>JAFEMH010000811.1:157500-611540 GCA_022495995.1 Adenophora triphylla var. japonica | reverse complement strand
TGAGGAAGAAACGGGATTCCGTTAACTTTCGTTGAGAGAAATCGGACTTACGTTTCTTTAGTTGATGATAACGGGATTACCTGTTAGGCTTTCGTTGGAGAAAATCGGACTTACGTTTTGCTTGCCGTTGATGATAGTGAGGAAAAAATGGAATTCCGTTAAGTTTTCGTTGGAGAAATCGGACTTTCGTTGGAGAAATTCGGACTTACGTTTCTTGCCGTTGATGATAGTGAGGAAAGAAATGGAATTCCGTTCTTGATTTTCGTTGGAGAAATCGGACTTACGTTTCTTGTATCCGTTGGGTTCTTTTGAAAGGGGACTAACCTAGGTAGACTTTGGTTATCCTCCGTTATATGCGGGATCAAGCTGAGGATCCTGGAATTTTAAAGGGCAAAATAGTCATTTTGGCGCCTCAATTCCATCCGCGCGGACTAGAATGAAGCTCGGACAGGTTTTAAAAGGGCGCCGCCCTTCTTCTTCCTCTACACAGTTTCAAACGTAAATTACGAGAGGGAGAGAGAAATCGCCATTTTTGGCCCAAAAGCTTGAAATCCTTCCATTTTCTTTGATTTTTCAAGCAATGGAACACGGGGAAGTTGCTATTCAAGACCAAGGACGCGGTCCGATCGCGGAGAAAGCGGCTAGAGCTTGTAAGGATGAGGAGACATTACTCACTTTCGCAATCGATTGCGGAGGAGCCATATCCCAATATGTGGCAACATTGGTCCACTGATTCGAGTCTTCGCACGGTATACTTCGAATTTCTTTATTTCCTTTGTCGATTTTCGTTTGAAATTGATTTTTTGGTTGATTTTTTTGAATTCAAAAATTATGGTTCTTGACATTGAATTTTGACTTTGATGATTTGCATGTTGTAGTGAGTATATGGGTAATCTAAATATGCATGTTGTTTGAAAAAAGGATGGGCGTTTTGCCATTTTTGAAATATGAGATGTCGAAAATTTTCCAGTCGGGACGGACTCTTTTTTGTTGCATGTAGGACTTTTGCAATGAGATGATGTTTTTATTGAATGATATGAATGTATGCATGCATGCTTTTGTAAAAATATGATTTTTGTGAAAAGTGGGACGGATTTTTGCTTCCGTTGATTGAATGTATGAATGTGGAAAGCTTATTTGTGCTATTTTATGAAAAATGGAATAGGATGCTCTGTTGATTCCTTGTGAATGCATTGTGAAAAATTGTATGTCATTTTTTTGAAAATAAAAACGGGACGGAGTTTTTGTTTACTGTTGACTCCTTGTTATTGACATGTTTCTTTATGCATGAATGAATGATGAATGGTGATTCTTGAAAAACCTTTTCTTTTGTGCGAGAAAAAAAAAATGGAAATTTGAGTCCATTATATGCCGTTATCTTTGCCGAATTTTCTTCAAAACTTTATGTCTATGATGCATGTGTATGCTTTTAAATGCAAATGCAATTTTCGACATTTTTTTTTTCTTTTCAATTGCGGGGTGGTGATCGGTTCGTGACGGATTAGTTTGAATAATCGAAGACTTCGAGGATCGAGTGGAGGCCGTGATTGCTTTGTGGGATCGGCTTCCAGTCTTGGGTAGAGGAGATTTGATGAGTCAAGGCGGATTGTCATCGAGACCGATTTATATGAGTTTGTTGAGTGTTTGAGGGGGTTGATTAAGTTCCCAAGAGTAAGGGCTTGATTTTTGCTGCGGCGGAGCCTTGGTGGGACGTGACCCACACCTTCCATTTCTTTTGGGGCGAGGCTACGGTCACCTTACTGATTATCTTTGCAATCCACGGGCTTTGTCTTTTAAGGGACGTAGCATTGAGTTGAGAGATGGCTACAGTGACCGGGAGTTGCAGGACCTTTTAGGCTTTGTCCCCATTCCCAAGAAGGGGATGGGGATGGAGTATGCGGTGGTTCAGGGGAAGATTGTGGAGAGCATTGAGAGGTGCCGAGTGGTGATGACGAGTAAATTTGTTGAGCAGATTGCTAGGTCCCTTTTTGTGGTTTACCTTTTCGAAAGCTGCTGTTTGGACATGCGGGGACGGCGGTATTGCCTGCGGGACGTTGACGGATGTGGAGATGGCTGGAGAGGTATCTTGGGGGAGGCCGAGGAGTGGCGAGCTATATTTTGCTCTGGATCGGTATAGCCAGGAAAGGCATGTCGGCTCACGACGTGCTTTGATTCCCTACGGAGGTATAAGCACGCTTTTTCTTTTCCTTATGCACACGTTGTTCCTTTCCGCACTTAATTGATGTAATCTTTACCTTTCGCAGGTATGGGCTGCGGAGTTCTTTCATGTCCACGATGTGGCGGCGGCCGGAGCACGTCGGGGCATATCCGGCTATGCTCTCTGGACTAAGCATGATCGGGAGAAAATAGGTTCGAGGGCGCGCGACCCTCAAGTAAAAGGATTGCTGCCTTTAATGAGAGGCTGAGATGGATGAGGGGATGAGGTTCTACCCACAGGGCCGCTTCGACGATGGAAGCTTATTTGAAGGGTGCGGAGAGGTGGAGGCGACATGGAGCGGAGGATTTTGAGGGGTTTGACTGTGATGAGTATTACTTGGGGGAGAGGGTGACGCGCCAACATGGCGAGGTATGCCTTTGATGGCACCGATGGAGCCTCCTTCGATATGATGCATCCGGCGAGAGTTCGGAGACACAGGGTGACTATCGAGGTGGCCGGCCTTCTCGAGGTTTGTGACAGGCGAGGATTATTCGCGAGTTATCTTGAGGAGGCTGAGGATGCCCCAGTGCTTGAGAGAGAGGGGAGGAGGTTGTGCGGTACCCTCGATCGGACTTTCGTATGTCCAGGACGGGGTTAGATTGAGAGTACAGATCCCTATCCCTGAGCGGGTCCCACGAGCTTTTCGGCCTCGTCCGGGTATGAAGGTACGACTTTTTATTACTTCTGTCTCTTTTTCTTTTTTTTTTTGGTATCAATCATTTCTAACGCTTTTGTTTCCGTGCAGTTCCCGGCTGTGGTTGTGGAGAAGCTGACGAAGTAGGTGATTGGGGCCAAGAGGTTCATTAGGAGGATGGTTGCCTGTGGGGCTGCTCAGGGCAGAGCGAGACGAGCACAGCCGGCACCTGTAGAGCGGGAGACTTCCTCTATTCCTTCCGAGCATTCTACCGAGACTCCTCTTTCTCCTCTCATAGATCTCGGCATGGAGCTGCCTCCGGACCACGTCATCCTCGGGGATTTGCATGGACAGGGACATGTTTGGCGCCACGGTGGATCATCTTCGCATGGCCAGGGATCCGATGCGTTCACGTTCGGATATGACTTCTTTGCGGATCTCGGCTTGCCTTATCGTGGCGTGCCGGTGATCCAGGCGAGCCTCTCTCTGGAGACGAGGATGACAATCCCGAGCCCGAGATATTCATGACTATTGAGGAGGCGGGCCCGAGTCGCAAGAGGGACCAGGGGAAAGCGCCAGCCACTGAGGATTCTGATTGATGATCTTTGGTTGATCCTGAGATTGTACCTATTTTGACAGATACAGTTTATTTTTCATGCACTCTTTTTTTTTTTTTGGGGAATGTAATGATCTAGGATTACTGTTACCTACTTTTTTTTTTTTTATGCATGTGTATGTTGCATGAGCCCGGTTTTGTGGCGAGGGTGTGAATGTTTGGTATAGGAACTGATTTTGTGCAGGTTTCGGGGGACAGGGATGAAATATTCCTCCTTGATGTAGCAGTTAGAACTGCTGCAGATTTTTTTCTGGTGGGATCATTTTCATCCACGCGGATGAGACAGAAATCTGACACTATCATTTAATTTTTGCTTCAGATCTGGTTTTCCCCTCTTTTAATTCAAACACCTTCTTCAACCACCAGTTTCAAACTGCATTTTCGGGGAGAAGGAGAGAAAATCCATGGTGAAAATTGTGAGCATGAGAAATCCATCCAAATTGTCCCAATAATCTCAAATTTCTTTCTTCAACAAGTTCAAGGAGTGGTCCCGGGAGATTATGCATGAGAGAAGATCATTTTTCGAAGAAAGGTACAAGATAAAATGCTTGTGGTCTCTCAAAGAATTGGTTCTGGATTATGTTCTCTTGAGGGCTTCTTCTTCATTTTGGGATAATAGAAGGCATGTCTTTTGCTTTTCTTACGATGAAGTGGTTCCGACCGTTGAAGAATTCCGGGCTTTGCTTGGTGGACCCGAGGTGGAGGAGATTGCGATTCCTTTGCCCGGAGGAGCTTCTTTTGTTGATAGGTTGTGCAACCTTCTTCGTCTTTCCCCGGAGGAAGCACAAGGTATGATCCGTGGTCCCGATCATTTTGACATTTCTGGTCTTCCTGATAGATTTAGGGGTTTAGGCTTGATTAATGATGCCTATTGGGATGCTTTTGCACTTTGTATGTTTGGGACCTTATTTATGGTTTACTCTTTTGGGATTTGTCATCGGGCTTTGCTGGATGTGATTGTACACTACCGTTTGGGCCGGGATGTTGTGCCCTTGATCACAGGAGAGACCCTTCATGCTCTTGACCGGGCGCTCTTGGGAGGCGGTATATGTACGGGCGGCCCGTTTCTTTTGACTATGTGGGCGATGGAGCGCACAGGGGTCCTTCGCGAAACTTCCGATGCGGTCGAAGCCTTGGACATTTGCCGGGAGAGGGGTTCTTTGTGGATCTTGATGATCGGGGTTCATGGGAGTCTTGGATGGCTTGTCGCCCAGGACTACGGATATCGGAATGGTTGGTGCCTCATTGGCGGGTAGAGACTCGGAGAGTACTTCGGGATGAGTCTCATGTGGTTATGCTTAGGGGCTTTCTCGGTCCGGTTTTTATATTCCGGCTACGGTTCGAGAGCGGTTTGGCTTGGAAGCGAGACTCATTTGGAGGGCTTTGAGGACATATCCACCGGGGTGGTGGCTTACGCTTCGATGGATGATCCTTCAGTGTTCCCATTCCTTTCCCGAGCATGGAGGCATGACATCTTTCCTCCTAGGGTTATCCTCAGGCGTCCAGGGCACGTGTTTCTGACCACTTGGTACTTGGATTGGTACGAGAGGCATTTGGGGGAGACTCAGGTGGCTATTTTGAGATGGCGTGAGGCCATTGTTGGTGCAGAAGATATGACGGTTTCGAAGAGGAGGAGGGCTGAGGCGAGGGCCAACCCTCATGACAGGAGCGGAGATGCTTGTGGCCCGACTACGAGTCTTATGTCAAGAGACTGGAGGGGCAGATTCCTATGTTGCCGGCTTGGCTGCAGGAGATGAGAGACGAGGCTAGGGCTACTAAGGCCCTGACAGACGCGGGTTTGATAGATCCTGTCCTTACAACAGAGCTTGGTAGGAGGAAGACTGACATTTTTCCTGTGCAAAGGAAGAAGACCCGAAGAGGAGGAAAGAAGAGGGAGAGGCCAGTACAAGTGGCTTGGAGTGACCTTGAGGTTTTCAGAGTATCCCTTTCTTGTCGTAGCAGACACATTAGTTATTATGTATTTTAGTTTCTTTTAGCAGGTTGTAAGTCGTAGGAGTGAACCGAGCTTAGACTCATCAAAAAGTTTTTAACTGTAATGAATATGTGAATTGCTTTAGAGTTTTTCGAAACGCCTTCATGGCTTGATCAACGTATTGATGACAAAGTATGACTTTTATTTGTATTTTAGACCGAACCGTTTCCGGCTGCCTACGTTTCCCTTGGACCAAAGGGCTCAGGTCTCCGTAGTTCGACCCGGTTAATTTTTTTGTTGTTTTTTTTTTGGTGCAACCCTGTTTTTTACCTAGGCCGCCCTTTTCGGGTTTTCAACCTAGTTGGGTATTACTCTTTTAGCACTCTTTTTTTGTTTTTTTTTTCGTTGTTTTTTTTTGGTGCAACCCTGTTTTTTACCTAGGCCGCCCTTTTCGGGTTTTTAACCTAGTTGGGTATTACTCTTTTAGCACTCTTTTTTGTTTTTTGTTTTTTTTTGAAATGACTCATTGTTTTACGCGTAGTATCTGCGACTTATCGCCATTCCTTTGGGTGTACAAAAGGATTTCCGTCTAGATCTGCAAGTTGCATGGCCCCTCAGGAGAAGATCTTACGGACAACATATGGCCCGACCCAGACGAGGCTCCCATTTGCCAAGCGGGTTGATGCGGGCCCAGGGGCTTCTCCTTGAACGAGATCACCTTCCACGATCTCCCGATGTTTTACTTTCTTATCGAAGGCTGCCATCCTTCCTTGGTAAGCTCGGATATGTTCCATGGCTCTCAATCGGCGTTCATCTAACGGGGCCAATTCATCATGGCGACTGCGGAGCCATTCAACCTCGTTGATCGACTTTCCAACGGCACGGAGTGAGGGGATTTCTAGCTCGATTGGAAGTACGGCTTCCATTTCGTAGGTAAGAGCAAATGGTGTTTCCGGTTCTTCATTCGACGGATGTTCTGTATCCCCGAGAGCAAGGTGAAGCTTGTCGGGCCAATCTACGCCTCGGACGGCCATTTTCCGAATGATGTTTTCCAAGGTCTTGTTTCTTTGCCTCGACGGCTCCGTTAGTTTGGGGCCTATAGGGAGATGACTTGTGACGGAGTTATTCGAATTACGCTGCTTGACTGTTGCATTCCCCTTCAAAGTGGGATCCATTGTCTGAGATGATTTCGGCTGGCAACCCGTATCTGCATATAATGTTCTCTTTGATGAAGAGGGCTAATTTCTTTGAGTTGAGGACTTTGTAGGATTTGGCCTCAACCCATTTGGTGAAATAGTCCACTGCTACCAGGACGAATTCTTGGCCGTTGCTGCCTGATGGTGTGATTTTTCCTATGACATCAATTCCCCAAGTGACGAAAGGCCAAGGGGTTGTCATACAGTATAACTCGTGAGGAGGCAAGTGATTGAGATTCGAGTACCGCTGGCATTTGTCGCAGCTTCTGACGAACTGGATGCAATCGGTTTCTATGGAGATCCAAAAGTACCCCATTCTCAGTATGATTTGCATTAGAGCCCGAGCGTTCATGTGGGGGCCGCAGGTACCACCATATATTTCTTTCATGAGTTTCGTAGCCTCTTGTTTGCCGATACATCGCAGGAGGGGGCCTTGATAACGCTTTTTGTACAGCATATCTCCCAAAAGAACATAGTGGGAGGCGAGTCGCTTCAAGGCCGAGAGGCTTTTTGCATTGATTCCTTCTTTATATTCCCTATCTTCATTTTGAAAGAGGCTACACCGTTCTTCAAGTGCGATAGATGCGGGTATACCGGGGATCATTGGCTAGCTCGGCCTCCGTTTCGATTTCAAAGCAATAAGCGGGGTTTTCTCTTCTCAGGCTACGAATGGCTTGACGAGACTTTCCTTCGGGTATTTCAACGAGAGAGGCTAGTGTTGCCCGGAGCATCTGCGAATTTGTTGCGATCCCTGGGCAAGTAATGAATCTTGATCTCCTTGAGCTGAGTCACTAGCTCTTCCATGTAGGTGTGATACTTGCGGACCCGATTCCACGGTCTTCCATTTGTTAGACACTGATTGATGATGAGGGCGAGTCACCATACACTTCCAATTCTTTGATATTTCTTTCAAGAGCGGCCTCCAACCCGGCTATGCAAGCTTCATATTCAGCTGCATTGTTGGTAACCTCAAAATTCAACTTTACTTCTATGGGGGTGTGCTCGTCAGTAGGATCGACCAGAAGCATTCCTATTCCGTTCCCCCTTTTGTTTGACGCCCAGATCGAAGAAAGAGGCTGCCAGACGATTTTCTCCTTCTAGAGCAAAGATGTCATCGGGAATTGGGGCTCGAGGTCCTCGGGACTCATTACTTGGGAAGTCGGCCAAGCTGCTCTGCCATTACTCGGCCTTTCACAGATTTCCTCATCACATAAGTGATGTCGTATTCAGCCACAAAGAATGACCATTTTGCCAACCTCATGGAGATGGAAGGCTTGTCGAACAAATATTTGATGGGGTTCAACTTTGAGACGAGACGTATCGGGTGAGACTGCATGTAGTGCTTCAACTTTCCCACTACCCAGACCAGGCCTGCGCAAGTCTTTTCACAAGCAGAGTAATTGAGTTCACTCCGTTGAAGCTTTACGCTCCACGAAATAGATGGCATTTTCAATCTTAGAATATTTCTTTTCTTGAGCTAACATAGCCCCAATTGCTGTATCCGTGACAGTTAGATATAGCAATAGTGGCTTTTGCTGATGTGGTGGGCAAAGAATTGGGGGATTCACAAGGTACGCTTTGATCTTTTCAAAGCGGCGGCATTCTGGAGTCCATTACGTGCGAGACACTTTTCTTCATCAACTTGAAGATCGGCTCGCGAGATCGAGGTCGGTGATTTACAAAGCGGCTTATGTATTGCGATCTTCCCATGAAGGATTTTATTTTGTCGGCGTCCGAGGTGGCTTCATTTCGACTATGGCCTTGATTTTACGGGGATCTACTTCAATTCCCGTTCCATCACCATATATCCTAGCACCTTGCCTCGTCTTACACCGAAGGTGCATTTGGCCGGGTTAAGTCTCATGCTGTGGTCTCGGAGGCGGCCGAAGAATTTTCTCAGATCAATGAAGTGTTGGCCATTGGATCCTTTGGAATGTATTATCATATCGTCCACATAGACCTCAATTTCTTTGTGGATCATGTCATGGAACAAGGCGTAGGCGCCCTTCGGTAGGTAGCCGGCGTTCTTGATCAGAATGGCATAACCGTGTAGCGATGCGTGCCCCGAGGGGTGGTGAAGGCTATCTTGGCTTGGTCTTCCTTTGCCATCTTGATTTGGTTGTAGCCGGCAAAGCCATCGACGAAGGACTTGACCTCATAATTGGCCGTGGTATCTACCAGCATGTCAATGTTTGGCAGGGGGAAATCGTCTTTCGGACTAGCCTTGTTCAGATCTCTGAAGTCCATGCAGCATCGGATCTTCCCGTTGGCTTTGGTCACCGTTACTATGTTGGAAAGCCATGTCGGATACTAAATCACCCTTATGAACCCTGCTCTGAGCATCTTTTCTATCTCCTCCTTCACCTGCAGAGACCATTCGGGCTTAATTCTCCTCAGCTTTTGCTTTACTGGCTTGACTTCCGGGTCGAGCGGTATCCGGTGTTCAACTATGGAAGGATCGAGGCCTGTCATATCCTTATAGGACCATGCAAACACATCCACAAATTCTCTTAGCAGCTCAATCAGAGTATCCTTTTCAGTTCCTTCGAAGAAACTACCAATCTGCGTCTCTTTAGGCTCTTCCGCAGTTCCCAAGTTCACACTTGTCAAAACCTCTTCGGCAGCTTGGGCTCGATTTTCCTCTTTCCGAACAATCTGCTTAAAGATTTCTTTGATATATTGTTCATTCAATGTGTCTGCTTCTTTATCTAGTGAATCAATATTAACTGTTTTTAGATTATTAGTCAATTTATCATTAGTTAAAGTGGCAATCAAGGGATACTCAGAGAGGTCCATCATTTCATTAAGAACAAAGGGGAATACAGCATTGGCTACAACTTCGTAGTCTTCAGGCGTAAGTCCGTCGGATGACTCTAGAGACTCGAACTCGACAATGAGAGACTCGGAGGACTTTACATAGGTTGACAAAAGGGGACGGGGGACCAATCCAAGCTTGGTGATCATTTCTTCCTTGGTTGCGGTCGGACCCGAGAGGATTTCCCAATTCCTCAGTGGCATTGCTGTCAGGGGCCGCATGACTCGGGAATTGCACTGTTTCTGTCCTCCTTCCTCAATCATCACTACCATTTCTTTGACTGAACCAAAGTTGATCAGATCTGGCACCTGGATCTCTTCTCCGAATAACTGCTGCATAACCGGGCCATCCCAATTGTCTGAAAAGACCTCTGCGGCTTTAGCTTTTGGCACTGTCAGTTCAAACTCCGGCTTTGGGTCTTCTTGGGCAGTCGGGACCACAGTGGCAAGCTTGATAACTTCCTCATCGTAAGTGACATCGTCGGGACTGGTGCCATCCTCAAAATTGAGCATATGAATGTAAGGATCTGCTTGCGGATACGCCGCATCCTCGACCCCGAAGAGTCCTGATTCGTCGCCGTCTGACGGCTCTACCCAGATGTAGGGGCGATGTGGAGCGGGAGTTGCTAGGGAAACATCACATCCTTCACTAGAGAAAAGGGGTTTAGCTGGTAATTCCTCGTGGAGGACATCCCATACCACGTCCATGCATTCGAGACGAGTATGACGGTGCTTGTCGACCTTTATCACAAGGACTTCCCCGCCTGGCGGGGCCAGAGAGTTGGCTTGAAGAATGCTGACAAATCTTCGATTGGAGATTGGGGGTTTACGTGCCCGTATCATGGCGATGCTCAGTGTTTCTTTCCAGTCTGCCTCCAAATGTTGGAAACGGCAATTGAACTTGATGTATCGGACTGCTTCGAGTGCACTTTGCTCAAGTACGCTGACATAGTTAGCATCACTGGACTCTGAGGGATTCTGATGAGACTTGCCCTGATAGTCCCTTGGTCGATTTGAAGGAGGTTGCCCCAGTGTCTGGCTGCGGGTACGCTTGACTGCTGTCTCGGCTTCGTTCCTTATGAGGAAACTGTCCCCTCGGATGACTTCAAGATCTCCCTGACGGGTAATGAACTTGACGCATTGATGGAGAGTGGAAGCTATGGCTTTCATGTGATGTAGCCAAGGGCATCCCAACAGAGCTGTGAATTCAAACTGAATGTCCATCACGTGGAATTTTGCTGGCACCATTTGGGTTTCGAACCAGAGCTCCAGAGTCACCGTCCCCAGGATGGGATGAGACATGCCGTCGTAGGCCTTGATGGTCTGGGTAGATGGGATCATGTGCCTTTCATTGATGCATAGGGCCCGCATCATGCTAAGGGGAAGGACGTTAAAGGCCGATCCGTTGTCCACCAATACCCTGAGGAGTGATATGGTGTTGAGCCGGAGAGTGATGTACAGGGCTTCATTGTGCCCGGAGGTATCTCTTGGCAGGTCTTCGTCGCAGAAGGTGATCATACTACCATACATCCGGGGATCATAGATTTGGTCTCTATCCGGAGAAGGAGAGTCATCAAGCCATCCGTTTCCTGTCTTTCTCTTGTGAGGTAAAGCTTTTGCTGAGGCCTCAAGGTTGTGTTGAGGCTGTTTGTGGCGGTTACCACCCTTGGTCAGCACATTGATTGAGTGCGAGTGCCAGACTGGCTTTGATCTTTCTTTGTCGGTATGTGCTCGGGAGCTAGACAAATTGAACCTTGGCTGATCCCGCAGGGGATTAGGCTTCTGACTGGCAGTGAAATTACCCAGATCTGAGGTACTCTTGTGTCCCAAGGTCTGAACTCTGTTGTCAGCAGGACTTTTCGGCCTTCTAACCCCTGTTTGTTCTAGAGCGGCATGGCCTGGAGGAAGGGAGGACTGGCTGGAGTAGAGTACGTAGTAATCGAACCTTCCGGATGGCTCTCCGAGCGTACCCACACTGGTATCGCTGGCTTCGAACCTTTCTTTCAATTTTTGCTGGGAGGAAACTTTCTTCTTCTTAGGAGGACGGTCCTCGTTTATCCAATCTTGATAGTCCCTTTCGAGGCAGTCGAGGCAGTCACATATATCCCACCAAATGTGCTCAACAACTGGTGGTGAATTTGGGACCTCGGGCTGAGCTGTGCTATAATGACTCTGAGTTGAACTAGTCTGGGGGGATTTGCTGTTGGGCTCACCGGAAAGCAAATGGTTGGATTCTGCCGAGTAACGAGAGGCATTAGGTTCCGGGGAAACAGGCACATATTTGTCCTTCAGGGGAGCCCCAGTCAGTTGGGGGATTGCCAATGTTCCGAAATGACGTGTGGCCTCTTCAATCCGGGCTGCTTTGTTTATTACAGCGTTCCTCAAGAGCCCTGATGGCTAACCACATTTCCTCCGGTGTGCCCCAATCTTCATTCTCTCTACTGATATTTGCAGGACCGGTATCATCTTGAGAGGGGACGCCCGAAGCGCCGAGGCATACTGCGAACCTGATCCATCCTTGGCTGCTTTGTTGGAATGGTGGCGCTTTGAGCTGCTGTTTGGGGGCTAGGCCCGACACAGTAAGTCGACGGGCGGGAGTTCTGCGGTGGTGACATAGGAAGGGCGAGGGTGGCATCTTGGCATACCGGGACAATTGAGAGCGGGAGGAGGACTTTTTTCCTTCTTTACGGTAAAAGTGCCATCGGGATTGAGACTGGCGGCCAAACCATGGCTCCTAAAAGCCTCCAAAATGTTGTTAATTTGAGCTTCATGTCGCAGTCTAATCTGCTCTACCAACTGGACCCAATGCTGGTCTGTTTGAGGAATCCCGGGAGGCGGAGTGGTGTTGTCCTCATCGTTATCAGCTGATGCAGACATTCTAAAACCCGGAGTCGGAACAAATAGTGAAGCTGACGATGCCCTTGACTTTTCCCAACTGATCAAACGGTGACCCGGCGCCCGAAACCAAGCTTTGTGAGGAGCTGCGGGGGGAAAGACACGAGGGTTCAGATGTTTGGGAATGAAGGAGGGTAGGTGTTTGGGCTTAGGGCTCATGCAACATGCAGTTATTTGTTCTTGTTTACTTAAAACGTATTTTATTAAACCTAAGCGGTTGGAAAAGATTGCTTTTCTTTTTCGCAAACTACTGCGAATCTGGATCGGTGGGCCCCGTCACTACGCTGCGGACCCTCGACTGTAACCTTGAACAAGGGTTAGTAGGGCAAGCGGGTCCCACCGAGCCGAAAAGAAAAACGATCCTAAAGTACGGCGGGTAATCTAGTCTTAACGAGTATTCGATGTTAATTACGGACAAAGCTCACGTCAAAGGTCGAGATTATGTCCGAGGGCTCGACGAAAAGTCGGCATGGCTCGGACTGATAAATGTCCATAATTGATCTTGACCCGTCGTCAGTTAGGCCGTAATTAGACATGGAATAATCATTAATCCTTGATGACTCAGGGTCATGCCGGGAGTCGGTGCATAAGTTGTGCCAGTCAGAGTCAAAGTCAAGGCGCCAATCAATATCTGGTCAAAGTTTGCGGCGGAGAACCGGCATGACTTCGACTGATTAGGGTCCCCGAAAGATATTGACTTGGTATGCCGACTAAGGCTTGACAGGAAAGGTGTATACACAGACCGGGCACGACACGGACCAGACTAAAAACCAACCGGGTCTCGGACAAAGTGTGTCACGGACAAGTGCATGGTCGACACGAGGCTCCAAGGGATGTTTGGGTAGTCCCGTGCTCGCACCGAGAGGCATAATAAGGCCAAACAGGCTGCTACTGGGATTTCCCCGGGTTAAGGACGTAGTGTGCAGTGTAAGGCCAAGTGCGCGTAGTGTGCGAGCAGTCTACCTTCTTTTTCTGAGTAAAATAGAAATTTTCATAAGTGTCTTAAAGAGGATGATGCATGCAAAAATTTTGAAAATGATTTTTTTTTTGAAATTTTTTTTTTGAAATTTTTTTTTTGAATTTTTTTTTTAAAATTTTTTTGAAAAATTTTTTTTTGAATTTTTTTTTGAATTTTTTTTTTTGAAAGCAAATAAACACATAAGCACATAGGCACAAAATTCAAACAGTTAAGGAAATGATTCCGACAGTCAAGATATCAATTCTTACGGGACAGTCAAAACAACACGAAATGTGCAAAACCAACACACACACACAGTACAAATGGTTTCAAATGCCGGGACGGTAGTTTGACCCATAAAAGCTTTTTTTTTTTTTAATAAAAAGGAATGATACCGGTACGTGGCTTTGTTAGACCATAATTTATCCCAAGCCCCGGGTTAGGGAGCGGTACAGAAAACTTAATGGTTTCCACCTATATACCAAATATCATTTTTTTTTAAGATAAAGCTTATTATTTCCCCAGCGGAGTCGCCACTGTGATGATGTGCCACCTCGATTTTTCTTTTTTTGAAAATCAACAAAACGGAGTCGCCACGTCATTTTTATTTTAAGGGCCAAAACTTTGAAAAATGCCCGAAATGAGAGATTTGGGTTCGGAGGTCACGTTACACTCCGGGAAGAACGTTAGGGTTCACCCGGAATGCCTCGTAAAACGAGTCTTCCTAGCTTAAAACCATTTGTGTCTGTGTGTCTGTGTTTCTTTGGTTAAAATAAATGCAAACTGAGAAAACTAAAAATTGAGAACTCTTTGTAAGACATTAAACAAGTCCCATGATTTTTGTTATGATTTTAGGGTTGAGTTTTGGTACTCAAAAGACTCCTTGAAGTTGAAAGTCAATTCTGTCAGAATGAAAAAGACAGTGGACACTTGATTTTAAAATGGATTTAAGAGTTTTAAAAATTCATAATCTGGGAAAAGTCAGAGAATGAAAGTTGTTCAAAATATCTTAAATAAGGTTAATGAAAAATATTTTTATAATTGGAGATGATTTGATTGACCAAAACCTTCTGGAAATCACAGATGTGAAATCTGGATTTCCAGAGACTGCTGAACTGACCTTTGGAAAATAATTTGGAAAAGGGAGTTAGACTCACGTAAAAAATAAAGTAAAAATATTTATAGAATCCTAGGGATGTTGGCTACAAAAAGTATTTTGTGGTCAACACCAAATTACAAGTTTTACTGTGTCCAAAATTAGGAAAATGGACTGAGGTCACAGAAAAATGCTACTGGATAGCAACATATTCTTGAAAGAAAATATGATTTCAAGGGTTTTGCATCCATGCTTGTCCCCATTTCCTTAGACTTTGATTAGTGATCACTAAACATGTTTAGTGGTGATCTACTATATCAAGCCATCCTTAGGGTATATTAGGACTTGAAGCACTTCATTTGCTTGGGATGGGGAGATTTAACTTGAAATAAAGATTTTATGTATGAAAATTGATTTTAGGAAAACACTTTCAAGGAAGTAAGAAACAATTTGGACCCTTTAAAATGGTCATCCATGGAAATTTATTCCAAGGTGACTTCATTTTAGGTCAAGTAAAGACCAATAACATGAAATGAGAAAGTGGACCATTTAGTGTGATCATCCATGGAGATGAACTCCAAGGTGACCACACCTTAGGTCAAGTAACAACTATTTTATGTAAGATAAAAGACAAAAATTTAGAAGGAATGTTGATCCTTATAGAAGATCATCCATGGAGATGAACTTCCATGGAGATCCTCTTGAACAACAAGTGGAAGAGCAAGTTACATCTTTAAAGTATGAGATGCATGCATGGATGAGGGAGGTTTAAGGTAAGGAGAAGGAGGGTTTACCAATGGTGGTATCCTCTCTTTCTTGGATTTGTGTTTGAGACTTGAATTTGAGAGTGCTTAGTGAGTGGGATTTGGGAAAATGATTAAGAAAAAGGTGGCAATTCAAGGAATTCCCACTGTTTTCTATAATATTTTCGCCAAGATGCTGTTGTGAGTGAATTGTTTTTTTTTTCAAAATGAGACTGAGGGGCTCTATTTATAGGCCTCTGGAAACTTCAAAAGGATCCGTGCGGATCCGAATGATGGCGTGCACTGTTCATTAAATGCTGCTGCAGGCTTTGGACAAGAGGAATATTTTATTCAAATACTCAACCAGCTGTTGTTTACAGTTTACCCTTTTCGGATTTTTACCCTTTGTGAGATTCTTTAGCTTGTTTAACTCCAAATAGCAATCCCCAACTTACCCTTGCTTTGTTAGAAAAGTTAGGTTTTGTTAGAAAAGTTAAGGTTTAGGTTAAGAATGTGAAGGCTTTCGTTAGTTTTCTAACGAAAATACTAACAACTCAAATTGGAGCACTTACAGCATGATGCCTTCTTAATGGCTCCTGCACCTGACGGTGGACCCCGGGTACTCCTCATCTGGACTCAGATATATCAAGCCGCTACATCAAGATGCGGAAAGGAGAATTGTCTGTCCTTCATTTGTGGTTGCCCCGTTTGCAAAAGCGAAAGGAAAAAGAAGTATGATGAGATGGAGGCCGACAGTCAGAAGATTGAAGAAACTTCAGGGGATGACCACGAAACCGAAGACATGAAAGTCATGAATTTTCCTGGGGCTGAATATGTAGATGTCGTGGAATTCAACACTGCTTACCATGCTTTGGGGAAGGGATTCTCGAACATCCGATCCAAGCAGATAGTTGAAAATCTGTTAGAAAAAGGGAGACTGACTCCCATCCTTCCCAATGAAAAAGTAACCATGGTCAGATCAAACCCGCCCAGAGGCAAAGCAACAATCCTTGTCAGGATTACTAAAAAAGAGGTCACTTTTCCCGAATGCATCTTAGCTCTGAGAGAGGACCTGGACACAGGCATGATACCTGATGCACCTCCCACACAGAATGCCATAATCATCTCTAGCGCCGAGTATTACAAAAAGGAGCCAGGATTGCTGCATAATGCCGGAGACAAAAAGGAAAAGCCACCGAGCCCTGGGAGTAGCCAGGAAAGGCCATGATTACGAAGACGAATCGAAAGACGCCCTAGCTCTGTGGGCCATCCAAGGGACGACAACACAATCCCATGTTCCGAAGCCCGTAACTTGGGAAGCAATCCGGAAAGCTACCCAGGTAGGAACCAGTAAAGCTCAATATCCCCAAGCTCAGCCTCTCACCATTGCTAAGCTCCGTCAGAATCAGTGGCCAGTTGCCAAGCAAGCTCCTCCGTTAACCCTGGCAGCATTGAAAAAATCCTCTAAAGAGGGAGCAGATAACCCTGAGGGAGAAGTTAACTTGTTGACCTGATCTGGACAGATCTACCAAGGTAATCCCAAGGCAGATAAGAAGACAGCAGATCAAGGACCAAGGGAGAGCCGTCTCCCCTATGCCAAGACAGTCGAAACTCCTGACACCGAGAAGGAGGATCCCGTGTTCACTCAGTTGAAACAGACTCAGGCCAACATCTCTCTGTGGTCCTTACTCACCTCATCTTATCCTCATAAGCTAAAATTGGAAGAAAGCCTGGCCCGCATACTGGTCCCTATCAATGCTACTCCTGATGACGTGGTGTAATTGATTGGGAACATTCACTACGGGAATATAATCACCTTCACAGACCTTGATCTCCCTCAGTTCGGAGCCGATCATAATGAGCCTCTCTTCATCACGGTCCAGCTAGATGAATGGCGTCTCCCTCAGGTTTTAGTTGACAATGGGTCTGGAATGAACATCCTCCCTATAAAGATCATGAGTCTGCTAGGCCTCAAGTCTACGGATCTGAAGCCTTCCTCCCTCACAGTTAAGGCATATGACTCGACATCTCGTACAGTACTTGGGGTTGCTACTTTGAACCTATGGTTTGGCAAGAAAATGATACCCGTGGAATTCCAGGTCATTGATATCCCAATCACCTTTAATGCTCTGTTGGGAAGACCTTGGCTGCACCAAGTCAAGGGGGTCGCTTCGAGCCTCCATCAGTGTGTAAAGTTCGTCTCAGATGGGGATCTAACGACCATTTATGGGGACCTAGTCACTTTGGAAGGAACTGATACGGGTGGAATATCTATCCTGGACATCAAACATGATGAGGACGGCCTTATGCTAACGGGTTTCACAGTCGAGCCTCCTAAAGCCCAAGTTTGCAACGTGGATCTGACAGTCACTCGGGACAAAATCCCTCCAATCTTGAGGATGATGAGAAAGATGAGCTACCTGCCTGGCCTAGGTCTGGGGAAGCATCAGCAAGGAACTCACAAAGTCATTGAGGTGAAAGAACAAAAGACTCGCCATGGCCTGGGATATGAACCAACCTCAGGGGAAACTGCGAAAGAAAAGGAAATTGCTCGTGTTAGGCCCAATAGGCGAGGAAATAGGCTAGAGGGGGGGGTGAATAGCCTTTTTGCAATTTTAATTAAAATACTTTAATGGTCATAGTCACTGATCAGAAAGTTGTAAGATAATCAGTAAGCACAGCGGAATATTAGTGACTAAGTTTGAACTCACACAAAATCAGCAAGAAATTGTTTAGAGCTTGATTTTAAACACAAAGTATTTATGTAAATCAAATATGCAGAGCAACTTGTTTGGTTTAGGGAAATACTTATGATTCAGCAGGATGAACTGTTCTGATTTGGTGTGGTGAACTACTGGCAAGATGAAAAATAAAGTAAAGACAAGGACACAGTATTTGGAGAGGTTCACAGCGTGAATGCTGCTACGTCCTCTACCAAGATTGGTCAGATCTTGGATTTTGGGAAAAGTTTACTATCAGTATGTCCTAGTCTATTACAAGTGCCGCCTTGCCGATTACAAGGACTGAATACAAGGATCTACTGATGGATCTTTAAATGAAGAATCGACAGGTGTTTTTGAGTGGCAAGTTAGACTTATCTCACTCAGGTGTGTGTGTGAATCTCAATCAATGCATTCTAATAATTGTCTAGTTGGAGAATGCTTACAAGGTTGATTGAGAAGTGCACGAGTGTATATCCCTAATAAAGTCTAATGATTTTATGGATTTGAAGACTTGAACACAATCAATGCTTCAAGCACACTCTTCTTCAATGCAATCACCAACCTTCTTTAATGCAGCAAAGTCTTCTCTATATATACTTGAGGAGAAGGAAGAGAAGAACTAAAGATGCCGTTGAAGGGTAGAATCGGAAAGAGGTTGGTAGGTGAGGATCATTTAATGCCATATCTTTGCAATTAATGCGGGAGATTTGAATAAGACATTTCTGCTATTGTACAGCGGGTAAAAACCCCTTTGTCCCAACCGGTTACCCGCGCGGCCAGACAAAGGACAAAGTAGAGCTAAAAGTGGCTCTTGTGTCGATGCTGCGTGAGAATGGTGTTGGCAGGAAAAATATAACTACTTTTAGCAAACAAGTACGATGAAAGAGATAGAGATGTGACCGTTGTGACTGAGATTTTATTTCAAACGAAAGGAGTCATCCAAACATAAGTCACCTATCTGCTGAAGTATGTTGCTGAAAAGAGTTAACTCCTGCTGATTACCAGGCAGATCCCACCAGCAGGATAGTATCCTGCAGAACATGCTGAAATAACTGGGAGAGCATCAGTAAGAGATCCAAAAATAAAATCTAATTAAATTAGGGGTCTCTAACTAGCTGAGTGATTGGGATTAAGCAATTCTGAGTCCACATATATTTTGACCCAACAATCTCCTCCTAATTGCTTAAGGCCAATCACCTATAAACAGAATCACTTAAGAGGATATGAATAGATAAAAGATAAGTGATAACTGAAAAGATGACTAATAAGGTTCCTGCAGAAGAGTTAGATAGATATTAAGCAGAAAAACCATAAAGTCAAAAACCAAATTGTCAGAAAAAGAAAGTTTGTTTTTGGGGCTTCACGAGGATATCTATATCATTGGTTACGAGACAGTCAAGAATCAGCAGGATCAGCATCAGCAGCAGTATCAGCAGGATCAGCAGTGGAGGAATCAGGCTTGGATCTTTTCTGCTTCTTGGCTTCAGCCTTTTCAGCTTTCCTCTTCTTGCTAGCCTTGTAACGCTCCACTAGCACTTCATTTTTCCCTTCAAGCTTTGCAATCTTCAGGTTAGCTTCAGCAAGCTCAGCTTCAACAGCAGCAATCCTGCTTCCAAAGGCTTCAAGCTTTAACTCCAACTCCTTGATGGTGCGATCTGATTCAAGTTAACATCAAGCACCACTTTACGAACACGGGTGGAGCTGTCTAAGAGATCACCGAGCCGATCAAAATCGGCGGCACTAAGATTGCGAGAGAAGAGGTCCGAGGTCCGCCGAGGGCTTGGGAAATAGATGCAGAGACTTTGGCTGAGACTTTGGATGCGATTCTGTTTGCTAACTCCTCCTCCTGAATGGACTTAAGCAACAAATCCTTAACTTCTTCAATTTCACTCCGGAAAAACATCCCCAAATCTCCAATGTCACCTCTAAGAGCGGGTTGGTAGGCTTCAGAAAGATGACCATGCTCATTGGCAAAGTAGCCAAACAGAGTATAAACGGGTGGAGGATCAGAGGGTACCAGGAAGGAAGGAGGAATGACTGTGCTGACAATCAATGGGACATCAGTAGATCTTGGAACAGGGGGTTCAAGAAGGAGAGGGAAATCTGGATGGATTATAATGGGGAGATCAGCAAACATTTGACCATTATTTTCCAAGGACATCTTGCAGGCAAGCATGAAGTTCAGAAAAGCTCTTCCATTCAGCAGATCTCTCATGATGCCAAGACTTAGAATTCTGCCGGTGTCCACAGAATGATCTTGCTGAAATGGTCTGGAAGCATAGAGAGGTAGGGTTAAGGCTAGGGCATGCTGATACACCATCTTCCAAACACCAACAGCAGAATAAGGGGAATAGCTAAGGGTTTCTACCACGAGATCATTAATCACTAAGCGCCTGCTCATCATTCCACCAGAATAGATGCAAACTTCAATAGGAGATTCACCAGAAGGACAGATTTCACCTCGAATTTTTAAGGAGCCAGGTTGGTTGGAAGCTGGAGGGAGAGATTTGACTTTGGCATGAGAAACAGCAGGAGTTTTCTTCTTGCCATGCTTGATATCCTTGTTCCATTTCAGTAGAATAGGGGGCATGCTGGTAGAACCCTCAGTAGGAACAGAATTTTTGAAGGAATTTTTCACAATCTTTGTACCAGATCTCCATTTAAGTTTCTGATGAGGAGGGAATAGGGGATTACCAGAAGAGTCCTTTGGAATGGACTTGAAGGTGGTATACCAATTTGAGCACATCATCAACCTACAGTCATCAGTAAGGGAGTTGTACCAGGATGGAGGTGAGGTATCTTCTTCAAAGATCATCGTGGATCTCATCATAGTCTTCCGGTCAATTTCATCTGGGCTATCTTCATCGCAAAGAACAGGAAGAGATTCATCATGGACCAAGAGATCAGCAGCAGTTTGATGAATAAGTGCTTGAACAGGGTCATAGACAACAATTGCAGGGAAGGCATTATCAACTTCCTGAGTCTGAAGATCAGCAGCAATATCAGAGTCTGAGATAGCTCCTCCTCCCAAATCAACAACCTCTTGAAATGGTTCAGCAGGAACATCAATGAAGATGGGAGCTTGATCAGAATTAAGAAAGACTCCTCCTATGACCACTATAGGTGTAGATGGAGCAGGGTTAGCAGATGGGCTGGAATGAGCATCAGATGAAGGAATATTCTTCAGAAGCACAGTGCTAATAAACTGTTGATCATCATCAGAGATAGTTCTGCTGGATTCAATAGTGTCACTTGAGGAATCAGCAGGAGGAACTTTATCAGCCTTGCTTGAATCAGCATTCACATCAGAAGCATTTCCTTCTTTCCTTTTCAATGCTTCTTCAGAATAAGTAATGAGCTCCTGAGTTATCTTCAAAACATTTTCAATAAACTGGGTGGCAAGAGCACCTCTGGTCAGAGTCTCAGCATCAGAGTACTTGAATCCCCAATCTTCATCATTTTCAGCTCTTCCTAGCTGATAGGGATCATTCTCTTCAAAATCAAACTGAGTTTTGTAGACAGAGGCATATGCAATCCAAACAGAGATGACCATCAGATCTTGCCTTATTCGATCCTGAAAAAGATAGACTTGGTTCCAGAGGAGAGGCAAAAGATCAAAATATCGGTTGAAATTCAGCATCAACACATTCTTGCTGAAATTTTGATATTTGGAGAGCGGAGGAAACTTCTCGGCAAAAGTCTCATTCAAGTCCAGTCTTGACCTATCAACATAGTCAGTCAATAGTCCAGCAGGCACAGTATCTTTCTGTTCTTCATGGAACTGAAGAAGTCTTCTAATGAATGGCTGGAGATGGTCAATCGGAAATACCCAGTTGCTTGGAGCAATCTTGTTGATCATGGACCAAGGGTTATTGAAATAGATGTGAAAGGTGGGGTTCTTGATGGGAGCACATTTTCTGGTCCTTGCTTCAATGGCTACTCCGGATGAGGCAGTGTGCTGAATGTCCGGAAGGTTAGGATAAGATAATAAAAGGGGTTGCAATGGAATTCTCCTCCTCAAATCTTGCTCAATCATTCTTCTTCTCTCAGAAATTTCTTGATTGATTTCCTCAGGTGATTTAGTGACCTTTCTGAAAATTGGTTTGGGGAGAAGAGAGGCCTCATCAAGAACTGGTTCAGCAAATAAAGTTTTTCTGACTCTAGGATCAGAAGGAGGGATAACAAAGGATTCTGGAGCTTTGGCAGATACAGACTTTGATTTCTTGGATGATTTGGCAGAAGATGCAGGCATGGTTCTTTTCTTAGGTTCAGCAGAGGATGGGGCAGCAGGAATGGAGGCTGATTTCTTAGCTCTTGTAACAGGCCCAGCAGCAACAGTGGATGAGGAGGCAGGGGCTGAGATAACTGAAGGCTTTGAACTAGCAGGGGCTAGGGATGGTTTCTTTGATTTCTTCTTCTTCTCTTTCTCAGCAGCAGAAGCAGCAGTTGAACTTTCAGCAGGAGCAGCAACTCTAATAACAGGAACAGGAGCTCCACCAGCAGACTGTCTGCTAATCCTTTTCCAATCACCTTCACTGTGGTGCTTCAACTTGAGTTTGGAAATGCTGGTAGCATTGGGGTCAGCAAGAACTACAGCAGGGTTACCTCTGATTATCCTGCTCAGCAACCAATAGTGACATCCTTTGCCGGGAAAATCCTTTCCTTTTTGCCTATCAGCAGCATACTTCCTGGCTGCTTGAGCAATCACTCTAAAAATGAATCCACACCAGTTGAAATTTATCCTTAGCACTATTGCAGCGAATGCCTCAAACTGAAGATCAGTAATATGGCTATGCGAGCCAGATCGGCAAATTAGACATCTGTCAATAATTTCAATCAAAGCGAAGAATCTCCTAACATAATCAACCTTAAAATGCTTGTCTCCACTGAGTCTTGGACCAGCATTAGCACCTCTAATAAGATTCCAGGCATCATCCAGATCTGAAGCATCCATAGAATTAGGGCCAGAATTTCCTAGGGTTGGAAAGATGGAGGATATACTTTCAGGGGTGACAGAGATTGGAACACCAGAAACAGTAGAAGAAATGGCAGAGAAGGATTCGGGATCATCTTCATCGGAATATTCAACGACAATTTGCGAAGAACTCTACGGCGAATCAATATAAACTCCAAAATTATCGAAGGAGTCGAAAGGGAAGAACAGAAGAGTCTGATAAGAGATCTCTGAGAAATTGTCCGTCAACAGCATCATCGAAGAAACTTGAGTCTATGTAACCTCCATAGATATCCTTTTCATTACTCATGATTTCTGCAAAAACTCAACAATCAAACAAACTCAAACACAATAAACCAATGTTAGAATTAGATCTTTGAGATATTAAAATGGACTTACCAGATTCAAAGAAGAAGTTTGAGAAATGGAGACTTGAGATAGCAAGATAGAATTTTGATGAGAATGTGAAAAGGTTTTTGAAAGAGTAAGCTTTGCTTAAATATGTTATGGAGTTTGGAGGGAACGGTTTATTTGAAAAGGTTTTCAAAAGACGAAAACTGTTCATTTTCATTGAAATACGTGCGGCAGCAGCTCCATTTAAAGCGCCGAATTTGAGCAGTTAAGAATGATTACCATAACTGTTTAGGATTTAAAATGATACAGTTTACCTGAGACTTATCACAAAATTAATTGGAATAAATCATTTGACACGATTTTCGGAAATGGCGGTACACACACGTGTCAGAGAGGGGTGTGACCAACTGTCCTTGATTTGATAGGTCTGACAGGGGACTCAGCTTTACATTAAAGAGAAGCTTGCTGATAGATAGCTGGCAACCACTACTTAGAATATCGGCAGAAAAGAGCATCGGCAAGCAATCGGCAGAAATATCAATCATCAAGAAGACGGATCACAGCATAGCGATTTCAAAGCAAGATGTAAGCATCAACCAGAATAACCAATAACACCCAGCTCACTCCTAAGGAATTCAAATCTCTTCTGATCAAGAGGCTTTGTCAAGATATCAGCTCTCTGAAAGTCAGTATGAACTTTCAGCAAGACAACGTTGCCTTTCTCAACATGATCTTTCAAGAAATGGTATTTTATGTCAATGTGCTTTGTTTTGGAGTGCATTACTGGATTGTTTGAGACGGAGATGGCAGACCCGGTTGTCACGGATGGTGGGCAGACTTGAGGAGGAATCTCATAGTCTACTAATTGTTGCTTCATCCATAGAATCTGAGAGCAGCAGCTACCGGCAGCAATGTATTCCGCCTCAGTTGTGGAAGTTGAGGTTGCTGTTTGCTTTTTGCAAGACCAAGAAAATAGTCTTTCACCAAGAAACTGGCAAGTTCCACTGGTGCTCTTCCTTGTAACTCGGCAAGCAGCATAGTCAGCATCTGAGTAACCGATAAGATTGAATGAAGAATCTCTGGCATACCATAAACCAAGATCAGCAGTGCCACTTAGATATTTGATAATTCTTTTCACGGCTTGCAGATGGGATTCTCTAGGATCGGCTTGAAATCTGGCGCAGACACAAACAGCAAACATAATATCCGGTCTGCTGGCTGTTAGATAGAGCAGTGAACCAATCATTCCTCTGTAAAGAGTCATGTCCACTTTCTTGCCGGATTCGTCTTTGTCAAGATGCACATTTGTCGCCATAGGAGTGCTTTGAGGATGAGCATTATCAAAACCAAATTTCTTGATTAGTTCCTTGGTGTATTTGGCTTGATGTATAAAAATTCCTTCATTGGTTTGCTTCACTTGTAGACCAAGGAAATAGGTAAGCTCACCCATCATACTCATTTCGAACTTGCTTTGCATGAGCTTTTCAAATCTTTTGCATAGAGCTTCATTTGTGGAACCGAAGATGATGTCGTCCACATATATTTGAACAAACAATGAATGACCCTTGTGCTTGGTAACAAATAGAGTTGTATCGATCTTTCCTCTTGTAAATCCCACGCCATCACTGAGTAGAAATTTGGATAGGGTTTCGTACCAGGCCCTAGGAGCTTGCTTCAAGCCATAGAGAGCTTTCTTCAATCGGTAGACATGATTTGGTTTCTTAGGATCTTCAAAGCCTGGCGGTTGTTCAACGTAGACCAGTTCTTGAAGTTCACCATTAAGGAATGCGCTTTTCACGTCCATTTGATATAGCTTGAATTCTTTGAAGGCAGCATAGGCAAGAAACAGTCTTATCGCTTCTAATCTTGCTACTGGTGCGAAAGTTTGATCATAATCAATCCCTTCCTCTTGACGGTATCCTTTGGCCACTAATCTCGCTTTGTTTCTTGTAATCTTTCCTGATTCATCCAACTTATTTCTGAATACCCATTTCGTTCCAATGACTTGCTTTGAGAGGAAGGTCTCGGTACCGGTTCCCAGACTTTACATCTTTCAAACTGATTCAACTCTTCTTGCATAGCTTCCACCCAGCTTGGATCAGCAAGGGCTTCTTCAAGTCTTCGAGGCTCAATATCGAGACACCATAGCCGAAGAAAAGAGATTCTCATCAAAATCCTTGTTCAGATTTCGGTCACTCGGTCCAAAAATATCACCAATGACATTTTCAAGAGGGTGGTCACGATGAGGTCTAACTTCTCTCGGAAGGTCTTGTCTTACTGATTCTTGTCTTAAGGATTCTAGAGGAGGATCGGGAATCACAGCAGATTTTGAAGATGATAAATTTAAAGGAATAGGAGAGATAGTAGGGTTTGGACTTTGAGTGGATTTGGAATTTGATCGAGGAATATTTGGTATAGGAGGATGAATTACAGAGATTGGATTTGGGCTAGGATTCATTGGTACAGGATGAGGAGGATCGGCAGAATGGCTATCAGCAGAGACGTCTGGAGGATTATCAGCAGGACGGTTTCTTGCTGAGGATGGAAAGATGTCAGCTGGATCTTCTGCAACAACAAAAGGATCTTGTGCATTATCTGCCGATTGATTAGTATAACTAGATTCACCTGTCTCAAAACCACTAGATTGGTTAGCACTATTTGGAGTCTGGTCAGACTCTAACAAATCAAATTCATCAAAAGTTACGTGAACAGATTCAACAATTTTCAAAAGTTTCTTATTGAAAACTCGAAAGGCCTTACTGTGTTTAGAGTAGCCGACAAAAATGCCTTCATCAGCTTTTTCATCAAATTTACCTCGGTGCTCTCTTCCGTTGTAAAGCACATAGCATTTGCACCCGAAGATTTTGAAGAATCCAATATTTGGTACTCGGCCTCTCCAGAGTTCATAAGGAGTCTTATTATGGAATTTGTTGATGAGAGATCTGTTCTGAGTGAAGGGTGCAAGTATGAATGGCTTCGCCGTAAATATTTCGGCACACTCGCTTCGTAAAATCATGGTCTTACCGGCTTCAATAAGCGTCCTATTCTTTCTCTCAACTACACCATTTTGTTGAGGTGTACCGGCGACGAGAGAAATTATGGTCTATACCATGATCGTCACAATATCGAGCAATACCGTTATTTGTAAATTCAGTTCCATTGTCTGATCTCATGCTGACGATATCGCTCTCCTTCTGAGTCTGTAGCAGTCGGAATAACTTGGTGGCAACAGCATACGTGTCATCTTTATTGCTGAAAGCTTCCACCCAAGTATATCGAGAATAATCATCTACTACGACCAGGGTATATCTACTTCCCCCAAGGCTGTGGTTGTGGGGCCAAATAGATCCATGTGTAACATTTGTAGGCACCTAGAAGTTGACATGCAGGGCTTGGACTCAAAGGAGGATTTGTGTTGTTTTCCCAACTGGCAAGCTACTGCACTTCTTTCCATGATCAGACACTTTTGGAAGACCGGTTGCCAATCCAGGCTGGCAAGCTTGGATATTGATTTGAAGTTTAAGTGGCGAGTCTCTTGTGCCATAGCCACGAGTTCTCACTGATGTTCTTAGCTACAAAACAAATATTAGTAACACCAGTAATAGCACTTAAGTCTACTGCATAAATGTTACCTTTTCTTTTGGCAGTGAGAAGAGTTTCATTCGAGGCAATATCTTTTATGTAGCAACTTGAAGTAGTGAAAATACATTGCATTCCTCTATCACAGAATTGTGATATGGATAGAAGGTTATGTTTGAGTCCATCCACCAAAGAGACCTTACGTACGATGCTTGCACCTCTAATGATGGTACCACATCCAATTATTTTACCTCTACCATTGTCACCAAAAACTACAGGAGGACCTGATGCATCGGCAATATCGGCAAGGAGATCAGCACGGCCAGTCATGTGTCTCGAGCAGCCCACTATCCAAAATCCATACATCTTTGCTGGCATCAGTCGAGGCCATAAAGCATTCTGCAAGTAAAACATGCTTATGGTCCCCCTTATATACTGGGTCCAAGAGGTTAGTTCCTCTTGGGCGGCCATATCTGGTCGCCACTAGAGGCTTTTGCCACGTGGGTCTGAGAGGCTTTTCAAGAGGCATTCATGAGCATGATGACCATAATCCAAACAGTTTTCACATTTCACTTTGCTGATTGACTGAGTAGTTGGCAAGACACCACTAGATTTAGTCATTGCATCATTAGACTTAGAAGAATCAGCAGGCACGAACGTAGGGTCTTTATAAGTGTTGGTTTTGCCCTTCTTGCCTTTCTGCTTGCCTTTGCCGATCACCTTTGGGGAGGCGATCATTGGCACTGAATCAAGATTGGCAATACCGGCTTTCTTGATGCATTTACTTTCAATATCTTCATCCGCGATTCATTTTCAGCAATCTTAATTCCCTTTTGTACGTACTGGCTTTCTCCATTTCCTTGTAGTGAGGATACTTCATTGATCTGACATTATATTTTAGCTTAGTATCCTTATGCAATGAGTTAATCGAGTTGTTCTCAGCCTTCTTATCCCTTTTCTCAGTTACAGAGACATTAGTACACTTGCTGCTTCTGGTTTCAAAACCTATCCCATGTTGATCATTTTTAGGAATAGCTTGGCATGCATTAATTGCCATTTTAGCAAGCCAAGTTAGGTTTGGAAAAAGTATTAATGGTTTTCATAAGAGAATCATTTCTTTGAGCTAAATCTTTGATACTCGTGCTATGTGTACTTTTGCTCGCTTTTGAGATCCGGGTTTTCGGTTTGAAGGCGATCGAGTTCACTCAGTTTTGTTTTCAAAGAATCAAGTTCGGCTTTGAGTGATTCTCTTTCAGTGAGAGATTAAACTGAAATCAACAGTCAATATTTCATGAACACTACTCAACTTTTCATAATCAACAAAAAGTTCATCCATGGTCTCTATCATCTCAGCCTTAGATATCTCAGGAAGAGGGTCAGTCGTGTTTCTTTTGGCTGAGTGATCTTTTGGTTCAGGAGAAAAGTTGGGTAGGGATGAAATGGGTTTGGCAAGATTTCTTGAAATACTTGGAAGTTTGGTAAAGGATGGCTTCTTTTCAGAGGATTGTGGAGGACTTGGTTCGGTTGCATGAGAGGCAATGGGTCCACACTGTCCATAAAGTGAGGTTCCAACTTGAATGACTTTGAAACCATAAGGATTGACTGCATTGACTTTGACTTCTTGAAATGAATGTCTTGCTGGTCTTTCTCTCCTTGAAGATGTTCTTGGAGGAGAAGCATTCCGGTGAATAGGAGTAGGTAAGTCTAGTGCTATTTCATCATCGGCATCCAGGGCAACAAAGCTTATATCAGCATCTTCATTGTCATCGGCAGCGCCTTCACCTTCTGAGTCAGTTTCACACCGGGCGGCATAGCTTTCTCAGTCTTTGTCATCTGCAACATAGCTTCTGGACTTTGGATGTCTTTGGTTTACCGATTTCCTGACATATTCATATTTTGGTTGGGGACACTTAGATGCAAAATGTCCAGGTTTTCGGCAGTTAAAGCATACCAAGTCTCCTTTGCTGTTCTTTCCGTCAGGAGTGCTGGTAGAAGGCTTATGGTTGCTGGTGGCTCTATGGAAGGGAGTAGTGAATGGTTTGTTTTGATTTGGTTTGCTGTCTTTTTGCATTTTCTTGAAGTTTTTGAACTTTCGGTAGTTTCTGGCAAATGCAGCAAATTCCTCTTCTTCCATAAGAGGCTCAGGAGGGTTTTCAAGGTTTTTGCTACAGCAAGGGCTTTGGCATTGATCGATAGGAGGATAAGGAGTAGGCATTTGAGATATCTGAGTCTGTGCTGAGAGAGACATGCATTTAAAGTTTTTGTCGAGAATATTAAGTTTTTGTAGTTCTCTCTCATACAAAAATAGACTAGACACAATATTTTGAATAGAAGTGGTATTTAAATCTCTAGCTTCTCTAAGAACAGTAACCTTAGTATGATATATACTTCCTAAAGCACTTAGAAATCGTATATTCAGGTCTTTCATAGTATATACTTTACCAAGAGAAGCACAAAGATTACTTACCTCGAGTAATCGATCATAGCTGTTACAGTGATTCGCCATCTGATTTTTTGAAGGATTCGAACTCAGCAATAGCATCATAAAGCCTGTTGTCCTTGGTGCGTGCATCTCCTTCGAAGTATTCAAGGAGCTTGTTCCAGCATTCTTGTGCCGTGTAACACAAGTCAATGAGCTTGTACTGTTTGTCGTCTAAACCACAAGAGATAATGTGGCTGGCTTTCCCATCAAGAGCATAGGTTAACTTGTCTTCGTCGAGTCCATTCATCTCTTGGTTTTTCGACTGTAGTTTCCGTAACTTGAACATCTCGTTTGTTGTTCATCGTCGCCGTCGCATGCGCAGTTAGGGGAGTGGAAGGTATTGGTTTGTAGGTGGTTTGAACTTTCAAGGGAGTAATCGGTCCACCTTCCACTACTTTCATTAATCGTTCATCTATGGAGTTCATGTACTTTATCATTCGGGATTTCCAAACACCAAACTCATTGATGTTCAACATCGGTATGGTAGTGATGTTAAACGTCTGCATAATTTTTCCCGCCATGGTATCGGCAATCAAGCTGTGAGGCTTGGAAATTTCTTTCAAAAATGTCAAGCTCTGATACCAATTGTTAGGCCCAATAGGCGAGGAAATAGGCTAGAGGGGGGGGGGTGAATAGCCTTTTTGCAATTTTAATTAAAATACTTCAATGGTCATAGTCACTGATCAGAAAGTTGTAAGATAATCAGTAAGCACAGCGGAATATTAGTGACTAAGTTTGAACTCACACAAAATCAGCAAGAAATTGTTTAGAGCTTGATTTTAAACACAAAGTATTTATGTAAATCAAATATGCAGAGCAACTTGTTTGGTTTAGGGAAATACTTATGATTCAGCAGAATGAACTGTTCTGATTTGATGTGGTGAACTACTGGCAAGATGAAAAATAAAGTAAAGATAAGGACACAGTATTTGGAGAGGTTCACAGCGTGAATGCTGCTACGTCCTCTACCAAGATTGGTCAGATCTTGGATTTTGGGAAAAGTTTACTATCAGTATGTCCTAGTCTATTACAAGTGCCGCCTTGCCGATTACAAGGACTGAATACAAGGATCTACTGATGGATCTTTAAATGAAGAACTGACCAGGTGTTTTTGAGTGGCAAGTTAGACTTATCTCACTCAGGTGTGTGTGTGAATCTCAATCAATGCATTCTAATAATTGTCTAGTTGGAGAATGCTTACAAGGTTGATTGAGAAGTGCACGAGTGTATATCCCTAATAAAGTCTAATGATTTTATGGATTTGAAGACTTGAACACAATCAATGCTTCAAGCACACTCTTCTTCAATGCAATCACCAACCTTCTTTAATGCAAAGCAAAGTCTTCTATATATACTTGAGGAGAAGGAAGAGAAGAACTAAGGATGCCGTTGAAGGGTAGAATCGGAAAGAGGTTGGTAGGTGAGGATCATTTAATGCCATATCTTTGCAATTAATGCGGGAGATTTGAATAAGACATTTACGCTATTGTACAAATGGGTAAAAACCCCTTTGTCCCAACCGGTTACCTGCAGCAGCAGACAAAGGACAAAGTAGAGCTAAAAGTGGCTCTTGTGTCAGTACCGGCAGAATGGTGTTGGCAGGAAAAATATAACTACTTTTAGCAAACAAGTACGATGAAAGAGATAGAGATGTGACCGTTGTGACTGAGATTTTATTTCAAACGAAAGGAGTCATCCAAACATAAGTCACCTATCTCGCCGAAGTATGTTGCTGAAAAGAGTTAACTCCCTGCCGATTACCGTGCAGATCCCACCAGCCAGGATAGTATCCCAACATGCCGAATTAATCTGGGAGAGCATCGCAAGAGATCCAAAAATAAAATCTAATTAAATTAGGGGTCTCTAACTAGCTGAGTGATTGGGATTAAGCAATTCTGAGTCCACATATATTTTGACCCAACAGCTCGGAAGAAGAGAGAAGCTGTCACAAGAGGGGTCCCTGTCAACGGTCCCAAATCTCTCCCTTTCAGTCCTAATATGGCTGACTACTTTGTAAAAGGTGCTACACAGCAGGATAATGCCACAGTCAAAGAGCCCACTCATACAGAGGGATGGCTGAAACTACAGGATAACCTCAGCAAGTTCAGGGGAACCAAAGCCAATCCGGTCCGTAGAATGTTTCTAGATCTACCCAAGATACCTGGGGCTACTACCACCATGGAGAGCGAGTATACTTTCAAAGGCGTGCCAGGCCTAGTAGAGCAGTTTGAGAAACTTAATATCGTGGCCCCGATTGCCCAGGAAGGCCCAAAAGCTGAGTTTGAGCTGACAGTGCCAAAAGCTAAAGCCGTAGAGTTCCCTTCAGACGAATGGGATGGTCCTGTTATGCAGCAATTATTCAGAGAGGAGGTCCAGGTGCCAGACCTGATTGATTTTGGTTCAGTTAAGGAGATGGTAGCAATGATTGAGGGAGCAGAATAGAAACAATTCGATGCCCGAGTCATGATGCCGCCGACAGCAATGCCACTGAAGAATTGGGAAACTCTCTCGGGTCCGTCGGCAACCAAGGAAGAAATGATCACAAAGCTTGGATTGGTCCCACGTCCCCTTGTGTCAACCTATGTAAAGTCCTCTGAGTCTCTTATTGTCGAGTTCGAGTCTCTAGAGTCGTCCGATGGCCTTACGCCTAAAGACTATGAGGTTGTAGCAAATGTTGTATTCCCTTTCGTTCTTAATGAGATGATGGACCTTTCTGAGTATCCCCTGATTGCCACTTTAACTAATGATAAATTAACTAATAACCTAAAAACAGTTAATAATGATTCACTAGATAAAGAAGCAGAAACATTAAATGAACAGTATATTAAAGAAATCTTTAAGCAGGTTGTTCGAAAAGAGGAAAATCGAGCCCAAGCTGCCGAAGAGATTTTGACATGTGTGAATCTGGGAACTGCGGAAGAGCCTAAAGAGACACAGATTGGTATTTTCTTCGAAGGTATTGAAAAGGATACTCTTATTGATCTACTAAGAGAATTCGTGGAAGTGTTTGCATGGTCCTATAAGGATATGCCTGGCCTCGACCCTTCCATAGTTGAACACCGGATACCGCTCGACCCGGAAGTCAAGCCAGTAAAACAGAAGCTGAGGAGAATTAAACCCGAATGGTCTCTGAAGGTGAAAAAGGAGATAGAAAAGATGCTCAGAGCAAGATTTATCAGGGTCATTGAATATCGACATGGCTTTCCAACATAGTAACGGTGACCAAGGCCAACGGGAAAATCTGATGTTGCATGGACTTCAGAGATTTGAACAAGGCTAGTCCAAAGGATGATTTTCCCCTAACAAATATTGACATGCAGGTGGATACCACGACCAATTATGAGGTTAAATCCTTCGTCGATGGTTTTGCCGGCTACAACCAGATCAAAATGGCAGAGGAGGACCAAGCCAGACAGCCTTCACAACCCCCTGGGGAATGTACTCCTACACGGTTATGCCATTCGGACTGAAGAACGCTGGGGCTACTTACCAGAGGGCAGCTACAGCTTTGTTCCATGACATGATACACAAAGAAATTGAGGTCTATATAGACGATATGATAATACATTCCAAAGGATCAGATGGACAACACTTCGTTGATCTAAGAAAATTTTTCGGTCGCCTCCGAGACCACATCATGAGACTGAATCCAGCTAAGTGCACCTTCGGCGTTAGACGGGGCAAGGTGCTAGGGTATATGGTGACGGAACGGGGAATTGAAGTAGACCCCCAGAAAATCAAAGCCATAGTAGAAATGAAACCACCTCGGACACTGACAGAAGTAAAATCCTTCATGGGAAGACTGCAGTACATAAGCCGTTTTGTAAATCAGCTAACCTCGATCTGTGAGCCAATCTTTAAATTGATGAAGAAAAATGCCTACACGGAATGGACTCTAGAATGCCAGTTCGCTTTTGAAAAGATCAAGGCGTATCTTGTGAATCCCCCGATCCTTTGCCCGCCGCATCAACAAAAGCCACAATTGCTATATCTAACTGTCACGGATACAACAATTGGGGCTATGTTAGCTCAAGAGAAGAAAGATTCCAAGGTTGAAAACGCCATCTACTTCGTGAGCAGAAAGCTTCAAGGGAGTGGACTCAATTATTCTGCTTGTGAAAAGACTTGTGCAGGTCTGGTCTGGGTAGTGGGAAAGTTGAAGCACTACATGCAGTCTCACCCGATACATCTTGTCTCAAAGTTGGACCCCATCAAGTATTTGTTTAACAAACCCTCCATCTCCATGAGATTGGCAAAGTGGTCATTCTTTGTGGCTGAATACGACATCACTTACGTGACAAGAAAATCCATGAAAGGGCGAATAATGGCAGAACAGTTGGCTGACTTCCCAAGTGATGAGTCCCGAGGACCTGAACCTCAATTCCCTGACGACGGAATCTTTGCTCTAGAAGGAGAAAATCGTTGGCAGCTCTTCTTTGATGGGGCGTCAAACAAAAAAGGAAACGGAATAGGAATGCTTCTGGTCGATCCTGCCGATGAGCATACCCCCATAGCAATAAAGTTGAACTTCGAGGTTACCAACAACGCTGCCGAATATGAAGCTTGCATAGCCGGATTGGAGGCCGCTCTTGAAAGGAACATCAAAGAATTGGAAGTGTATGGTGATTCTGCCCTCATCATCAACCAGGTCTCTAACAAATGGAAGACCGTGGACCCGGGTCTGCAGAAATATCACACCTATATGGAAGAACTAGTGACTCAGTTCAAGGAAATCAGCTTTTATTACCTGCCCAGAGATCGCAACAGGTTCGCAGATGCCCTGACAACACTAGCCTCTCTCGTTAAAATACCTGAAGGAAAGTCGGTCAAACCATTCAAAGTTGGGAGAAGAGAAAACCCAGCTTACTGCTTTGAGATCGAAGTGGAGGCCGAACTGGCCAACGATCCCTGGTATACCCAGATTTATCAGTATTTGAAGAACGGCGAAGCCTCTTTCAAAAATGAAGACGGGGAATATAAAGAAGGAATCAAAGCGAAAAGCCTCTCAGCCTTGAAACGACTAGCCTCTCGCTATGTTCTCTTGGGAGATATGCTGTACAAGAAGCGTTATCAAGGCCCCCTCCTACGGTGTATCAGCCAACAGAAAGCTACTAAACTCATGAAGTAAATATATGGCGGTACCTGTGGCCCCCACATGAATGCTCGGGCTTTAATGCAAATCATACTAAGAATGGGGTATTTTTGGATCTCCATAGAAATTGACTGCATCCAGTTCGTTAGAAGCTGCGACAAATGCCAGCGGTACTCAAACCTCAACCACTTGCCTCCACATGAGCTCTACTGCATGACAACTCCTTGTCCTTTCGTCACTTGGGGAATTGATGTCATAGGCAAAATCACACCATCAGGCAGCAACGGCCACGAATTTGTCCTGGTAGCAGTTGACTATTTCACCAAGTGGGTTGAAGCTAAATCCTACAAGGTCCTTAACTCGAAAAAAGTAGCCCTCTTCATCAAGGAGAACATCATATGCAGATATGGGTTGCCAGCCGAAATCATCTCAGACAATGGATCCCACTTTGAAGGGGAATGCGACAGGCTGCTGGCGGAATTCAGAATAACCCGTCACAAGTCATCTCCCTACAGGCCCCAAACTAATGGAGCCGTCGAAGCAGCAAACAAGACCCTGGAAAACATCATTCATAAAATGGCTGTCCGAGGCAGAGATTGTCCTGACAAGCTTCACCTTGCTCTCTGGGGATACAGAACATCCGTCAGAACAGCGACCAGGGAAACACCGTTTGCTCTCACCTACGGAATGGAAGCCGTACTCCCAGTTGAGCTAGAGATTCCTTCACTCCGTGTGTTACTAGAAAGCCAGATCAACGAGGTCGAATGGCTCCAGAGTCGCCATGATGAACTGGCCCTGTTGGACGAACGTCGATTAAGAGCCATGGAACATATCCGAGCCTACCATGGAAGGATGGCCAGAGCCTTTGATAAGAAGGTAAAACACCGGGACATCAGGGAAGGTGACCTTGTTTTGAAAGAGAAGCCTCCAGCCCGCATCAACCCGCTTGGCAAATGGGAGCATGTATGGGTCGGACCTTACGTTGTTCAGAAGGTCTTCTCCGGAGGAGCTATGCAACTTGCAGACCTCGACGGAAATCCTTTTGTACACCCAGTAAACGGTGACAAGCTCCGCAGATACTACGCATAAATAATAAAAGTGCTAAAAGAGTAATACCCAACTAGGCTGAAAACCTGAAAGGGCGGCCTAGGTAAAAGACAGGGTTGCACTACAAAAAAAAATAATAAAAATAATAAAAAATAAAAAATAAAACGCTTAAAGTGCTAAAAGAGTAATACCCAACTAGGCTGAAAACCCGAAAGGGCGGCCTAGGTAAAAGACAGGGTTGCACTACAAAAAAAAATAAGAAAAAAAATTAACTAAGTCGAACTACGGAGACCTGAGCTCTTTAGTCCAAGGGAAACGTAGGCAACCGGCAACGGTTCGGTCTAAAACATAAAACAAAACCACATTTTGTCGCACCACGAGTGGCGTTTCGAAAAACTCTAAAGCAATTCGCATTTTCATTACAGTTAAAAGCTTTTTGATGAGTCTAAGCTCGGTTCACTCTTACAACTTACAACCTGCTAAAAGAAACTAAAATACCTAAAAAAACTAATGTGCCTGCTATGACAAGCAGGGGATGCTCGGAAACCTCAGATCACTCCAAGCTATTCGTACTAGCACCTCCTCTCTTCTTTCCTCCTCTTCGAGTCTTCTTCCTCTGCACAGGAAAAATGTCAGTCCTCCTCCTACCAAGCTCTGGTACAAGGGCGGGATCTATCAAACCAGCGTCTGTCAGGGCCTTAGCAGCCCTAGCCTCATCTCTCATCTCCTGTACTCGAGACGGCAACATGGGAATCCTCCCCTCCTGTCTCTTAACATAAGCCTCGTAGTCCGTCACAACATCCACACTCTTATCATGAGGATTAGCCCTTGCCTCGGCCCTCCTCATCCCTGAAACTGTCATGTCTTCCAAACCGATAATGGCCTCACGCCTTCTTAAAATAGCCACTTGGGTCTCCCCCAGATGTCTCTCGTACCAATCCAAGTACAAAGTGGTCAGAAACACGTGCCCTGGACGCCTGAGAATAACCCTGGGAGGAAAGATGTCATACCTCCATGCTCGGTAAAGGAACGAGAACACGGAAGGATCGTCCATCGAAACAGAAGCCACCACCCTGGTAGCTATGTCCTCAAAGCCCTCTAAAGGAGTTTGCTCCAAGCCAAACTGCCTCCGAACCAGAGCTGGAATATAAAAAGTGGACTGAGAAAGCCCCGGAAGCATGACCACATAAGACCCGTCCTGAAGCACTCTCCGGGTCTCTACCCGCCAATGTGGCACCAACCACCTAATATCCTCAGTACAACGACTAGCTATCCAGTGCTCCCATGAACCCTGATCATCAAAATCCACAGAAACTCCCCTCCTGGCAAAAGTCCAAGGCATGACAGGGTGAGAAGTCTCACGAAGGACTCCCAAGCGCTCCATCAGCCACATGGTCAGCAAAAAGGGCTTCCCCCGTGCATATACCGCCTCTCGGTAGCCAACCGGTCGAGAGCATGAAGGGTCTCCCCCAAGATTAATGGCACAACGTCCCGACCCAAACGAAAGTGGACAACCACATCCAACAAAGCTCGGTGGCAAATCCCGAAAGAGTAAACCATAAACAAAGTCCCAAACATGCAAAGTGCAAAAGCATCCCAATATGCATCATCAACCAAGCCTAAACTCCTAAACCTATCCGAAAGACTGAAAATGTCGAAATGATCGGAACCACGAATCATACCTTGTGCTTCCTCCGGGGAAAGATGAAGAAGGTTGCACAACTTATCAACAAAGGTAGCTCCTCCGGGCAAGGGGACCGCAATGTCTTCCACCTCGGGACCACCAAGCAAAGCTCGGAATTCTTCAACAGTAGGGACCACCTCATTGTAGGAAAAACAAAAGACATGTATTCTTGTATCCCAAAATGAAGCGGAGGCCCTCAAAAGATCATAATCCGGAATCAATTCCTTGAGGGACCACAAGCATCTTACCTTGTACCTCTCTTAAAAAAATGACCTCTTCTCATGCATGATCTCCCGGGACCACTATTTGAACTTGTTGAAGAAGGACATTTGAGATTCTTGGGACAATTTTGATGGATTTTTCATGAAATTCTCCATGGATTTTCTCTCTTTCTCTCCGAAATTGCAGTTTGAATGGGCAGTTGAAGAGGATGTTTGAATTAAAAGAGAGGAAAACCAGATCCAAAGCAAAAATTAAATGACAGTGTCAGACCTCAATCTCATCCGCGCGGACATAAATGAGCCCCTCTGCCCCATCCGCGCGGACAAGAATGTTCCCACCAAAAAAAAATCTGCAGCAGTTTCAACTGCTGCACCGCGGAGGAATATTTCATCCCAACCGCTCGAAACCTGCACAAAACCTGTCCAAAACAATTCATATACCAAACATTCACACCCTTGCCACAAAACCGAGCTCATGCAACATTGCATGCATATGCATAATAAATTTTTTTAAAAAAAGAAAGAGTGATAGTAACAATAATCCTAGGTTATTACATTCCAAAAAAAAAAAGAAGAAATTGTGCATGAAACATAAACTGTATCTGTCCAAATAGGTACAACCCAAAAATCAATCATCAGAATCACCGGAAGCTGTCACCTTACCTTGAGCCCTCTTGCGACTCGCGTCCGACCCCTCTGCAGCCATGAACACTTCGGGCTCTGTATCATCATCCTCGTCCCCAAAAAAGGTCTCGTCGGGACCAGTCGGTACACCGTGATAAGGTAGGCCGAGATCAGCAAAGAAGTCATATCCGAACGTAAACGCATCGGATCCCTGGCCCTGCGAAGATGATCCCCCCTGGTGCCAAACGTGCCCTGGGCCCTGCAAATCTCCAAGAATGACGTGGTTCGAAGGCAACTCTCTGCTGGAATCCATGAAGGGAGAAATGGGAATATCCGGGGAATGCTCGGAAGAAGTAGGCTCTCTGGGTGGCGTATGAGGAGGATCTCGCTCTGCTGGCACCTGTTGTGCCCGTCTCTCTCTGCCCCGAGCGGCCCCACGGGTGACAAGCCGCATGATGAATCTCTTGGCCCCAATGACCTGTCGCATCAGCTTGTCAACGACCGAGGCCGGGAACTGCATAAAAAAAGGCATCATAAATAGTCGAAGCAATAAATAAAAAAAAAGAGAGAAAGACAGAAACAATAAAGAGACATACCCTCATATCCGGACGAGGCTGGAAAGCTCGGGGAGTCCTCTCAGGAATGGGAATGTGCACCCTCATCCTGATCCCATCCTGGACATATGAAAAGTCCGACCGAGGGAACCGCACAACCGGGATCCCCTCTCTCTCAAGCACCTGAGGCATCCTCAGCCTCCTCAACACGAATACCGGATACGCTTCATCAGTCACAAACCCAGAAAAATGCTGGCCTCCCCTGTAGTAAGCCCAAGTCTCTGAATCCTCGGTCGGACTCAACATGTCAGCAGGAGGCTCCATAGGTGCCAACAAACCAGCACCTTCGCCATGCTGGCGCGTCACCCTGTCCCCCAGATAATAAACATTGCAAGATAGCCCCCTCAAAATCCTCCTCTCCACCGTCCATCTCTCAGCGCCCTTCAGCTGCTCAACGTCAAAGCGACCCCAGGGGTAGAACTGAATCCCCGCATCCGTCTCCGCTCTCACAAGGGGCCGACACTCCTTATACTTGAGAGTCGTGCCTCCCCGAGCACCCCTCTTCACCCTCGCCTGCCTGGTACAAGAAAGCATAGCCGAGTACGCCCCGACGTGCTCCTCTAGCTGCTTCCACATCGTGCAGCGAAAGAACTCCAGAGCCCACACCTGCGAAAGGAAAAGATTACATCAGTTAAGCTCAGACAGAAACAATACGTGCATAAGGAAAGGAAAGAGCAGAAGCTTATACCTCCAGTGGAAACTCGAGGCACGTAAGGGAGCTCACAACCTTCCGGCTATACCTGTCCAGAGCAAAATATAGCTCCGCTAGCCCGGCCTCCCTCCAAGCCACCTCTCCGGCTCTCTCCACATCAGTCAGCGTCCTCAACAATGCAAACACCGCCGTCCCCTCGGCATGCCCAAACAAAGTACTCGAAAAAGCAAACCACAGAAAAGACCGGGCAACCTGCTCAGCCGATATCCTCTTGTCACCACCCTCATACCTCGCTATGCTCTCCACGATCTTCTCGTGGATCACTGCATACTCCATCCCCATCCCCTTCTTGGGACTGGGGACAAAACCAAGAAGATCCTGTAACTCCCGATCGGTATAACAATCCCGCCACTCGATGATGCGCCCCTTGAAGGACAGGCCCGTGATCGCAGCATAGTCAGACGGCGTGACTGTAGCCTCGCCCCAGAAGAAATGAAAGGTGTGGGTCACGTCCCACCAATGCTCTGCCAAAGCGAAAGTCAACCCCTTACTCTTCGGCAACTTGATCAGCCCCCTCAGACACTCGATGAACTCGTACAACTCCGTCTCAATCACAATTTGCCTCGGACTCACCAACCCTCCTCTGCCCAAGATCGAAAGCTGGTCCCACAGGCTAATCACTGCCTCGACTGATCCCCGAGTCTTCAGCTTATTCAGCTGATCCTGCACAAATCGATCACCACCCTGCGATTGAAGAGCAGAATATCAATAAATAATTGCATTTTCATTTAAAAGCATACACAAACTTCATAGGCATAAAGTTTTAAAGAAATTTCGACAGCATAACGGCATGTGATGAACTCAACCCCACTTTTCTTGCACAAAAGACAAAACTTTTGAGATTTTTAGCAATTACAATCACCATTTAACATTCATTCATACATAAAGGGACATGTCAATGACAAGAAGTCAACGGAAACAAAATTCCGTCCCATTTCATAAAATTCTAGCACATTTTTTTCACACAAAATCGTATTTTCACAAAATGGCACGCATGAATAATTCTTTACATTCATCTCATTCACAAAAAAAAACATCATCTCATTGCAAAAATCCCACATGCAAAGGTCCGTCCCGGATTTGGCAAAATTTCCGTCACCTCATATTTCAAAAAATGGCAAATCGCCCATTCTTGTCTCAAACAAAATGCATATTTGAATTACCCATATACTCAATAAAACATGCAAATCATTAAATTCTAATTTCAATGACAAGAATAAGGATTTTCTAATTTTTTCTAAAAATTAAAATCCTATTTTAACACAATAATAATTCGAACAAAAATCGACAAAAACAATCGAAGGAATTCAAAGCATACCGTGCGAAGATTCGGATCAGTGGACCAGTGTTGCCACATATCGGGGTAGGATTCCTCTGCCATCGATTGCGAAAGCGAATAATGCCTCCGCATCCTCACAAGCTCCAATCTCCTTTCTGCGATTGGGCCGCATCCTTGACCTTGAATAGCACCTTCCCCTTGTTCCATGACTCAAAAATCAAAGAAAAGCAAGAGATTTCAGAGGTTTTTGACCAACAATGGCGTTTTCTCTCTCTCTCTCTCATAAAACTATAACAGGCAGTGAAAGGAGAAAGAAGAAAGGCTACGGCCTTTTTAGGGGTTCTCGCCTTTACATCCTTGTCCGCGCGGACAGGATTGAGGGGTAAAATTCCTATTTTGCCCTTTAAAAATCCCAAACTTTGCAAAATGATCCCGGACTTAACTAAGGATAACCAGGGTTGACCCAAGTTAGTCCCCTTCCAAAAGAAACCAACGGCAGTAAAATGTAAGCCCAATTTCTCCGACGAAAGTTAACGAAATCCCGTTTCTTTCCTCGTTTTCACCCACGGCAGTAAAACGTAAGCCCGATTTCTCCGACAAAAGTTAACGGAATCCCGTTTCTTTCCTCGTTTCCATCCACGACAGTAAAATGTAAGATCGATCCCTTTAAACGAAGTCCACCAAAAGACTGTATATCCCCACAGAGTCCGGATATGAACCGTCGAAGGAGACCGTTTCAAAGTAGTAGATCCTCGTTAGGATGACACCTCCGGATCATCATTTGCTAAGGCTTGAGGCACCTAAATGCTATCACTAAGGCTCGAGGCACCTAAACGCTATCACTTCGGTTTGAAACAGCCACATGAATAAAGACTGTTCCGATACAACAAATCATCAAAAGAAGACAGTTTCGACACAAAAGATCACAGACAAAAAGCGATAAACCGCAATCACCCTTCGATTCGATAAACCGCAATCGCCTTCCGATTCGATAAACCGCAATCGCCTTCCGATTCGATAAACCGCAATCGCCTTTTGATTCGATAAACCGCAATCACCTTTCAATTTGATAAACCGCAATCGTCTTCTGATTCGATAAATCGCAATCACCCCTCGATTTGATAAACCGCAATCGACTTCCGATTTGATAAACTGCAATCACCCTTCGATTCGATAAACCGCAATCGCCTTCCGATTCGATAAACCGCAATCACCTTTCCATTCGATAAACCGCAATCGTCTTTTGATTCAATAAATCGCAATCACCCCTCGATTCGATAAACCGCAATCGCCTTCCAATTCGATAAACCGCAATCACCTTTCGATTCGATAAACCGCAATCGTCTTCTGATTCAATAAATCGCAATCACCCTTCGATTCGATAAACCGCAATCGCCTTCCAATTCGATAAACCGCAATCACCTTTCGATTCGATAAACCGCAATCGTCTTCTGATTCAATAAATCGCAATCACCCTTCGATTCGATAAACTGCAATCGCCTTTCAATTCGATAAACCGCAATCACCCTTCGATTCGATAAACTGCAATCGTCTTCTGATTCAATAAATCGCAATCACCCTTCGATTCGTTAAACCGCAATCGCCTTCCGATTCGATAAACCGCAATCACCCTTCGATTCGATAAACCGCAATCGCCTTCCGATTCGATAAACCGCAATCACCTTTCGCACTACCAGAAACAGGTGTTTTAGCGACGGAATAATCAGCGACGGAATTATTCCGTTGCTAAATAGCGGCGGAATATAAGCTTTAGCGTCGGAATTATTTTGGCGTCAAATTTAGCGACGGAATTTAATTCCGCCGCTAATTTCCGCCGCTAAAACGAATATTCCTCGAATATTCGTTTAATTACCGCCACTATTTTCGCGGTTGATTTACCAACGGAATATTCCGCCGCTAAATCTTTATCAGCGACGGAATTATTCCGCCGGTGGAAATATATCATTTTTTATTTTTTTTATTTAACAGCGTCGGAAATATTCCGACGGTGAAATTAAAATATTTTTTATTTTTTTTTTGGAATATTACACCGACGGAATATTTTCGCCGCTGAATAATTAATTTTTTTTAATTTATCAGCGTCGGAAATATTCCGACGGTGAAATTAAATGTTTTTTTTTTATTAAACACCGACGGAATATTTCCGCCGCTGATAAGATAATATTTTTTTTATTTATCAGCGACGGAAATATTCCGCTGCTGATAATAAAATGAAATTATTGTTTATTTTTAGAACTAAATAACAAAATAATAAACTAAAAAACATTAAAATATCATAAATATTTATGATATTTTTGAAAAAATAAATAAATCATAAATATTTATTAATTTTAATTTAATAAATATCATTATTTTAGGAAGATGATGAAGATTATGAAGAAGAAGAATACACAGATATACATGCATTACTAGATGATGTTGATGATGGATACGAAGAGCGTAGTAGTGATTCTGATATAGATTTGGGCGATGTTGAAGATGGAACGATTGTTGATGACTTGGAAACACATTTGGTTCATTATGAAGCACCATAAAATCGGAGGTAAAGAGAGCAAATTACCCTTTTTACAGTGATATTGCTCGACAAGAAGAGGGGTTGATTGATTCTCATAATCAACTCAGTTTTCCGATTTGGGATCCAGAGAAAGACAAAATTGCTAAAGATATACGCTTTTCTGACAAGAACGAGGTTCAATTTGACATAAAATGGTACCATATTATAACTAATCAGAGGTTCAGGGTAAGAAAGAGCATACCTCATCTACAAACTCGCTATTTGAATTAGCGAGTTCACCTAAACTAACTAATTGAATTAGCGAGTTTAGGTGAACTCACTAATTCAAATAGCGAGTTTAGGTGAACTCGCTAATTTAATTAGCGAGTTTGTAGATGCCAGATCCAGCTCCAGCAGTTACCAGAAATAATACAAATATCCATTACAAATATGCATTACAAAAACTACTAAACTAATCAAATCTCACTTTTTCTTTCTTTCATATGTTTTATCATATGTAGATGGAGTGTATTTATTTATTGGATGTCGCAGCCTATACCCTTTTCTTATGTCAGCTTGTCTTTGAACCCTTTGAACTTGTGTAATGCCCTCAAAGTGAGTCCCGCCAGAATAAGTTGAACTCGGATCGGAGAATGGTCGTATCATTGCTCGTGATGTAGATAGAGGAACCCTAAAACCACTTCCACTCCTCGAATATACTCCAAAACCCATAGTGGGTATAGGGTCTGGCTGGGCACTCCCACTCTCACTTCCACTCCTACTCCCACTAAACTGACTTAGAGTAACTTTCCACTGTAACGGCCATTCAAATAGTCCATCATCCTGGGTCTGTGTTTGAGCCTCTGGCTCTGGGTCGATGTGAGGCTCGGGATCTGGCTCATCATGTAAGTTCATCTCAGGCTGTGCCTTTCTAGGTGCACGATGTCCATGTCTACAAGGCTGTCTAGGTGTCACACCATGGGCGCGATCAACCGGTACTGAAGGTGCTTCAGCCTCAAGCCGCTGCTGCTCTCTCACATGCGTGAAAGTATATCTGATAATCCTCCTCAACTCAAACCGGGATGGACCCGACGGACTTTGTTGCTCCTCATCCCTAGTAATGCCAGCTTCGTTGGTCACATGAACACGTTGTAAGTTTTGTACATGTTTTTTTAGCATAAATTATGAGAATGAGATATAATTAAATAATTCGAAGCTAAAAAAAGTAAGGTGATTATAATGAGAACAATTTAAGAAATGCTTACCAAACCCTCCAAAAAAGGGGCTATCGTCTGGTAACCAAACTCCTCTACATGCAATGGGTTTTGGACAAACATGCACGTGATTCTCCTATACCAAATCATATAAGGATGCGTATAATGCATGACCTCAACCCCCATATGCCCGTATACCAATCTATCATGCCGTTGTTCCCAAGGTGCTATATATCGCTGGTGTCGGGAACTCCAAAGGACATGGCTGTTACCGTGGAGGTGAACATTGTGCAACTCCTCCCCTATATCACATGGCTGTGGGATCTCCTGCAGCATGCCGAACTTCCTCAACAAACGATCATGGTGGTGCCATTCTACCTTCTCAAAACAGATAAGAGGGACTCTAGACCTCCACAGCCTCTCCTTGACGACAATAAGCTGGAGCCTGTCGATCTAGATATGGCCTCCACACAACCTGATCATCAGTCAATTGCGCTAGCTGATATCGATAGCTGCAAAGGTTGTGTGCAGTAACATATTTCATATATAACCGTCCAATCCACCTGAAATTCAATAAATGGATAAGTATAAGTCAAACGTTTCAAAATGTAGTAGGTGACAATAACATTTCAGATGGAAAAGTCGTTAATAAATGTATACCTGCACCCCAAGGGAAGGTTGCCCTGATCCTCATTTGGCCTAAGAGAAATAGGTTGCGTACATAGCAACATATCCCATGCCCAAAGCTGTATCAAAAAAAAAATATGAAATATTATCAAAATATATGATATCACATCAAAAATAGAAATAAAGGAAACAACATCATAACGTTTAATTAAAATGTTATAGCATACCTGTAGAATATTCAGAAATCCACCACATTGACTAGTCTCGGGGTGAGTGGCACAACAAAGTTCCATATATAAAAAGGCTAAACATGCACTACCCCAGCTGTACATGTGTATTCTCTCAATATCTCTAAGTAAAGGGAGATAAAACAGCTTTACCTTGCTGTTAGTATGATCTGGCATCAAATTAGCCCCAAGGGCTATCAAAATATGGGCACGCGTATACCTATCAACCAAGTCTGGGGTGGGGGAATCAGCGGGAAGGCTACCAAACTCAGAAAAATGTGTCTTCAGCCACTTAATCTTTAGACTACTACCATCAAACACTGCATCAGGTGGGACAACACCTAGAAGCTCTGCACATAAGACCCGCCAATCTAGAAGCACGGGCAAATCTGAATCGATAACGGGTAACCCATCAATCGGCAATCCGGACAGCATCCCGATATCCTTTAATGTGATTGTCATCTCACCAACAGGGAGGTGGAATGTATGGGTTTCCAGATGTCATCTCTCAATCAACGCCTCAAATAAATCCTAGTCATACTGCACCCTGCCGATCAAATGAACTCCCAAAAACCCAACCACAGCTAATCTCTCCTGGATAACGGGAGCTATAACAACTGGCATGGTCGCACCACGGCAAAATGATAAACTTGTAACGTCATGATTTGCCCAAATATATCGAACTCGGTGGGAGTGATGTAAAGTTAACAGAGAAGGATCAAAAGGCCCATGATCAACAAAAGTATCCATCTGTTAATCAAAACAACACAAGCACAAGGATTATTTTGACAAATAAAATACTATAGGAAGTGTTATTTTCACAAGTGTTATTTTCACAAGTGTTATTTTCACAAGTGTTATGTCCACAAATCAACACAAACACAAATATTACTTTCCCAAATCAATACTCTAAGAAATACTCACAACACAAAATATTCTCAAAATTTGATTAAAAATAAATCATACTCTAGAAAATACTCACAAATCAATAAAGTACAACCAATACCGTAAAATTTGTTCAAATAAATACTGCTTCAATGGAATGAATGGAAAAACTTAGAAAAAAACACTCAAAATTCGTTCAAATTAAACCTAAAATGACCAAATTCAATCTCAAACCTAAATCCTAAATTCACAAACACAACTCATTCTTACCTTCAAAAAATAGAAATAGAAATATTGGGAAGAGAATGAAAACTTACTTAACAATTTTGAATTTGGCAAAATGATCTTGAAATTCCTTTGCTCTCTTCTTCTTCTTCCTTTATTTTTTTTTTCTTTCTTTCTTCTATAAACTGACTGGGAAATGAAAACTTGGTTAAACTCGCCAAATCAATTGGCGAGTTTGAATCTCGCTTAAACTCGCCAATTGATTTGGCGAGTTTAATTACAGCGACATTTTCTTAAAATACAGGAATAAAAAGAAAATTTTGAAAAAAAAATAGAACTCGCCATTCCATTTGGCGAGTTTGAACGGACAAAGGTCAAACTCGATAAATGGTTTAGCGAGTTTTGAAAAAATGGACATTTTGGGAAATAGTTTGGAAGGGTTGTTATTTTGAAAATTATATTTTTTAAGGAATATTTTGAGAAAAAAATCGACTGATGGAGTACTCGGTAATTACATTTCCTCTACCTTAACCAACCAAAATTGGATCAATGGAAACGGCACCGACCACCGGCATGACGAACAAGGACGGATGCCGGCGACGAATCGTCGACCGACGATCGGACCGCTTAGCTTTGATCACCGGTCGCATCCAAACCCTACAGCCTTCCTCTTCGTTCCCTTCCCCAAGCCTCAAGACTCATCTCTTCATTCATATAAAGCCTCATGTCCTCCCTTCTCTCCGATCGATCAAATTCATGTATTCCATTTTCTTTCTCTCTCTATTTATATGTGTACTTATAAATTATGCGTTCGCATTGTATGTTCATTCAATTGTTTTGATTTATTTTTCTAGTATTGATTTTGAGATTCTAATTGCACATTTCGTTTATTGGATTTCTGTTTTCTGGTTGATAGTTTGCATGAAATTAATTGTTGAATAATTGAATAATAATGATTTTGAAAGTAGGCATTTATGCATTTGAGCGGTGGCAAAAACGCCAGGATTTCATTGAATTTTCATTGAAAGGGGTCAAAATTATGATATAGTAGTGTTTTTTCTAAATTTAAGGGGGTGAATATTGCAAATATTACTGTTTTTAGTGCTAAATTTGTTATTTTTCTAAACTTGAAGGGGGGTAAAAATGACATAAGTCCAAAATCAAGGGGGTCGGATGACCCCATGAGCCTAACGTGGCTGCTTTCTTAATATATGGGAAATTAGATTTTTTTTAAAAAAAAAACTTATAATAGAGACTGGAGAGAATAATAGCATTGGCATTATTTAGGGTTCGCTCCCGAGTTATTAAATGGGAGAAGAAAAAGGGAGGGGGAAGAAGGGGAAGGGAAAGAAGAAAAGGGGAGGGAATTCAATAGCCTCTAGTAGTTCCCCTGAGTTTAGCCGGAAAAAGGAAAGAAAACAATTGAATTACAATTGTACTTTTAATGAAATTAAGCGAGAAACTTATACTTGAAAAGTAAAATAGGCTTAACCAAAAAAATTGTTTTATAAAATTTCATTTCCTTCCAATTCCTCTTACTTTTGAGAAGATTGTGTAGCAGAGAAAATTTTAAAAATTTTCCATTCTTTTCCTTCCACCTTTTTCTTAAAAAAAAAAAATACTCGGTAGTAACTTTAAAAAGGAAAATATATTATAATTTTCGTATTTGCTTAGTATTTAATTTCAATATATAAATGTAAATTTATAAATATTATAATTTTGAATTATTTATTTTAGCTTTAGCGCAAACATTCATATTTATTTATTTGTAAATAATATTTTTTCTTGAAAAAAAATCAAAACTAGTACTCCCTCCGTCCCAGACCAAGGGTTCAACTTTCCCTTTTGGGACGTCCCAGACCAAGAGTTCATTTCCAAAAATGGCAAGTTTTTGAATATATTAATACCCTTATCATCTTCATATATTTACAAAAAAACCATTCATTATATCCTTATACATTCTCTCTCCTATTTCCTACCACACATTTAACTACTATTCCTCCCACTCATTCTCTCTCCTATTAAATATTTTTAACTTTTACATTCTCTCTCCTATTCCCTACCACACATTTAACTTTTACATTATCTCTCATATTTCCTACCACACATTTAATTACTATTCCCTATCTCACATTTAACTTTTATTCATTTTTTTAAAAAATTCTTAAGAAGCGTGAAATTCCCCCCATATACCCTTGGTCTGGGACGGAGGGTGTATTATATATTAAATTCATCAAGTATCAATCAATAATTTATCAACTATCAGCTATAGTCATTAGCCATCATCATCTGCAACAAACGAGTTATCAATCAATCAGCTATAAGTCATTAAGCAACCAGCAATCAGCTATCAACTATAAGTTATTAGCCATCAGCTGCGATAAACGAGCCTTATATTATACTGTTAGGAAATTTAACAGAAAATGTAACGGCTTCTTAAAAGATAACAGAAAAACTAACGAACAGAATAACAAACTGAAATTAAGTCGAGTCTTGTGTTTGACACAATCTCCGTAAGAAGTATTGCCCCGCACTGGTGCTGACGGTATTCTGACAATCTCCTCGTAAGATGCAACGACTTTACAATCGTTAGTAGAAGCACTTCAAACTAACGACTTCGGCGAACAAACTAACTGTTTGGAACTTCTGGACTTGAAAGGAATATTTATGCTTCAATATGCTTTCTCTCTAATTGCTATTGAATACTAACTCACTGAATGATGGAATGAATTAATTGACAAACTGCAAGGGGCTATTTATAGATAATGAAGAGTTGGGGTGCCTTTTGGGAATAGGCATTATTGGTACCTGGTGGATTTCAGCCGTTGGATTTGATCTTGATGGAGGTGGAGATCTGCAGGACCTGCCAGCACCTATTCGAACTGGTTCCTTTAAACGATTCCAACCCTTCCATCCTTAACATGGTTCATTGAACCCAGCTTGCACCCTTTGGCATAGACCAGGTCCAGGACCCACGGTCCGACCCAGTCCTGCACCGGCCCAAACCGTTGCACCGCCCCAGCCGAATCCAAATGGGCCTAGGCCCAACCGCACCCATGTACTGCACCGCCCCAGTCCAGTCCGAGCCAAGCTGAACCGAACTACTGCACCTGAGCCATGAACCTTAATTGATTTGCTAAAAATCAAAGGCTCCAATAGCTCCTAGCGACGATGCGCACGTGTGAAGTGCAAAGTGTGCCCTAAACCGCCCATTCCACCCTTCGCGCGCTTCGCGCGCTTCGCGGGTGTGGTCCAAATTGAGCTAGTATAAAACTGGCACAATTGGGCTGCACCTTGCATGGTTGGCCCAATGGTCCACCTAGGTTGGCCCAAGGAGGAACAACTTGATGCCTCCTCCTTGTTTGCATCCACTTATAAACTTGCTTTACTTTCTATCTCTAAGCAATGTGGGATAACTCTTTCATATCCCATAAACTCTTCATTTTCCCATTTCAAGTTACAATCTTTAGCCATTAATTTCTCATTCACCCGGAAATGGTTTTGAGTAAATAAATGCATTTTCTTAATCTACAACAAATGTAGATTATAATTTTGTAACTTATTTCATTAATCAATAAATGAAACCTATTTGAAAATTGGGTCAAAACTTGGTCAAACCTTGTTTCTAAAACCTATTTCCAACAATCCCCCACATGAATGACAATTAATGCATGTATGCAGACTCGTCCAAAAGTTTCGGCGAACTACTATTGCATCGGGATAGGTAGCTTATGGCCTTGAACCTTCCCTAGTAAAATACCATCGGATATACTAGCCAGTTGGTAGCGAGACGCTTTGAACCGGTGGATCGTATAGTGTATACCAAGACAACAGTACTCACACAATAATAGCTCTAACAATTTTTGTTCTCACGTTGTGTCCATTTTGGCCCTGGATCGTATCTCATTCATAAGTGTTCATTTAGAAGCGGCCTTATTACTTCTCACTTATATAGGTGATTCACACTATAAAGAGTATCCTGCTATACTCCACCCGTAGGTATAGGAATCATTAAAAGTTTTCTCAACTTATCCTCACCACTGCTGCAGGTGCATACACTTGGATGTTCTGGGAATGAGCATGAAACAGGTTCCAAGTGTTTCTACTGAACTCATAACTTAGTTTTCTCATTGAACCAAGGGCCTGGGATCTCCATTTCTCAAGGTTGAGTGTCCACTATGAATTCTTTTGTTGTGGGTTTTAAACCCATTCCCCTTAACAGTTTATACAGTTGATCTCTATTTATACCTTTCGTAAACGGATCCGCTATGTTATCATTTGACTTTACATAGTCAATTGTGATAACACCATTTTTGATCAACTGTCTAATGGTATTATGTCTACGACGAATATGTCTAGACTTACCATTATACATACTGTTCTGTGCCCTTCCTATTGCTGATTGACTATCACAATGTATCATAACAGCAGGCACAGGCTTACTCCAACAAGGAATATCCTCCAAGAAGTTCTTAAGCCATTCTGCTTCTTCTCCAGCTTTATCTAAAGCTATAAACTCAGATTCCATCGTGGATCTAGCTATACATGTTTGTTTGGAGGATTTCCATGACACCGCTCCTCCACCAATTGTGAATACATATCCACTTGTGGATTTAGAGTCTTTTGTGTCTGATATCCAATTAGCATCACAATATCCTTCTAATACTGCTGGATATCTCTTATAAAGTATCCCATGATTCATAGTATACTTTAAATATCTCAATACTCTTAAAAGAGCCTTCCAGTAATCCGCACTGGGATTACTAGTGAACCTACTTAGTTTGCTCACTGAATATGCGATGTCTGGACGTGAACAATTTGTTAAGTACATCATACTTCCAATTATTCTTGCATATTCCAACTGAGAAACTGGTTCCCCTCTGTTCCTTGCTAAGTGTAGACTCAAATCCACTGGTGTCTTAGCCGGAGGGTCATTAATGACATTGAACTTTCGAAGTACATTTTCTAGATAATGGGACTGAGATAGAACTATCCCTTCTGATGTTCTAGAAATTTTTATTCCTAATATGACATCAGCCAATCCCATGTCCTTCATGTCAAAGTGCTTCTTTAACAAGCCTTTGGTATTCATGATCAATTCATGAGTACTTCCCATTATCAACATGTCATCTACGTAAAGACAGACTATTACAAATGATTCAGATGTTCCTTTGATATAGACACACTTGTCACATTTATTTATCTTGAATCCATTTGACAACATAGTTCGGTCAAACTTTTCATGCCATTGCTTAGGAGCTTGTTTGAGTCCGTACAACGACTTTACAAGTTTACACACCTTTTTCTCTTTACCTGGAACAACAAACCCTTCGGGTTGTTCCATGTAAATCTCTTCATCTAACTCTCCATTCAAGAAAGCTGTTTTCACATCCATCTGGTGTATCTCAAGATTATGCACGGCTGCAATTGCTATGAGAACACGTATGGATGTGATTCTTGTGACAGGAGAATATGTATCAAAGAAGTCATATCCCTCCTTTTGTCTAAATCCTTTGGCTACCAGCCGGGCTTTGTACTTATCGATAGATCCATCTGCCTTATACTTCCTTTTAAAGATCCACTTGCAACCTAACGGTTTGCATCCTGGAGGAAGATCAACCAACTCCCAAGTATTATTATGCATTATGGATTCTATTTCACTGTTTATAGCTTCGTTCCAGAATGGACTATTCAAATCGGATAAAGCTTCTTTAACAGTAGCTGGTTCGTTTTCTAACATATATGATAGAAAATCAGGACCAAAAGACTTTTCCACTCTTTCCCTTTTACTACGTCTTGGTCCTTCATCTTCTTCTTGAGATGGACCAGTTATAGTTTCATAAGTTCTCTTATTAGAACTTGCATCTTTCCTATATTTGGCAGGAAAGATATCTTCAAAGAATACAGCATTCCTTGATTCTATTGTCATTCCTTCATTCATATCAGGAATGTCTGACTTGTGCACTATAAACCTATAGGCACTACTATTGTTAGCATATCTAATAAAGATGCAGTCAATTGTCTTTGGACCGATTTTGACTTGCTTTGGCTTAGGTACTTCAACCTTAGCCAGACACCCCCACACTTTAAGGTATTTATAACACGGCTTACGATTATGCCATAATTCATAAGGTGTTTCATTAATTCCTTTCTTGGGTATCTTATTAAGAATGTAGTTTGAAGTCAGTATTGCTTCCCCCCACATGTTATCGGGTAAGCACGGCGATTAAGAATGCATTCATCATTTCCTTTAGAGTGCGATTCTTACGTTCAGCTACTCCATTAGATTGAGGTGTATATGGAGCTGTCGTTTGATGAATAATGCCAGATTCCCAACATAATCCTTCAAACGGAGCTACATATTCTCCTCCTCTATCGCTTCGAATCTTCTTAATCTTTATATTAAGTTGATTCTCAACTTCATTCTTGTAAGTTTGGAAAGCCCCTAAGGCTTCATCCTTACTTTTCAATAGATATACATAACAGTATTTTTTGCAATAGTCTATAAAAGTAATGAAGTACTTTTTCCCACCTCGAGTTTGCACTAACTTTAAATCACAAATATCTGTGTGAATTAATTCCAGAGGTGTTGTGTTTCTTATTACTGTTTCAAATGGCCCTTTAGTCATTTTTTTCTTCAACGCAAACTTCACACTTATCAGTTGAATCGGATTTTGACATATGAATTAAATCTTGCTTTACTAATTTCTTAATTGTGTTAAAATTTACGTGTCCTAATCTATCATGCCATAAGTCAGGACTATCCAACAAGTAAACATAAGAAACAACACTTTTATTCTTCGCTTCAGAGCGGATAACATTCATTACATTTATCTTGAAAAGGCCTTTCTCAAGGTAACCTTTTCCAAGGAAAAGACCATTTTTGGTCAGTACAAATTTATCAGATTCAAACACCAATCTGAAACCGGCCTTACTTAACAAAGCCCCATAGACTAAGTTCTTGTGGATGTCTGGGACATGCAGCACATCCATCAAAGTCAGCTCCTTGCCTGAAGTCATCTTCAGAACAACTCTTCCAATTCCCACAACATTGGAAGTAGCAGAATTTCCCATATAGAGCTTCCTTCCGAAACAGTAAGTGTAGGAAGAGAAACTCTCCTTATCTGCACATATGTGGCAGGTAGCACCGGTGTCTATCCACCACTCTCTTGGATTATCATCCAACTTAGCCACATTGGCTTCAAATACCACAGCTGCAAAGTCAAGCTCCATATCATCAACAATGTTGGCTTGATTCCTGTTGCCTCTTTGGTCTTCCTTCTTCGGGTGCCGGCAATCTTTAGCTAAATGTCCGGGTTTCCCACAGTTGTAGCAAGATCCTTTGAACTTCTTCTTGCCACTTGAGCCCTTTCTATCATTTCCAGAATGCTTCCTTTTCTTACTGTTGCTTGTGCTAGCTTCAGCAAGATTAACCTTTGCTTCCATCTTCCCTTTGTTAGCCTTAGCTTCAGCCTTGGCCTCATTCTTCCTGTTGTTTTCCTCAATCTGAAGACGAATAACCTGGTCTTCAAGACTCATCTCCCTGCGTTTATGCTTGAGATAGTTCTTGAAGTCCTTCCATGCTGGCGGCAATTTTTCAATGATTGATGCCACCTTAAATGGTTCATTCATAACCATTCCTTCAGCAGTCAACCCATGTAGGATCAACTGAAACTCATCAACCTGGCTGGCCACGGTCTTTGAGTCAACCATCTTGAAATCAAGGTATTTGCCAACAACAAACTTCTTTGAACCGACATCCTCGATTTTGTACTTTCGCTCCAAAGTGTCCCATAACTCTTTGGTCGTATCCACAAGACAGTACACACTGTATAGATTATCATCCAGCCCATTCATGATGTAATTCCTACACAAGAAATTACCATGATCCCATGCCTCTTTGGCAATCCTTCTTTGATGGTTGGGATCATCAATTGGGATAGCAGGGGGATCCTCTTTTAGGAACTTCTGCAGACTGAGGGTGGTCAAGTAAAACAACATCTTTTGCTGCCATCTCTTGAAGTCCGCCCCAGTAAACTTGGATGGTTTCTCACCATGTGCCGGGTGAGTCGGAGCAGTAGCAGGAGCAGGTGCAACATTTCGATTAGTTGCATCTCGGGTCGGGTCGGGAGTAGCCCCAGAAGACTGGGAGGTATCGGTTTCGTTTGCCATCTCTTAAGAAACGTAAAATACTTCTTACGATTGTTAGGAAATTTAACAGAAAATGTAACGGCTTCTTAAAAGATAACAGAAAAACTAACGAACAGAATAACAAACTGAAATTAAGTCGAGGCTTGTGTTTGACACAATCTCCGTAAGAAGTATTGCCCCGCACTGGTGCTGATGGTATTCTGACAATCTCCTCATAAGATGCAACGACTTTACAATCGTTAGTAGAAGCACTTCAAACTAACGACTTCGGCGAACAAACTAACTGTTTGGAACTTCTGGACTTGAAAGGAATATTTATGCTTCAATATGCTTTCTCTCTAATTGCTATTGAATACTAACTCACTGAATGATGGAATGAAATGAATTGACAAACTGCAGGGGACTATTTATAGATAATGAAGAGTTGGGGTGCCTTTTGGGAATAGGCATTATTGGCACCTGGTGGATTTCAGCCGTTGGATCTTATCTTGATGGAGGGTGGAGATCTGCAGGACCTGCCAGCACCTATTCGAACTGGTTCCTTTGAACCATTCCAACCCTTCCATCCTTGACCTGGTTAATTGAACCCAACTTGCACCCTTTGGCATAGACCAGATCCAGGACCCACGGTTCGACCCAGTCCTGCACCGGCCCAAACCGTTGCACCGCCCCAGCCCAATCCAAATGGGTCTAGGCCCAACCGCACCCATGTATTGCACCGCCCCAGTCCAGTTCGAGCCAAGCTGAACCGAACTACTTCACCTGACCCACGAACCTTGATTGATTTGCTAAAAATCAAAGGCTCCAATAGCTCCTAGCGACGATGCGCACGCGCAAAGTGCAAAGTGCACCCTAAACCGCCCATTCCGCCCTTCGCGGGTGTGGTCCAAATTGAGCTAGTATAAAATTGGCACAATTGGGCTGCACCTTGCATGGTTGGCCTAATGGTCCACCTAGGTTGGTCCAAGGAGGAACAACTTGATGCCTCCTCCTTGTTTGCATCCACTTATAAACTTGCTTTACTTTCTATCTCTAAGCAATGTGGGATAACTCTTTCATATTCCATAAACTCTTCATTTTCTCATTTCAAGTTACAATCTTTAGCCATTAATTTCTCATTCACCCGGAAATGGTTTTGAGTAAATAAATGCATTTTCTTAATCTACAACAAATGTAGATTATAATTTTGTAACTTATTTCATTAATCAATAAATGAAACCTATTTGAAAATTGGGTCAAAACTTGGTCAAACCTTGTTTCTAAAACCTATTTCCAACATATACTTCATTCAATATGCATTATTAAAAAATTATGATACAACATCCTCAATATTACCTCCTACCACCACCACCGTAGCCCGCTGTTGCCACCCACCAACCGCCCCTGTCGATCGCCGGAATTCGATTGTCGACGTCACCTGTAATAATCAATGTTGTATTTAATGAGTTTGAAGTATTATGCATTATCATGGATGTATTATTATCACAAAATAATACTCCCTCCGTCCCTAAATGTTTGTCCCGTTTGACTTTTCAAACATTTTAATTTAGTGATTTTGAAGCTTTAATTTTGGTTATTTTTACGAACGCTTTGAAAATTATTGATAATATACACCATCGTTATGTAATACTCCGTCCCTAAATGTTACAAGTTTTGAAAATTTAGTGATTTTGAAGCTTTAATTTTGGAAATGAGACTAAGTTTTTGGGACAAAGGAAAAGGGGAAATGGGACAAACATTTAGGGACGGAGGGAGTACAACATGATAATACAATATGAAAAGAAAATTATAGGATAATATGAAACTATTTTAGAAATTATGGAGCATTTTCCCTCCCAAATAAGCGATGAAGGAAGAAGGAAAAATGAAAGCAATGCAATGTCAGGTTTCAAACCCGCACATTAGGCCATCACTGCATCTGCTGGTACAAGTATTTTTTTTTGTGCAATATTTCAAGGCCTTTTTAAAAAAATACATATATGCAGTTGAACGGAATATTCTGTGATGGGCCGAGCCCAATACCTCGCTACGAGCTAGGGGCCCAACAGGCCCACCAAAGGACCAACTATGAAGGATCCGATCAAGATCTGGGTTATGGCCCGTCCAACAACAGATGGCGGTCGTCGCCATTGAGCGACCGAGCCCATCCAAGCGACAAGCCAATGCACCCATGAGCAAAGGTTTGGGCTTTAGCCCGTCGTTACGTCAGGAAAAGGTCGTCGCCAATGAGTTGCGACCCACCTAACGACGAGCCTGTCCACCACACAGAACCAATCTCACCCAAGAGTGAGCGCCGTCACTGAACGACCAACTCTCTCTGATTGCTTGCTCGTCGAGTCATCTCTCAAGAAGACGACCTGATTGGACACACAGCTACAGGTCGTCCCTTTAATTAAGCTTCCTCAACAAGCTTGATTAAAAAGCTAATTTGGGATAATGTCAGACCTACCACAGTGCTTTGTTATACGTGCAATCATGTAACCAGTAATAACACCAAAAGGTGTGCAGGTTGACTTTCCCTTATAAGGCAAGCTGCTTATCAATGTCAGACGCTGCAGTGTCCTTACATAGGCGGACCAGTCCCAGCGTGACACGTGTACACCTAGGAGACAACGCTGATCCAACGGTTGGCATCAATCCAATCTAACGGCTCAGATGAAAACCCTAATATCATTATATCCACTATAAATATGAGAACAAAACATGGACAAAGGTAATGCTTTACTGCATATTTACGTATTCACGTACTCTCCATATTATTTACACCACTTTCCAGTCCATCAACTGATTCTCACGCCGGAAGGGCTTGCCGGAGGACCCCCGACGCAGTTTCACGGTTGTTTTGTGGTGTTGTGCAGATCACAAAGCTAGCTCAATCTTTGCTGGACACGATAACTGAGCCCAAGACACATTCCTGCGCGATCAAATTGGTTCCATTGCCGGGAATCGTTTGTCAGTGATCTTCAATAACAGAAACACAGCCGGAAAAGTCTGGAAAAATGGAGTCAGATGGACACACGACAAGCAAATCCACCGGAGACCAAGATATACCTCCTCCTCCTCCTCCTCCGCAAGGCCAACAACAAAACCCTAGACCACCCTCTCCACCTAGGAACCCTAATCTAAGGGTTACCAGGTCACAAGGGGTGGTTGATGACACAGGCCTTCAAACAGCTAGAAGGAGGGAGAAGAGACCAGCTCCAGAGAGGCAGCGATGACCTCCTCTGGAAAGGAGACCTGAGGTAGCTACTGAACGTCGTGTGGGAGGACCATCCAACCCACACCTTGACAGAGCTGCTTTCCTCGTCGAAAGATCAAATGCCCTTCGAGAATTCCTGCAAATCCAGAATGAGCTCATCCAGATGGCAGCGCCACAAGCCCCACAGGCGTCCCACCATACCGTCTCGTCGGGAAGGAGAAGGAACCGGAGAAGAGAGGGTCGTCGAGATGACGTCGTCACTGGAGAAGAACGAGTGGTACCCCAGATTGACCTCAGAGACCACATTAATCAACACCGTAGTGAAGGAGCGCCCTCCCAGCAACGACGAGAGGGGGAGATAGACGCTCGTAGAATAATGGCAGTCGAAAATCCAGAAGCAAATCAGAACCAAGTGGTTCAAGGTCGTCTAGGGACACCCTCGTTGAGAAACGAACGGGCACCGAGCTATAGGGAGAGAACCCGAACTCCCCCTCGTCGCGAACGAGAAATATCCAGATCGTACAGACCATCTCCGTCGCCGAGCTTCAGAGGGGAGAGATCCATCTCACGACGACTCGCTCCCACAGAGAGACAACGGTCTAATACCGTTGCCCGGGGGCCTCGTCAAGATAGGATCCCCCCAGCCGGCCCAGCAGGAGAAGTTGATATGAGAGAATTCTTGAGACTCAAGCGTCAGGTGGAAGAGCTGACGAACAAAAGAAACAAGATGGATAGCGATGACTCAGAAGATGATTGTGGTACCATGAATCCCTTGGCCCCTTGAATGCTAGAGACGGGACCTCCTGAACCAGGCTTGAAACTTCCCGACTTGAAACAATATAACGGCTCTACGAGTGCCATTGATCACATACAGCATCTCGAAGCCCAGATGTATGTAGTGGCAAGAGCCTCAGGCCACGACGATGTCATGTGTAAGGCCCTCACAAGCACGCTGACCGACGCCGCTTTACGATGGTTTAGGAGCCTACCTAAGGGGAGCATTGAATCATGGAAACAAATGAGAAAATTTTTTTTGGAAAGGTTTGCAACGGCGGGAGATCGTCGTAAGACTGTAAACGATCTCAGTAACATTTCGCAAGGAGCCGGCGAAAGCTCTATGAGCTATTTCAAAAGGTTTAAGAAGTTAGTGGACCAAATTGATGAAGACCTGACTGATAGGGAAATTATCAATTGTTTCAGACACGGTGTTGTTTCCTCCACTCTGGACTACGAATTGCAAGTCCACCCGGCCAAATCCCGAAAAGATCTCTACGCCAAAGCGTATGCTGTCGCCGAGGCTGAGGAGAGAAAGTTACAAAGAGAAGGAAAGGCTGTTGACGAGGTTGAAACGGCAAAATCTAAAAAGGACAAGGCTGGAGAAAAAGGAAAGAACAAACAAGTGAAGGCTGAAAAAGTTCCAGAGTCGTACACTCCTCTGACCGTGTCAAGGGCTGAGATTTTAAGCAATGTGGATTTTGGCCCGGCGCCAAAGATGAACCCCAACGGGAAGGGGAAGAAAAATATGAACAAGTATTGTGAATACCACAGAGATAAGGGGCATGACACTGAGGAATGCTTCAGTTTGAAGAAAATCATTCAGAGGTGGATCGATGATGGTCGTCTCCAGGAATATGTGAGGAAAGATCGTCAAGCAGCCAACACTCGAGTTGCTAACGACGGCCCTCCGGAGAGGCAGCCAAGGATGGTCTTGGTTATTTCTGAAGAGACGAGCAAGAATCAAATAAAGAGCACCATTTACCATCTCAAGAAAGCCCCTCATGTTCCACAGAAGTCGGAGGTTCCAAACGACGTGATAAGCTTTTTTCCATACGAGCTAGCGGCCAACCCATTGGCACGTCAACAGACGCTGGTCATCCCCGGATACATCGACAACTGTGAGTCCAGACGGATTCTAATTGACACTGGAGCGGCCAAATACATTCTCTTTTACAACGTCTACCAACAGATGGGTCTACCCAATAGCCGCCTAAGTCCTTACTTAGGTCGTCTAGAGGGATGCACCAACCACCGAGTAGACGCAAAAGGCCAAATCGACCTACCTGTTGACATTGGAGAGCACCCATTAAGAACCATCAAAACTGTGACTTTTATTGTGATTGACGTCGTCAGTGACTACCACGCAATCCTTGGCCAACCTGGCCAAGCCACTTTAGGGATCGTCGCCTCGGTCCCTCATCAACGAGTCAAATTTCCTACACTTGCTGGAGTGGGATGTGTGTTGGGGACGGCCCCAGAATTCCTAGAGCATGTGCTGAGGGCAAAGCGAACCATTGAAATAGACGATCCAAATCACATTGTGAAGCTTTCCAAATCTGTCAAGCAAACGACGACACCGTCTCGACCATCAAGTGCGTCGACGACCTACAAGACTTTGTTGAAATATTCATGGACGATCAATCCGCTGAGCCACAACTTTTGACCACCCATGAATTGGGGGCCGACCTAGACAAGCTCATTGAGGACGAGGTTCCAGACCTGACCCCTGAGGCAAGAAGAAAAATCAAAGAAATTGTCATTGAATGCATGGACTTTAGGGACGAAGCCCCTGAGATGAAGCCAGCCGACGAGCTAACGGAACTGATCATCAACCCAAGCTATCCAGAGCAGAAAATCAAACTGGGGTCTCAGTTATCCACTGAGGAGAGGGAAGAGATAATCTCCCTACTCAAACAGAACCTCGATGTTTTTGCCTGGAGAGTGGAAGATATGAAGGGTATCAGAGAAGACGTGGCGGTTCATAGGCTTGGAGTGAACCCTACCATGAAATTCAAGGAACAAAGGTTCAGAATTTTTTCAACGGAGAAAGAGATCGCCATCAAACAGGAGATTGAGAAGTTGCTAAGCGCCGGAATTATTGTGAATGCTGGGTTCACAACTTGGTTGGCTAACGTTGTTCTAGTAAAGAAACCAAATGGGAAGTGGAGACTTTGCGTGAATTTCACCGACCTAAACTTAGCGTGCCCCAAAGATAGTTACCCCTTGCCCAGAATCGACAAGCTCGTCGACTCTGTGGCCGGCTATACAACGTTGAGCTTTCTCGACGCGTATTCTGGCTATCATCAAATCAAAATGGCCGAAGAGGATATACCGAAGACGGATTTTCAGGCCGCGAGGGGAACTTACTGTTACACGAAGATGCCCTTTGGGCTCAAAAACGCCGGAGCCACATACCAAAGAATGATCAACAAGGTGTTCAAGGACCAGCTCGAAGACAACCTGCAAGCATTTATCGACGACATGGTTGTCAAGTCCAAAAAAAGAAAACATGTCGACGACCTACAGCAGACTTTCACCAACCTTCGAGCAAATGACATGGTCCTCAATCCAGCCAAGTGCATTCTCGGAGTTGCAGCTGGAAAATTCTTGGGATTTATGCTTTCACAGCGGGGAATTGAAGCCAACCCGGAGAAAATCAAGGCTTTGATTGACATGGCAGAGCCTACGAGCATCAAGGAGGTCCAACATTTGAACGAACGAGTAGCGGCCCTGGGTCGTTTTATTTCCAAGTCCGCCGAACGATCACTCCCATTTTTCAAAGCTCTCCAAGGTGCTAAGGACTTCAAATGGATGGAAGAATGTTCCCAGTCGTTCCGTTAGCTAAAAGAGTATCTTGGCTCCCCACCACTCCTCCAAAGTCCCGTCGCAGGGGAAGATCTCTATGTTTACCTCTCGGCGAGTGATAAGACCGTCGCCGCCGTAATGGTTAGGGAGGAAGAGGGAACACAGAGGCCAGTTTACTACGTTAGCAAAGCTTTGTCGGATGTAGAAACCCGCTACTTCAATGCGGAAAAGATTGCTTATGCTCTCGTCATCACAGCACGAAAGCTACGAGCTTACTTTTCCGCTCACCCAATCATTGTTTACACCAATGCCCCACTCCGGAAAATTTTACATCGTCCTGAGAGTTCTGGCGGCCTACTGAATTGGAGCATTGAGCTGACAGAATTTGATATCCGTTATGCGGCAAGAAAGACCTTACAAGCACAGGCCTTGGCAGACTTCCTAGTTGAAACGTCATTCACCATGGACGACGATCAACGGCCGCCGCAAAAAATGAGCAAGGGCAAGGAGGTTAGTGACCGGCCAGTGGAGTTAGTCTTGCCTCTGGGATGTTGGAAAGTCTATTCAGATGGGTCGGCAACAAAGGACCTCAGTGGAGCAGGAATCGTGCTGGTCGAACCAGGAAGCAACACAGTTTTTGAAGAAGTTTTGAGATTCAAGTTTCAAGCGTCGAACAATCAAGCAGAATATGAGGCTCTGATAGCGGCAATCGAGTATGCAAAGTGTTTTGGAGCCTCTAAGATTGCGGCGTTTTGTGATTCCCAGTTAATCGTGAACCAAGTCCGCGGCGACTATCAGGTCGTCGACTCAACCCTCCAGAAATATCATGCTTTGGTCGGCGAGTTAGTTCAGGGGCTGGAGTTTTGGGCCATCCATAGAATAACCAGGGAAGACAACGAACACGCCGACCTACTATCAAAGCTTGCAACAGATCAACTCCCTGAAGACGAGCATGGCCACCACTTGGCCTACCTCGACCAGCCGGCCTATGAACGAGTGAAGGTCATGTGCATGGGAGACGGTCCGAGGTGTTGGATCGACGAGCTGAAAGCATTCATTGAAAATGACGAGTTACCAAATGATGAAGTTTTGGCACGACAAGTCAGGAGAAAGGCAGCCAGATTCTCGGTCGTAGAAGGTGAACTGTATAGACGATCTATCACCAGACCGTTGCTAAAGTGCGTCCATCCTGATAAGGTAGTCCAATTGCTTTTCGAGGTACATCAAGGAGAATGTGGGGGCCATCATGGGGCCCGTACGTTGGCTGATAAGTTGATCACCATGGGGTATTACTGGCCCCATCTCCGAGAAGATGCCAAGCAGTTCGTAAGAAAATGTGATACTTGCCAGCGTTTCGCCGATCTTCCAAAACTCCCGACGACTGAACAGACCCCGGTCATAGCAGCATGGCCATTCGACATGTGGGGCGTCGATTTGATTGGGCCTTTTCCACAGGCCAAGGGAGGAGTCAAATATGTGATTGTGGCAGTTGACTATTTTTCAAAATGGGTGGAGGCCAAGGCCTTAAACAAAATCACTGAGAAAAATGCCCTGGGCTTCATCCATGACTCAATATGGTGTCGCTTTGGAATCCCAAGGGTAATCGTCTCAGACAACGGCCTGCAGTTTTCCAGGAAGTTTGAGCAAGAATTGAACAGAATGGGCGTCAAACATTCTAAGTCGTCTGTTGCCTATCCCCAAGGCAATGGGCAAGCTGAAGCGGCAAACAAGCTCGTCTTGTCATCTCTGTGCAAAAATCTCGAAGGACGAAGTACGAGATGGTTGGAAGAACTCCCTTCGGCTCTCTGGGCAGTTCGCACAACCACCCGGGGGCCTACGGGGGAAACTCCATTTGCTTTGGCCTATGGCTCTGAGGCCATGGCTCCCGCCGAGCTTCAGCTTCCTACGGACCGAGTTGCTCTCTATGACGTGGAAAAGAATATCCATAACCGACAGGTCGATCTTGACCTTATAGACGAGCGAAGATTGGACGCCCAGCTAAGAATGGAAAACTACAAGAAGAAAACCAAGGCTTACCATGATAAGAAGGTGAAGAGGAGGTTCTTTAAAGTCAGTGATCATGTTCTTAGAAAGATTGAAGCGACGGGACTCAAGGCCCGCCAAAACAAACTCTCTCCCAACTGGGAAGGACCATACATCGTCACTAGTGTGGTCAGAGAAGGAACCTACCGCCTAGCCCGGCCAAACGGTGAACAACTCAAACATCCATGGCACGCTAATCACCTCACGAAGTATTACTTCTGAGATTGTCGTCAACACTCAGCGACCTCAGGGCATCATATTTGTGGTTCTATTGTAACTTTTTCATTGTCATTTTTTGAAAATTCTAGAAGATTGTAAGGGATAATCTATAAATCCCATAAATCTTAAAAGTAATCGAGTTGTCAACAATGTATGATTATTGATCGGAAATTATCAATGGAAACTCGTCACTTTGCGGAACTTCGCCCGTTGCAAACTCAAAGCTTAGAACGGTTGAAGCCTGACTTCGAACCTTACAATCACTTTGATCCAAGTATAAAGATCAGTCGAAGCCAAGACTTCGACGCTCACATTTACTTCAGCCAAGTATAAAGGCTAGGCGAGGCCAGACCTCGTCGACTGCTATAACGGAATAAGACGACTCGTCCATAGAACGTTGCCTACGAGCAAAGACCTACGGACCTTCATACTATTCCTACGAGCCATTGAGAAGTTGAGAAAATACAAGGGCGAACAAGAGTCAGCCACATTAGGACGACCTAAGTTCTGGTCGTCACTCACGACGACCATTTGCACTTGTCCTCAAACTTACTCACCAAATAAAGTTATCACATGCTATCTACGTTAACAACAGATTAACAAACAGAAAGCAAAGGCATTGAGTAACTTAAACATCAATAAAACGAGCAAACATTGTACGACCCCCTCTAAACAACGAGGAAACAGGTCGGCTACATTACAAAAATTAAAAATTGTTTGAGACAATGTTTGGGACCACCACCAAAAGACGGAACATTGTTTACCACATTACAAACGATCTCAGAAAAATCAAATAATTACTGGGGATCAACGCCAGTATTGGATGGAGATGCATCAGGATCAGGGCCGTCATCAAGAAAGTAGGCGTAATAAGCATCAAAATTTTTTGGATCAACGGCTGGAACTGGCCACTCGTCTCTCCCTGCCTTCTCATCGTCCTCCTTGATAATAAGCAAGTCATTGTCATTAAAGGGAACGTAAGGATGGATGAGACGAGCCTCCTGATCATGTGACGATTCAGTACAAAGGTCGGCCAACTTCCTCGTAGATATTAAGCCCTTGGTTTCTGGATCTGCAAGAATCCGCCTTGCCAAGTGCTTAGCGCCATCCAGAAAAAAGTCACTGGCCTTTTTGGTGACGACCTGAAGGAACTCGTCGCCTCTCTTGAATTGCTCAACGGCATCCAGTTTTTCATCGTCCAAGGCAACCTGATGATCAGCCCTCATCTCCTCGATCTGAGTCCGAGCAGCCTCATAGTCAGCTTCATTTTATCAACTTTATTCTCGGCGGCTTTGAGACCAGTCGCCAAGATCTTTCCATCCTTCTCAAGTTTGGCCCTATCAGCTCTCAAGATTTCTGCCTCCTTCAAAATCTCATTTTTCTGGGCCATTAATGACTCGTAAGCTGTTGTCAATTGGACGAAGTTGTCTTCCACCTCCTTCAACTTCTTCTCAGCTTCTTCCTTGGCCGCCACCGACTGGATCAGCTGCTCATTCTCTTTTTGCTCGGCGTCATAGCAGGCCTTGAAGTCCGCCGTCATGGCCTCCATCATCGAAGTCATCTACAACCAAATTATTATTATTAGTACAAGTATAAAACGACGAGAGAATCGCGTGGAAAATATGAGTCAGAGGTACCTCAGTTTGAATCAGCCCGAAGCGAGCATGATAGGTCGTAGGGGTCATCTTAGCCTCCCTCATCTGGCGAACGAGGTCAACGTCCTTGCCACGTTTGGTCAAGGCCGTCCCCAAGAGGAGAGCAGGACCGCTTCTCGCCAAGCAAGGAACCCCATATATTGAAGGAACCTTACCATACTTGGTAGCCATTTCAAGTGCCTGCTGCCTGGTCAGTGTTCCCGTTGATGACCCAGGAGCTTCAGCTCGAGGGGTTGAAGGGTCGGAGGAGCTGATAGGGTCATTGTCAGCCTTGTTTTTCTTTTCCTTCTCTCTCCCAGAGCCAACAGGGTGGTTTTTCCTCTTCTTGGAGACGTGGCTCCCTTCCCCGACGACCTCATGATTGGAGTCTGAACTTCCAACGTCCTCAGGGTTAACATGCTCACCCTCAACGACGATCAGTTGGTTTTCAGCGTCAGCAGCCACAACACTTGACTCAACCCCAGCCTCTTTCTCCAGTTCGTCGACCACGGTTTGACGGCCTCCAGTGTTCAAACCTTCAGCTACGACCTCCCTTTCGATCATGGGGATGGCGCCAATTGGATTGTCCTTCGGGAGTTGATCATTCCTTTTCTCTTGATTCTCTTGCCTGTTGAGGATAGCATTGGACGCTGCTCGTTCCTTCTTCGACTTGGTTCGTTCATTGGGTCTGATTGCTCCGCTCATGATTTCCTTTTCAATGTGAACAATGTCCTTCTTAGAAAGAACTGTCAAATAAAACGGAGAAAAGGTCAAGTATTTCGCGACGAGACAAAAAGATTGATAATCATATTAAAGAGACTTGAAGTATTAAGAACCCAACCCCCGAACATTTCAAGGTCGTCACAAGCATCCTCTGGGTGGTCTGGGCGCGCGCCGGCACAAGTGACGCAGTTATCTTTCCAGTTCAACTCGTGGTGGACGACCCATTCTGGATAACGGGTGTCAAGGTCTATCTTTACCAAAGGGTCGGGGCCCTTCGACGGCTTGGACATAATACCGACCCTTATATACCTCCAGTGGGAGGCTTCAATGTCCGAGAACGACACCCATCCAAGACTTAGCAGATTGTCAATCTTTTCCTTCAGCTCGTCGGCCCAAGGAGCCTGAAACACAAACTTGTCTGCGACCATAGTGTGACTCTCAGGCCAAGGGAATTGCCAGCCTACCCTGCTCTCCACCAAGATCATGTGGCTGTCCCAGCCATATACTTTATTTTGAGTGTCTAGAAACAAGCCTTGAACGTTCCTAATGGACGACACGCTCACTACGGACTTCCCACTTTTGTTTGATCGTTTCGTCCGATAGTATTGACGAAACACCTTGTTACATGGCTCGTAGCCAAGAAATCTACAGACAATGATGAAGCACGATAAAATCCTAACCGTGTTACCACTCAACTCCATCGGCACACAATCTGAATCTTGCAGAAACTCGTTGATAAAAGGATCTAAGGGCAGCCTCAGTCCAAGTTCAAACTGTTTGTAAAAGAAAGCAACTTTCTTCTTGCTGGTGAGGATTGACTGCCTACGAGGCTCGTATTCCTTCAAGCTAAGATATTCAAGCTTGTACGTCGCAGCGGATACTCTGAAGGAGCCTCGTAAAGAATCTATAAACAACTTCGCATTATCTCCTTTCGCCCTTGTGCTAACCTTGGTAATGGCCCAGTTACCTCGTGCCCCTCCTCCGAAGTCTAGTTCATGCCCTCCAGCTCGTACACCGGTGTGGAAGGCGTCGACGATCCTAGTGCCTCCAGCACTCGTGCTAGCTTCATTTGCTTCTTGAGCCGGCTGATCAGGACGCCCGTCGTGATCCATGTCTACAAAACAAGGAAAGACAGAAGGGGAATCAGTCCTAACATTCTCAGGCGACGACCTAACTGTGGGCAACCTAGATTCCCCCATAATCAAATTCCTATGTGAATCACGACGGGACAAGGAATAGTTGGCTCGTATGTGGTTGGGAAGGTCGTTCATTGACCTAAAAGACGTCACCCTTGTGTCATCTTCCCCAAACTCCCCAAGGACCTCACCTATTGCAAACTCTAAAGGTTCATTCTCAAACCCAAATTTCAACAAAATAGAGGAGCATTCAGCCAATGGAATCTCCCTCCAAATACCCTTAGCACATTTATAAACTCTTTGATTTAGCCCAAAACTAAACTTGACTCCCCTCTCAAAGCTCACCGTTCTGGGGCCCATTGAACAAAGCCTTAAACCCCAAGCAAAAAACCCAGAAAATGAAGAACAACGAAAGAAATTACCTGTTTCTGGGTTGGGAGATTGGTTTTCCGATGAATTTACCAGCGGCAAATCAAAGAAATTCCTAATCCAGGCAGCCGGATTGTCCAACGGCGGTGAAGCCAGAGCAGTCAAATGTGGCCGGAAAATGTTTGCACGGTGGCCGGAATGCTTCTTGATGGTTGCCGAAAATCGCCCTTGCAAGTTGCTCTCCAAGGATTCTTACGCTAAAAGTTTGAAATGGAGGAGGGGGGAAGCTTTTATATATTTGGGGAAGACAAAGGGTTTATGCCTGGGAAATCCAAACGGCGAAATGATGAGCATTAAATACCCTATGTGATTTCCGAGGAGAATGTCTCGTCACGGGACACGTGTCAATTAATGGAGGGATCCCAGCCGCCCACGTCATCAATGCTGACATCACCCTAATTCAAAATTCAAATTGACGGCCGTACGGATAACCTTGGAGGGAAAACGACAACTCCTGGCCCGTCAAGACGATCCATGAGTTGGGGGCCACTGAACGGAATATTCTGTGATGGGCCGAGCCCAATGCCTCGCTACGAGCTAGGGGCCCAACAGGCCCACCAAAGGACCAACTATGAAGGATCCGATCAAGATCTGGGTTATGGCCCGTCCAACAACAGATGGCGGTCGTCGCCATTGAGCGACCGAGCCCATCCAAGCGACGAGCCAATGCACCCATGAGCAAAGGTTTGGGCTTTAGCCCGTCGTTACGTCAGGAAAAGGTCGTCGCCAATGAGTTGCGACCCACCTAACGACGAGTCTGTCCACCACACAGAACCAATCTCACCCATGAGTGAGCGCCGTCACTGAACGACCAACTCTCTCTGATTGCTTGCTCGTCGAGTCATCTCTCAAGAAGACGACCTGATTGGACGCACAACTACAGGTCGTCCCTTCAATTAAGCTTCCTCAACAAGCTTGATTAATAAGCTAATTTGGGATAATGTCAGACCTACCACAGTGCTTTGTTACACGTGCAATCATGTAACCAGTAATAACATCAAAAGGTGTGCAGGTTGACTTTCCCTTATAAGGCAAGCTGCTTATCAATGTCAGACGCTGCAGTGTCCTTACATAGGCGGACCAGTCCCAGCGTGATACGTATACACCTAGGAGACAACGCTGATCTTACGGTTGACATTAATCCAATCTAACGGCTCAGATGAAAACCCTAATATCATTATATCCACTATAAATATGAGAACAAAACATGGACAAAGGTAATGCTTTACTGCATATTTACGTATTCACGTACTCTCCATATTATTTACACCACTTTCCAGTCCATCAACTGATTCTCACGTCGGAGGGGCTTGTCGGAGGACCCCCGGCGCAGTTTCACGGTTGTTTTGTGGTGTTGTGCAGATCACAAAGCTAGCTCAATCTTTGCTGAACACGATAACTGAGCCCAAGACACATTCCTGCGCGCGATCAGCAGTGTATAACAATCTCTTTGAGGCATTAAAACCCTTTTTTTATTTAGCTATAAGCGATCGCTTATTTGGCCTAAGGGTAGCGTCGGCCCTAACCACATCACTCACATTATAAATTTGTTTCATAAATGTAATACTCCTACATCCTATAAGGAATGACACTTTTCTAATTCCTTATATATCCATGGGACAAAAAACACCATTGAAAGCCCTATTTCATGCGCACGACATCTTGTAATGCCCTCGCCAATAATAAATGTCAGCCTATAGAAAAACTATCAGACTAAAAATAACCTTGATAGACATCTATTAGAGACTAGTCCAAAAAATGCTCTTAGATGACTATCAGAGTCAAAAAAAATTCAATACTCAAATTTTAGAGACAAAAACTGGAAAGATTTTGGAAAAAATAAAAGAAATTAACTCTGAAACTTAATCCCTCTATGTCACTCGAAATATGATTTTTGAGTTGTACACGGCGGGAATTAAGAAAAATATGTTAGTGGAGTAGGTGTTGTGAGTATAAAAATTGGGATAGGAGAGTGAAAATGGGTAGAGAATAATGAGTGAAAAGTTGTTGTGATTGTGAAAATGGATCCCATTAAATAAAATTAGGGATGGCAACGGATCGAGTTCGGATCGGTCCTGATTCGAACCCGATCCGTTGTCATCCCTAATTTTGCCGATCCAAACCCGATTCAAGCCGAAAACTTAAAATCTCGCAAGCGACCCGACCCGATCCAAATTATACTAAAAGTCTATTTTTTTTTAGATCAAATACTCCCTCCGTCCCAATCTAAATGTCCAAACTTTCCATTTTGGGCGTCCCATTTAAAATGTCTCATTTCCAAAAAAGGAAAAAAAAATTCACTATTCCACCCACTCATTCTCTCTCCTACTTTACTTTTACACTCACAACATTCTCTCTCCTAACTATTTCTCCCACTCATTCCCTCTCCTATTTAATTTTTCATACTCACAACATTTAAACTTTTTTTCTTTCCTACCTCACTTTTTCCCTTTCCTACCTCACTTTCCTTAATTCTCGCGCCGGACCCATTTTTGAACATTTAGATTGAGACGGAGGGAGTATGTTTGAGTAAAATTTACTTTTAAACACAATATTTAATATTACATAGAAAATAGTTCAATATCTCACTTACAGACACAAATAAAGAAATAAAATTTAGGAAAATGCTAAATACTCCCTCCGTCCCAAGATTACTGTCACTTTTTACCCAAAATGGCGTCCCGTTTGAAGCGTCACCTTTCCTAAAAAGAAAATATTTTATTAATATTTAATTATCCCACTAACTATTCCCTCCACTAATTCTCTCTCCTCATTTCAAATTACACTCACAACACTTTTTAAATTCACTATTTCCTCCACTAATTCTCTCTCCTATTTTCAAATTACACTCACAACATTTTTTCTTCCCACTTTTTTCCTTAATTTGCGTGCCACCCCTAAAAGGGTGACACTTTTCCTGGGACGGAGGGAGTATATTTTATTTATCTTTTATATTAACCTTTTATTTAGTGTTCGGGTCGGATCGAGTTTCGATCGAGTCGATATGATTCGGTTCGGGTTTCGATCGGATCAGCAGCGTAATCCGAATCCAATCGAATTTTAAAAATTGCAAATCAAACCCTAATTTTTAGGATCGAATCGGATCGCATTCGATTCGATTCGAATCGGGTCCGATCAAATTGTCATCCCTATATAAAACATTTTCATTTTGGAATTGTCTTCTTCTTTCAATTCTTTCAAGTGAAACGCCCAAAATTGTAAAATGTCCCATTCAAATGGGCCGGAAGGAGCATGTCTCAAATCAAACCAATTTTTATCTCGATATTAAGACTTCAATTTCAAGATCAACATTTATCAAAACTGATGCCGCAGGAAATGTGCTTATCAATCTTCCTCTACGTGGCAGGACTGATCACCTAGCTCCTTGACCTGAAATCAGAACCCACGACTAGCCGGATGTGTCTCCGGCTTAGACCATCGGGCGTGAGAGTAAGTATTTAATGATTGGAGAGCCAAAACGTATTGAATAATGGAATTCAGATAACAAAATAGCCATTACCTTATCACCATTGTAGTTGTAATGTATTTATAGTCGATATAGGTGGTTTAATTGACAGGACTACATAAGCTCCGAGATTTTATGGGCAGTTACTTGTCATGGGAACGTGTCCGGTAACGGCTCCTGATTTGTAGGGAACCGGTTATGGAAAGATTTGAAGCATGTGCGTCTGTATCAGTTAGGTCGACACTTGCTGATTAGGTCGAGGTCGCCATTTGAGGTTAGGTCGACCTGACTGGTGGGTAAAACATGGATCGTACCCAAATTAGTGCATGGATCATTGAGTCAGATCAAGCTAGGTCGGGACCTTGGAGGTCGGACAATGAGCTTAGGTCGACTGATCTTGTTGCTGGGCCTTGAGCCTTATGGTGATTGGGCCAGACTCATTAAGAATGTGAATGCCACGGCTGTCTGTGATTGGGCTTTACTTGCTTGGCCCAACTCGACACTTTTGGAATGTTCAGTGGCCCCCAACTTTCGAGTTGACTTTGTCGACTAGGAAGTTAAGGAAATTTTGATGAGGATTGCTGTGACTCGCAGGTCGACACTCGTTCTGAAGTTTAGTCGACTTAAGATGACGTGGCAAAATCCTGAACGTTGGCGCGAACGGTCAGATCTGAAAGAGCGCCGTATTCTGCAATGATTACTATTTGGACGTTTGATAATCCGTCTTGGAAACTGTTTCCGCCATTAATTAGGAAAATAATTTTCGAATTTTTCCTTTTCCTTTCCAATTTTGGAAAATATAAATAGTAGAATCCTTCTCCATTTACAACTTTTAGCGTCCTTGAACTCTGATAGACTCCGGCGAAGATAGCAAATGAGCAACTGGGTTTAAATTCGACCTCCGTCTTCCACAACAGCTTCCCGTTCCGACACCGAGCAAGGTATTCTTCTTTGCTCTTGCTTTAGGGTTTTGATTATTGCACTGCTTTTGATTTCGCCATAGCTAGAACCTTCAGTAGCGAACCAGGAGCCTGATATGGGTATTGTACTGTTAACCATAGGGTATATAAGAATATAAACGGTGAGTGGAGAGAGATGTCTCTGAATGAATATGCCTCCATCTTGTCAAGGTGAGGGCTGAATTTTAGGGAAATAGGTTTGCCCATTGGAGAAAACGATGTAGATATAGTAATTGACGACTCGAATGTAGTGTCCTTTCATCTCTTCCACGAATTGCTCGACCACATAGCTTTGTTTTATGTTAGGGATGTTGAGAAGCCCTCCTTCCTTAGAAACAGAAAATGTTTTCCAGGGGAGTCTAGGTCGCCCTTGGGTAGGTCCACTGAAATTGTTCACAGGTCTGACTCCCCTATTTCTCCTTCTTCTTGTACATATATGGCTTCTCAAGGTGGAGCTACTGCATCTACTTCTTCAAGTCCCAGAATTATGAATGCTTTCAGCTCCTCTGTGGTGCCAGGGAAGAATGAGAGGGGCTATGTGCCTCAAAGGCCTCTTCGTGGAAAGAAGAACATGGAGTCTCGCTATGCCATGATTTATGACTTCTGTGGGGTAGATAGGACAGGCTTTAGGGTGACCATTCTTAGTAATAAGGACTTCATGGCCAAGTATCGTAGCACTTTTACCAAGGATACCACTAGGGTTGCTTTCTTTTATGGACAGTTTGAGGCGGGCTTGAGGTTGCCATTAGATCCCTTCATTAATGAGTTCCTTGAGTGTATGGATGCTCTTCCTCTACAACTTGGGGCCAACACTTGTAGGGTGTTGGTGTGCTTTGCCATGGTGTGTAGGTTTTTGGGTTATGAGCCATGTATGAAAGTTTTTAAGGAATTCTTTGGTGCTAAGCTCGACAAAGCCGATTGGGGAATTAGTACTCCTTCCAAACCCAATTCTCCTAAATTGTTTGCTAGCCTCCCCAACAAGCATAGTGGCTGGAACTAGTATGTTGTTGTTGTGGAGAGCAGGTTGGGGTGGGAGTTTCCCTTGCCCAATGAGGAGTCTGATGTTGTTAGTGAGGAAAATTATTGGGAGCCTCCTTGGTACCAAACCTTGTTAAGAAACTGTGCTTGTTGGTCAAGAACGGACCTATCAGCTGGGAAACACTGGGGACGACCAAATACAACTACATCCAAGTCGGGATGATGTCCAGTGATGGGGAAGTGCAGCCTCTGGTTCCCATAATGAGAAGTCTGGTATACCCCGACTGGGTCATGCATTCCTTGGGTAGGTTGGAGGAGAATTGCCAGTTTTGTCAGAAAACTGCCAACTATTGTAAAGACAATGGGGAACACATTGGTGGTAAGAATTTACTCGCTTTTGTTAACTCGTCAACTATTAGCTCGCATGTATAGCTTTGGCATATAGAATTATCTTGAACTGCATATACAACTCTTAGCTCGTCAGTTGTTACCTCTTATGTAGAATTTGTAGCTCGTATACACAACTATCTTGAATTGCATATCTTAGCTCGTCAATTGTTTGCTCGTATGTAGAACTAGTTAGCTCGTACATAGAACTGTCTTGAATTGCTGAGCTAATCTTTAATCGCTTTGATGTTGTGCAGTCTTAACTCCTGAGCAAGAGGCAGCCATGGTGCGTATAGTGGGAGTATCAGACAAGAGGAGAGCTAAGAGGGCCCATGGTGCTTCCAATGCTAGAGCTAGCAGGGAGAGAGAAGCGGCTGCAAGGAGCAATTTGCTTCCCAAAGATAATGTCGGGATGGTGCTAATGGAGGAGGTTGAACTAGAAGATCCTTTGCAGAGCGGTACCCAGTCCATGGACGTGAATGAAGGGGGGGACGAGTCTAACAAGTCAATTAGACCAAGCCTGAGCTCCGACCCAGCTCATGAGGCTAATGCAGCGACCTCCGGTGCTGGGACAGCTGGGGCCAGCCCTTTGAGCATTGTGAATGTTGAGGATGATGACATGGATGAAGATGATGATGATCGTCCCCTGAGCACGAAGAAGAGGTCTCGATCTGAGAAGGGAAAGTCTGTTTCTTCGAGCCAACTACCTCCACCAGCCTCTTCTCCCCCTAACCAAGAGTCTCTTGAGGACCAGATTAGGAGACTGAGTAATGTGACCCCTCTCGTTGGGGTTAATAGCATGAGTCGTCTCTACCCGGAGATTAGCCTGGGTCAAGTCGTGGTTAGGAGGGCAATTGACGTTGACCTTCTTGCCCATTTTGCTGACAAAGGTATGACCCCATAGGAATTTTCAGCTCGAATGGGCTTGGTGCAGAGTGAGGTAAGCCTTGGTAAATTTCATTGGTTTAGTCGCCTTTACTTTTAAGTCATTACTGCATATTTCGAGTCACTGGGGAGCTAACATTTCCATGACTTTGTTTAATGCAGACCCTCACCATGACAGAGCAGGCCAAGAGCTCCTGGAGGGCTTCTATTGAGAGGGAGAGGCAGGCTCTGAAAGATTATTCCAAGAAGACTCAAGAGTTGTCCGAGTTGAGAGAAAAATACAACGATCTCGACAACTCTTTTGATGCTCAGGAGTTGGTGAAGAAGAAAGCTCTGGCGGACAAGGACAAGGCTTTGGAGGACCTCAAGGCTGCTGAGACCAAGCTTGGGGAGATGAAGGCAGAGAGAGATGCAGAGCGGCTGGAGCATGAGAAGGTTAAAACGGAGCTGGTAACAGTTTCCAAACTTTTGAAGGATAAGGACACCTTCTTGATCGAGCTGAATGAGGAGCACCGGCTTGCACGGATGAAATGGCAAGAAGACCTCCAGGTCGCTTCTAAGAAAGCTGTTGACGAGTTCAAGGGTGGAGATGATTATTACAATGCCATCGTTGCTAAGGCAAAGGACTTCCTAGACTTGGGTAAGCATCACATGGCACGTCCGGCTCTGGTGGATTCAACAGCTGAAGTCACCCTCGAGCAGTTAGCTCGTTGGACCTCTGAACCCCAGTACGACATGGCCGCTCGTGGTGGACATTCAATGGTACCTTACCTCGAAAATGACCTTGCCTTCATTGCTCAAGAGGATCAAGAAGATGGCTGCGAGCTATGGGTAGCTCCCCAAATTGCGGAGAGGAACTTTGATGTCGCTCTGCAAGAGATTGAAGATGCTGATGCTATGGAAACTGAGTATGAATCCCCTACTCGTGTTTTTTCAGAGTCGGGTAAGCCCGTGAGTCCACATCAACAAGAAGAGAGCATGGGGGATCGGGCTGACACTAGTGGCCAAGTTGACGCTGGTCAAGATCCTTGAATTTTTCTGAATGTTGTAGTAATGAACAAGTTCCAAAACAATATTTTGCCTTTTGTCTGGAAATTATTTGAATGCCTTGCCCAGTTTTTGGGAGGCATAAAACTCTGTAGCTTTTTATATTGCCCAAGTCTTGGCCTGCTTTTTGGGAGACTTATTTATATGCAATCGTAGCTGACCTTATATCTTTGTATGTTGTATGCTTTTAATTTCAGTATGTGTGTGTCGAGCTAGATGTAATAGAATGAATAAGTCACCCTAAGCTTAGGGTCGACCTAGCTTCGTGGCGACTTAGTCAACCTTATACTTGTAAGGATTTTTGTATACAAAGTTAACTCAGAGTCGAACCTGTTTAAGAGATTAAAGCCGACCAAGGATCGGGCTTATCAGAACGAAGTCGACCTAGGGTCGGACTTGTTAATAGTATACAGCTGATTAAGAATCGAGCTAGTTAGAATGAAGCCGACTGAGAGTCGAGCTCATAGGAACCGAGTCGACTAAGAGTCGGACTTGTCAAGGGCACAAAACTGATTAAGAATCGAGTTTGTTGAAACGAAGCTGACTAAGAGTCAAGCTTGTTGAACGAAGTCGACTATGAGTCGAACTCGCTAAAGGAACGAAGCTGATTAAGAATCGAGCTTGTTTAAATGAAGCTGACTAAGAGTCGAGCTTGTTGAAGTTAGTGTACATTGTTTGGTCGAATAGAACTGCGATTTTTATTGAAGTAGGAACATGCTTACATTGAATAGAAAACTAGAACTATGACAAATTGGGAAATGCTTTAACTTTGAACTGAGCTAAGGACTTGAACTAGAAGTAGTACATGATAAGGTGAGTAGCATGCCATGGATGCTTCAACTCTTCACCATCTGGGTGAGCTATCATGTAGGTCCCCTCTTTGATGACTCGAGTAACAATATAGGGACCTTCCCAGTTAGGAGATAGTTTATTCTTTTGGGTTCTCCTTCCTTTTGCTTCAATCTTTCTCAACACATGATCTCCTACTTGGAATGATCTTGTCTTCACCTTCTTGTCGTGGTAACTCTTAGTTCGCTGCTTGTAGTTGACCATCCGAAGGTAAGCCGTATCTCGCTTCTCGTCGATCAAATCCAGGTCGATCAATCTGTTGATATCATTCTGCTCTTGATCAAAGAAAGTCACTCTGGCTGTGGGAAACCTCAACTCAGCTGGAGCCATAGCCTCTGACCCGTACGCTAGAGCAAATGGGGTTTCCCCCGTAGGCCCCCGAGTGGTTGTGCGAACTGCCCAAAGAGCAAGGGGGAGTTCGTCCAACCAATTGCTACATCGACCTACCAGGCCTGTCTTTAGTGAAGATAGGACTAGCTTATTTGCTGCTTCAGCTTGCCATTTCCTTGAGGATATGCAACAGATGACTGCCAATGTTTGACCCCCACTCTATTCATTTCTTCTTCAAAGGCTCGAGAATCAGAGTCTGTTGTCTGAAACTATAGCTCGAGGGATCCCAAATCGACACCAGATGAAGTCATGTATGAAGTTGATTGCGTTTTCTTCTGTGATTCGAGCTAGGGGCTTTGCTTCAAACCATTTTTGAAGTAATCAATTGCAACGATTGCATACTTGCAATTCCCACGGGCGGGTGGGAAGGGTCCAATCAAGTCGATGCCCCACATATCAAATGGCCAAGCAGCGATCACAGGAGTCTGCTCCGTTGTAGGCATATGAGGTAGGTTGGCAAACCTTTGGCATTGATCACATTGCTGAACAAAGTCATGAGTGTCAGCTCGCATGTGTGGCCAATAATACCCCAAGGTGATCAATTTGTCGGCTAAAGTCCTGGCCCCTGGGTGTCCACCGCAAATTCCACTGTGCACTTCATGCATTAATTGGATAATTTCTTGAGGGTGGATGCACTTCAGCAATGGCCTAGTATATGATCTTCTGAAGAGCATGCCTCCTTGAATGACATATCTCTGAGCTTTCTTTTTAACAGCTCGAGCTTTCTTCTCGTCTTCGGGGAGCTCGCCACTTTTCAGGTACGCCTTCATTTCTTCGATCCAACACTTGTTATTTGAAGTGTCTTCCACACATTGAATCTGAACCCTTTCATAAGCCGGGCTCTCAAGGTAGGAGATAGGCTCTTCATGTGGCTCATCTGAAGTGGCCAGTTTTAAGAGTAGGTCGGCTAACTCGTTGTCTTCTCGACCAATCCTCTGAATTTCCCAAAACTCCAAATCCTTTGTCAATTCCTTCACTAGGTCATGATACTTGACTACAGTAGAGTTCAGCACCTCGTACTCTCCTCGGACCTGGTTGACTATCAACTGTGAGTCACAATATGCCATGATTCTGGTCGCTCCAAAGCACTTTGCATACTCGATGGCTGCAACCAATGCCTCGTACTCTGCTTGATTGTTAGAAGCATCAAATTTGAATCTCAATGACTCCTCATATACTGTCCCAGATTCTGGCTCGATCAGGACTATCCCAGCTCTGCTAACACTTTGGTTGCCGACCCATCTGAGTAGACTTTCCAGCAATCGTCGGGTATGTTAGTGACGACTTGGGGCTCTGGCTCTTTCCCTTTGACTTTCTCTTTCTGAGCTCGCACCTCGCTATCCTCTTTGGTGAACGTCAGCTCGACCAAGAAGTCTGCTAGAGCTTGAGCCTTTAATGCCTTTCGAGGTCGATACTCGATGTCGAATTCCGTGAGGGCAATTGACTAATTGAGTAAGCGACCTGAACTTTCTGGCTTATAAAGTATTTTCTTAAGGGGGCATTCGTAAGTACCACTATAGGGTGAGCCAAGAAATAAGCTCGCAGCTTCCTTGAAGCCACGCCTAAAGCATATGCGACCTTTTCTGCATTGTAGTACCTGCCCTCAACATCTGATAGAGCCTTGCTTACATAGTATACGGGCTTTTGAAGCCCTTCCTCTTCTCGAACCAGAGCCGCAGCAACATCTTTGTCCCCCACAGATAGGTAGACGAACAAAGTCTCTCCAGTGGTCGGACTACTCAATAGAGGTGGAGTAGCGAGGTAATCCTTGAGTTGTTGGAACGACGAATGACATTCGGCCGTCCACTCAAAATTTTTCGTCCCACTTAATGACTTGAAGAAGGGGAGAGACCTTTCAGCCGACTTGGCTATAAAATGACCTAGGGCTGCCAACCTGCCGTTAAGTCGCTGCATCTCCTTTACACTTGTAGGCGCCTTCATCTCGACTAGAGCCTTGATCTTCTCTGGGTTAGCTTCTATACCTCTTTGGGACACCATAAATCCAAGAAACTTGCCAGCTGCCACTCCAAATACGCACTTGCTCGGGTTGAGTTTCATGTCGTTTGCTCGCAAATTGGCGAATGTTTCCTTTAGGTCGGCCACATGACGTCCGGCCTTTGTTTTGATGACCATATCGTCGACGTAGGCCTCCATGTTTTGGCCAATTTGTGAGGCAAAGATCTTATTTACCATGCATTGATAAGTTGCTCCTGCGTTCTTTAACCCAAATGGCATCATGTTATAGCAATAGATGCCTCCAGCTGCTTGGAAAGCTGTCTTCACTACGTTATCCTCATGCATCTTGATCTGATGATAGCCTGAATAGGCATCTAGGAAGCTGAGGGTGGAATGGACAGCAATAGAATCCACGAGCTTGTCAATCCTGGGGAGGATAGCCGTCCTTCAAGTGTGCAAGATTGAGGTTGGTGAAGTCGACACACATTCTCCACTTGCCGTTTGACTTCTTCACCATGACCACGTTGGCTAACCAGGTTGTGTGCGTGGCCTCCTTAATTATACCTGCACTCAAAAGTTTTTGTACCTCGAGTTTGATGGCTTCCTCTTTGTCCCGAGCGAAGTTCCTTAATTTTTGGGGCCTTGGCTTAATGGTCGGGTTGACTTCCAGCATGTGAACCGTGACCTCCTCCTTGATCCCTTTCATGTCCTCAACTCGCCATGCAAAGACATCACTGCTTTCCTTGAGCAACTCGATAATCTCTAACCTTTCTTCAGGTGACAGCTGCTTCCCTATCTGAATTTTTTGCTCGGGGTAGGAAGGGTTGGTGATTACTGATTCCAATTCATCCACAGCTTCTAGTTCTGGACCATCTCTGAATTGTAGGGTCTCAATGATGATCTCTCTGACCCTCTTCCTTTCCTCGGCCCCCAAGTGTGGAGCTTCCTCAGCTATCATCTCATCTAGCTTGTCTGCAGTCTCACTGGTGGTGGCCCCCGAGTTATTGTCGATCTGAAGGCATAGCTTGCCTATGGAGACTTGGTCGACCATAACTGTATCCGGATCGACCATAATGGTTTCAGAGTGACGTGTCGACTCATTCATGACCTCGTCATGTGAGCGATAGGTCGACTCTTCCACCATGGTGATTGTAGATAGTCGAGTAGTTTTGGTGATTAACTGAGACAACTTTAAGTATCCCTCTGCAGTTTCTATCTCCAACTCCCTCTTCTTCCTTTCTCGAAGTACATGGTCAAGGTATGCTCGAGCTGTGCCTTGCACGCAACCGACTCCAGCTGGTGTGGGGAACTTAACTCGTTGATGGGGGATTGAGGCCACCATTCCAAGTGCGACCTGGCCAGGGATTCCAAGAATGGCAGCATAATCACTATTGACATCTATGATAATAAACTTTACCTTGGAAACCACCCTGTAGAGATGCTGGCCTAGGTCGACATCCAGCTCAATCTGTCCTTTGGCATCGACCCGGTGGTTGGTGAATCCTTCCAATCTGCCATCATACCTTTCAAGTTGCTCATTCGAGAGACCCATTTCTTGGAATGTCTTATAGAACAGAATATCCTTGCAGGCCCCCGTGTCGACTAAGAGCCTGATCGTCGTACATCCATCAATGAGACCTGGGATGACAAGAACTTGCTCTCTAGCCGCCATATTAATTGCTAGCTCGTGAGGATAAAAGTCGATCACCTCATCTCTAACGTGGCTCTTTGGGGGCACATGTGGGGCTTTGTTGAGCTGAAAGATCTTATGCTTGATGGCTGTGTTGCTGGCTTGTTCAGTGATAACTCCCAGGTTCAGTCTGGGCTGCCTTGGTTCCTGATGTCCACCTGCAGGCCGCTCACCCCCACTGCCTTGAGGTCTTTTAACATATGCATCAAGCCTACCCTGCTCGACCATCCTCTGAATTATAAGCTTCAGGCTCATGCAATCCTCTGTGGTATGTCCTGTATCCTTGTGGTAATCACAATACTTGCTATTGTCCCTTCTGAACTTGTTGGCCGGGTTCATTGGGGCAGGTGGAGCCAACTCGACTGCATTCATAATCTCAGTTCGACTCACCGTTAGGGGAGTGAAAGCCTCGGGCACCTTTTCTGTCGCCCTGGTCCTGTTCTTACCATTCTTGTTGTTTTCCCCATTTTTGGTTGAGTCTTTCTTATCATCAGCAACCTCAGCTTTGGGGCCTTTCCCATTCTTCTTTTCTTTTCTCTCCTCGGCCAACGCTACATTGTAGGCCTTCTCAAACAACTCCTGTCGAGTAGTGACTGTACGGACTGTCAGCTCGTAATCCATGTCTGCCGAGGAAATCCCATTTCTGAAGCAATTGATCACTTCCCTGTCCGTGAGATCCTCCTCAATCTTGTCGACCATCTCTTTAAACTTGGTGTAGTAGCTCATTGAACTTTCATTTTTCCCTTGCACCAAGTTGTTTAGATCGGTGACAGTCATTTTCTGAGCTCCAGCAGTTGAGAAGCGATCTAGGAATTTTGTTCTCATGCTCATCCAGGTCGAGACGCTACCGGCTGCCAAACCATTGAACCATGTCAGAGCTGCCCCTGTGAGTGTACTGATGAGGGCTTTGCACATAGTGTCATCCTCATTGGAGACAAAGCACATCGTGGCTTCCAGGTGTTGCACTTGGCTTTTTGCATTGGTTGCCCCTGAGTACTTCTCTAGGAGGGGCAATCTGAAACCAGCAGGAGGTCAACTGTCAATCAAATCTTTGGATAAGGGTCGAAGAGCAAAGTCAATTTGTTCGACCTTTCCAGTATCATTTTTCTTTTCAGCCTCCCATTGTTCAAACTTTCTTTTCCATAGCAGCCACTCCCTAGCATCAGGTCTGTCTTCTCCAACAGGGGGGACAGCATTCGACCTTTGACCCTCACTTATGGGGAGAGTTACTTGCCTGCTTCTCCTATCTCTATGAGAAGGTGACCTCACTGAGCGAACTAGTGACCTGTGCCTGTCATCTCTTGGTGGCGACCTGCGCCTTTCATCTCTGAGTGGCGACCTGCGTCTTTCCTCTCTTATGGGCGACCTGCGCCCATTCCTTTCCCTTTGAGACTGCGACCTCTGCGCACGGGCAGGTGAACCACGTCGATTTCGGTTGGCCTCTAACTGCGTTCTCAAATCCGATTGAGCCTCCTGCTCCCTATTCCTGGTGAGACTGGCTCTTAAGTCGTTACTTGGCACATGAATGAGGGATGGAACCCGCTGCACTATCCTTTGCTCAACATTCTGTCCCACAGTTTCATTTGGTCTAGTACTCCGGGCACGCTCCCTGTTTGAAACTTGAGATGGAGCCACCCTCTCAGACCTTTGATCCGCCTGCTCAGCCTCCTCTATTGCCAACAGCTTGGCCAATATCTGAGCTCGTTCCACAAGCATTTTTTCCTGCTCAGTGGGTTGGATGAGGGACCTGCCCTATTTCCAGCATTCATTTGCCCTGTTGGACGCTTCGGGGGAGGTGGAACTCCTTGCCCCTCCATTAGTCGTTTGTCCCTTCTCCCGTCTGGCAATCCTCTGCCATCAGCTACGCTGTTAGAGCCCGTCGCCCTAGCATAATGACGAGGTGGAGGAGGAGGCAAATCAGCATTTGCATTGGTATTAGCATTGGTGTTGGTATTGACATTCACTTCGTTGAATTCGTCAGAAGCATCTGCAACATGCCCGTCCGGGGTTACCATGGTTGTGAGTTGGAGAACAACTTCGAGGTCAAGCTATACACGAGTTCCCGGCAATGGAACCAAACTGATGCCGCAGGAAATGTGCTTATCAATCTTCCTCCACGTGGCAGGACTGATCACCTAGCTCCTTGACCTGAAATCAGAACCCACGACTAGCCGGATGTGTCTCCGGCTTAGACCCTCGGGCGTGAGAGTAAGTATTTGATGATTGGAGAGCCAAAACGTATTGAATAATGGAATTCAGATAACAAAATAGCCGTTACCTTATCACCGTTTCAGTGGTAATGTATTTATAGTGGATGTAGGTGGCTTAATTGACAGGACTACATAAGCTCCGAGATTTTAGGGGCAGTTACTTGTCATGGGAACGTGTCCGGTAACGACTCCTGATTTGTAGGGAACCGGTTATGGAAAGATTTGAAGCATGTGCGTCTGTATCAGTTAGGTCGACGCTTGCTGATTAGGTCGAGGTCGCCATTTGAGGTTAGGTCGACCTGACTGGCGGGTAGAGCATGGATCGTACCCAAATTAGTGCATGGATCATTGAGTCGAATCAAGCTAGGTCGGGACCTTGGAGGTCGGACAATGAGCTTAGGTCGACTGATCTTGTTGCTGGGCCTTGAGCCTTATGGTGATTGGGCCAGACTCATTAAGAATGTGAATGCCACGGCTGTCTGTGATTGGGCTTTACTTGCTTGGCCCAACTCGACACTTTTGGTATGTTCAAAAACCAAACTAGAAAACAAAATCACCAAACTCAAATAATATGTTTCAAAATTCAAACCAATATACTCTCTCCGTCTCACAAATGTACGCATTTTTTGTACCGGTGCGAGAATTAAGATAAAAAGTGATAAAGGTAATGTGCTGTGAGTGTAAAAGTAAAATAGAAGAGAGAATGAGTGGAGAGAATAATAAATTTAAAAAGTGTTGTGAGTAGAGAAAAGTGGGTCTCATTTCCATCTTAGAAAAGTGCAGATTATTGTGAAACGTTCAAAAGGGATTTTTTGCATGGACGGAGGGAGCATGCTCTTTTTTCCAACAAAAGTCCTATCCTAACATGGTTTTCTATAAAGCAATTCAATATAGAACCCCTAATTTAATAACCACGCACATCTCTACACTTTACGCAGCATTAGAGCACTTTCTTCACAACCTCAGCACTTTACCAATGTGATGATGTCATCGATTGAGGCGGATCAAGAGATGTAGAGTTCTGACTTCTTTGGACGTTGTACTCGGTGAGAATACGAGTTGTTTGATCGAAAACAATGCCTGATTGGGTAACGAAGGCCGATGCGGGTTTCAGATCTAAGGACCAAGGGCTTGAATACCTACGGATAGAAGAACTAGAGAAGCAACCGGGTCTGGTTCATAAATTTGAGCTTGGTCGCATGTAGGTGGTTGTTGCTGCTGATTTGGAAATTTTGGTTAACTGTGAACATAGGGTTTAAGAGCATCTTCAACTATACTCTAAAATTTCACCATTATAGAAAATAGTGCAACATTTGCATCAAACCTTTGTAGATGATCTAAGGAATTGACAAAATCCAAATCAGATCTAGACAAAGGGAGAGTCGGGGAGAGAGGAGGAGAGTGGGAGTTAGCAAAAGAGTCAAGAGTGGTGCATGGTTACCTTCATTGCCGGAGAAGGATGGGAGGTAAGAGATTAGAGAGATAGGGGGATAAATTTTAGAGAGAGAATGAGAAAGTTGCAAATGAGGGAGAGATAAACAGATACACACATATGTTAGGGTTTGATTTGGTGAATTTTATTTGCAAGGCATGAAAAATGCAAGGCACATGGAAATGACGAAAATGCCCATTTATATATAATTTTTTTTTTTTTTCATTCCTCACGTTCCCTCCAACGTTCAAGCTTCTCTTCTCTCTCTCTCGTACACGAACCACCGACGAACGACGAACGAACGAACGATGGTGAGAATGAAGATTCCTGCAGTTAAGTCCGGCGCTTCCGCCGCCGCTACCGCCGCTGCCATGGCCGCCGGAACATCGTCTACCACAGTGCCCGTAAAGAAGGTAATCCCTCCCTCTCCGTTTTCGATTTTCTTGAGTTTAGGTCAAAGAGAGTATTATTATTATTCAAAAATTAGAATGAGATGTTATGAACTGGGTTTGAATTTGTTGTTTATAGATTTCCATTGATGAACTGGTTTTGAAATTGTTGTGCGAAATATGTTTCTGGACTTTGATTGTTTCGTATAATTTTACACGAACTGGTTCCAAGCATATCGCAAAAAATTACACGAACTGGTTCCAAAATTTTCGTGTATAGGCACACGAAACACAATGGAACAATGTTTAGGTTGTTTCGTATGCCTATACACGAAAATGTTCTTAGCATTTCGTGTATAATCACACGAAATCTAAAGGAAAATTTCTCCTTTGGATTTCGTGTGAATATACACGAAATGTTGAGAACCATTTCGTATAATTTTACACGAAATGTTATTCAACATTTCGTGTATATTTACACGAAATGAACTGGAACTGGAACTGGAACTTTAACCGTGACTAATTTATTGTCTCTTATTTGAATTTTTTGTAGGGACGTCAACCTATGACCGCTTCCAATAGAAAGAGAAAGGCCGAGACGGCAGTTAAGAAAGATAAACGCACCAAAAAAATGATAAAAATGATGAGACCGAGGCGTGATTGGTGGAGCACATTGAGAGTGAGCATACAGATGATGAGGCGGCCTCTGCTGGTCACGAGGAAGTTGCTGAGTCATCTTCATCTTCTGATTCTGATGCTGCTGAGTCATCTTCTGACTCTGATGGGGGTGAGGCAGCGGAGGAGGAGGAGGCGGCGGAGGAGGAGGAGGAGGCGGAGGCGGAGGCGGAGAGACGTGATGTTAGACCATTGAGGCATGGGAGGAGGAGGGGTCAGGATGTGGCTAGAGGCGTGGGACGGAGGAGGAGGCAGGTGCGGGTGCGGGTGCGGGTGCGGGTGAGGAGGAGCCACCATCACGGCGGTGTGAGCGACCCAGTGGCGGCCCCGAGGTTTGTGATTTGTTATACGGGTTCGGTCATCACCGAGCCCGAGAGATTTGGGCAACCCCACTAGCTTGATCGGTGGTGAAGTTCCATACTGCCAAAGATCTCGATAGGTAAGCTATTTGTTTACAAAAATAAACTTTGACGAAACATTGGTTTTAATGTAATCATTATTGTGAAATTCTAAAAATTGTTAATTATAAATCTTTAAACGGGTTCTCGCGTGATAGGCGGCCGAGGATGATCGAGCATGGTTGGCGATCGATGCTACGGGTATCCATCACTGCATGATACCACCATTCGCCGGACTAGCTCGGCGTGGCCGACGGCATTTGTGGAACGGTGGTCTCCACGAGACTAACACGTTTCACATGCCGTGGGGAGATGACGATTACGATGCATGACGTCACTCATATTCTAGGTATATTGTTGTTATATTTTTCATTTTCAATATGTAGAGCTTTGGTTATTGCATATGACATATTCTTCATTTACAATTTATAGGTGTCACCGTACGGGTTTTCTGTTAGGACGGCGGATCCGCAGCCCGACCTACGCCGGATACGAGACACCTCATCGGGCCATGCCCGAGGGGCACGTCCTACACATTACATGAGCTCCGTCTTGCCTTTGAGGCCCGTTCAGACATGTCAGATCACCAGCGTGCATCCACTTATCTCCTGTTCCTCTTGGGTTGCACACTGTTTGTGGACAAGAGTCGAGATAAGATGCTGCAGCCTTATCTTTCCCCGTGCATGGATCTTCGAGATTTGGGCGGCTCGCCCGGGATCGCCGCTTTGGCGTACATCTATCGCGAGTTGGGAAAGGCGTCCCAGATCCGGATGCGCTCGGATGGGAGGTCGTTCGACTCTCCTAGAGGTAATATTTAATATTTATTTATTACTCCTTTTTTTTCCCTAAACAGACGTCTTTTTTGACATATTTCTAAAATACTTTTCAGGCCTGGATATACGAGTACTTCCGGACTTCCTGGCGACTTTGAGCCGGATTGGCGGGAGGGCGGCCCAGAGCCCGGAGATGGTCACGCACTGATAGAGCTGGCAGGGAGATGGAGCATCTGCTCGAGTTTCGGCGCACCCTAGACAGGATGCCTGTTGAGAGGGTGAGCTTTTTATATTTAAATTGTTATACTCCCTCCGTCCCATTGAAAGTATTCTGTTCATGTTTTAAATGTAGATGAAAAACATTTATAATGGCAAAAATTTTGTAACTCAATCTCCATTTGGATTTTGAGGAAACTCATGTAGATGAAAAACATTTTAAATGTCATTTATAATCTAGAAAAAAATTAAAAAAAATAAACGAGGTAGGCTTATACCATTTTTGGCAAGATCGGGACACAGAAAACCCTAAAAACCCTAAATAATGGCAAAATTTTGTAACTCAATCTCCATTTGGATTTTGAGGAAACTCATGTAGATGAAAAACATTTTAAATGTCATTTAGAATCTAGGAAAAAATTAAAAAAAAATAAACGAGGTAGGCGTATACCATTTTTGGCAAGATCGGGACACAGAAAACCCTAAACACCCTAAATAATGGCAAAATTTTGTAACTCAATATCCATTTGGATTTTGAGGAAACTCATGTAGATGAAAAACATTTTAAATGTCATTTAGAATCTAGAAAAAAATTAAAAAAAAATAAACGAGGTAGGCGTATACCATTTTTGGCAAGATCGGGACACGTAAAACCCTAAACACCCTAAATAATGGCAAAATTTTGTAACTCAATCTCCATTTGGATTTTGAGGAAACTCATGTAGATGAAAAACATTTTAAATGTCATTTAGAATCTAGAAAAAAATAAAAAAAAATAAACGAGGTAGGCTTATACCATTTTTGGCAAGATCGGGACACGTAAAACCCTAAAAACCCTAAATAATGGCAAAATTTTGTAACTCAATCTCCATTTGGATTTTGAGGAAACTCATGTAGATGAAAAACATTTTAAATGTCATTTAGAATCTAGGAAAAAATTAAAAAAATAAACGAGGTAGGCGTATACCATTTTTGGCAAGATCGGGACACGTAAAACCCTAAAAACCCTAAATAATGGCAAAATTTTGTAACTCAATATCCATTTGGATTTTGAGGAAACTCATGTAGATGAAAAACATTTTAAATGTCATTTACAATCTAGAAAAAAATTAAAAAAAAATAAACGAGGTAGGCTTATACCATTTTTGGCAAGATCGGGACACGTAAAAACCCTAAAAACCCTAAATAATGGCAAAATTTTGTAACTCAATCTCCATTTGGATTTTGAGGAAACTCATGTAGATGAAAAACATTTTAAATGTCATTTTATAATCTAGAAAAAAATTAAAAAAAAAATAAACGAGGTAGGCTTATACCATTTTTGGCAAGATCGGGACACGTAAAACCCTAAAAACCCTAAATAATGGCAAAATTTTGTAACTCAATATCCATTTGGATTTTGAGGAAACTCATGTAGATGAAAACATTTTAAATGTCATTTAGAATCTAGGAAAAATTAAAAAAATAAACGAGGTAGGCGTATACCATTTTTGGCAAGATCGGGACACGTAAAACCCTAAACACCCTAAATAATGGCAAAATTTTGTAACTCAATCTCCATTTGGATTTTGAGGAAACTCATGTAGATGAAAAACATTTTAAATGTCATTTAGAATCTAGAAAAAAATTAAAAAAATAAACGAGGTAGGCGTATACCATTTTTGGCAAGATCGGGACACGTAAAACCCTAAACACCCTAAATAATGGCAAAATTTTGTAACTCAATCTCCATTTGGATTTTGAGGAAACTCATGTAGATGAAAAACATTTTAAATGTCATTTAGAATCTAGAAAAAAATTAAAAAAAAATAAACGAGGTAGGCGTATACCATTTTTGGCAAGATCGGGACACAGAAAACCCTAAACACCCTAAATAATGGCAAAATTTTGTAACTCAATATCCATTTGGATTTTGAGGAAACTCATGTAGATGAAAAACATTTTAAATGTCATTTAGAATCTAGAAAAAAATTAAAAAAAAATAAACGAGGTAGGCTTATACCATTTTTGGTAAGATCGGGACACAGAAAACCCTAAAAACCCTAAATAATGGCAAAATTTTGTAACTCAATCTCCATTTGGATTTTGAGGAAACTCATGTAGATGAAAAACATTTTAAATGTCATTTAGAATCTAGAAAAAAATTAAAAAAAAATAAACGAGGTAGGCTTATACCATTTTTGGCAAGATCGGGACACAGAAAACCCTAAAAACCCTAAATAATGGCAAAATTTTGTAACTCAATCTCCATTTGGATTTTGAGGAAACTCATGTAGATGAAAAATTCTTTTGTAGCTATGTGGAACGAAGTACAGAACGCACCTGAACCGATCAAGAGAAAGTTATTCCAAACGATAAATGAAGAGCTACATCCACAAACCAGAGATGCTTCTGAGCCACCTCATATTTCAAAGGCAAATAAACCCCGGACCGCCACTTCGAGAATACTTTCAGATTGGGAGCATACAGACAGATATTTTGGAGTCCCCACTACACCACCCTCCACTGGCAGCAGGTCTAGATCTACATTCATTGCATCAACCCAATCGGGTATGATGTCGTGGGACTCAAACTCTTTGAAGTCCACGCCCAATCCGAAAGTAGGTTCAAACACTACACCATCTAGCCCTACTACTCCTACGTCTCTTCCACCACTAGCTTCTTCAACTCGTGGGAGAGGACGAGGTCGGGGACGAGGACGGGGACGGGGTCGTGGAAAGGGAAATGGACAAGTCACTAGTCTACATACTTCTGGGTATACTATGTCATTTATGCCTTTCATGGTCCCATTTATTGAAGGCATCACAGATGTGAGGGGTGATGGACATTGTGGCTATAGAGCCGTAGCTGCGCAGATATACGGAGATGAGGACATGTGGCCTCAAGTCCGCACGATTGTTGCCTTGAGCCGCATAGTCGACGCGAGCTTTATCGAGAGTTATATCTTGGACTAGTATGGACGAGCTCTACGCCGCATTGCTTACTATTCCTCCCCGGCTCCCGAGTATTATTATATGACCCTCCTGAGCTAGGGCACATCATTGCCACGAGGTATAATGTGGTGTTCATCTCGTACACGCTAACCAGTGGCTTCACATGCCTTCCGGTGATCGTACCACAAGGAGTAGGACCACCCACTGCACACACTTGTGCTTGGACACATTGGAAACCATTTTATATTGCTTTGCACATGTTAGATAATGATTACCCAATGCCATCGCCGGCGTTATATTGGGAGGCTCATCGTGATGCAAGCGCAAGTAACTTGGTCATGCCATACAGAGCTCGGATAGAGACATTCAACCGACTCTCAATTGCGTCGAACGAAGAAAGAGTTTCAAGAAATAGGTCATAGTATGAGTGTATCATTTGACTTATTGAGCCTTTTTATTTGTATGTATGAATCATTAAAAATCGTTTGAAAGTTTGGATTTGTGATGTGAAATATGGCAAAGTATACCATTTTTTATGATTTTTTTTCAATAAAGCCGTATTGGTCTTTGAATTTTTCCAGCTTTTTATGTTTGGAAGTATGAATTATTCAGATCGTCGATATGTTTCGTATGAAACTACACGAAATATTTGTTAATATTTCGTGTGAATATACACGAAATAACTCAATACATTTCGTATATTTATATACGAAACGTATTTGACAATGTCGTGTAAAATTACACGAAACGTTCGCGTACGGGAGGGCAATTTTGTCCATTTTCCGTGCCTTGCAAATAGCGTGCCTTGCAAATAACTGTCCCCGTTTGATTTAATGAATCAAGGGCCTTTGGAGAATTAACATTCCTTGATTGGATTTGAATGAATAATAATAAATGTTTGTCCTTTTTAAAAATTATGTTTGATTTGGGAACCTTTGGATAGGGGTGACTTGGTAGGTATATCAATTGTATTTTGCTTATATTGTGTACCTATCAAGTTTAATTTGGTACACAAAAATCTATACCAGTACCTATCGACTAAGTCGGTACCAATTAAGTTGGTACGGTAGGTACTCAATTGGTACGGTTGATACTAAACTCTACCAAATGTATATATAAAAATAATACTTTTTTTATTAGACCAAATAAATATAATAGTACATCACAAAGCGAAAGATCTGTAGGCACAAACACCCCAAGCACTCAACAAACTAACAATTGAATGCCAAAGCATATAACTCTATCGAACCATTAACTGCTAGTACAAGCTAAAGCTAAGTGAAGGAGAAAACTAATGGACTAAACAATATTTGCTACTACTATGCAAATGTGTTAGAAAGAAAGTACACCAAGTTAGTCCTGTAAAATAGTAGTACTTCGGGCTAAAGCTAAAGAAATTGGAACAAATATTGAAGTGTTTAGAGTCATACTAATAGCAGAACCTACCTCCAGAACCTAAAAACTAACAACTTAAAGTAAACCAGCTAAAAAAAATCAAGGCCGTCCAGACATGCCCCTAAGTCTTGGAATAAAATTAAAAGCTAACTTTATTCTGTTATTCATACACATCAGAAATTTGTTATGAGCGGCAAAATTAGGCAGCAAAGCATCAAATGGAAATCAAATCAAACATGGGCAGTACCTTGATTGAAAAGGGGGATTAGATTTGATTTGGTAAAAATTGAAATTTGGCTTCAAACAATTTACCTATAAAATCAAATCGGATATAGAGAAGGTTTTAAGGCTTGTAAAAATCGGTGAAATTAAGGAACAAAAACCAAATCAGATAAAGGGGAGAGATTTAGGGCATGAGAAATTAGGATTAACATAGAAAAAAGACTTGAAAGATTGAGAAGCTAAGGGAATACCTCAGCGTTGCTAAATCAAAACCGGTGGTGGGATGGATTGGAGGCAGCGGGTTGCGGCGGCGTGATGCTGACCTAAATCGCGAGGAAGAAATCGAGCGGGAGAGAGAGAGAGAGAGAGTGCGACTTGTGTTGTGTGAGAAGTGAGAACTGAGAGAGTCTGAGACTATAGGGTTTGAATTAGGGACATAAAAGGAATTAAACAATTAAGTAAATTATATATATATATATATATATATATATATATATATATATATATATGTGTATATGTATATATATGTATATATATATGTGTATGTATATGTATATATGTACATATATACATATATATATATGTACATATGTACATATATACATATATATATATATGTACATATATGTACATATATACATATATATATATGTATATATGTATATATATGCATATATATACATATATACATATATATATATATATATACATATATACATATATATATATATATATATATGAAAATTAATATTATAAAAATCTTGGGTGTCAACTATAGTGGGATGGAGGGAGTATATACCAACCAATTTAAATATATGTACCGTGCACCAACCAATTATATGTAATTGATACGGTAGTACCGTGCCAACATTTTGATATACCAATTTGTACGTATCAATACGATTGGTACACATGTTAATTGGAATGAATTTGAAAATTTCTCCCGTCCTACCTTTGGATACCCAAATTTAATTGCATTCATGCAATTATAGAAATGATTATTGAGGTAACTACAGAAATATTATGAGAAAACATGAGGATAAATTATTTTCAGATGGTCAAAGTTTAATTAAATTGACAAAAAATCAAAATATGATATTTATTTTAAGACATAGACATAATATTCCATTCGTTCCATTAAACTGTTCTCATTTGTCATTTTTGTGTCCAATAAGATAGTCATATTTCTCAAATTGTTAGATTAATACTCCCTCCGTCCCAAAATATTTGTTCCGTTTGACTTTTTTGTTGAACTTTGACCACAAATATATGACAATTTAATTATGTTCATAAAATTCTAAAAATTTCTATTGATTCACCATTAATAATATTATCAATAACAACTTTTAGAATTTCATGAACATGATTAATCTCTCATAAATTTATGATCAAAGTTCAACAAAAAAGTCAAATAGGACAAACATTTTGAGACGAAGGGAGTATTATTGAACTTTTAAAATTGTCAACCAAGAATGAAGAGCGAGAGAAAAGATGATGAGATTTGACCAAGGATGAGAATGAATAATGAAGTACTCATCCATAAATGTCCAAATTTACTTTTAAACAAGAGAAAATTTGATTTTTTTAACATTTATTTTAAGATGGAGGGAATAATAATTAAACCTCATTAATGTTGATAATGAAAATAAAAATAGTTTATTAAAATTAATTATTAAAATTTTTTAATAATCAAATGAGACTATTCTTATAGTAGGATGAAGGGTGTATTAAGGAGATATCAAAGTACTCCTTCAAACCCATAGAATAATAAGTGTCAAATTTGACTTGTCAACGTTTATAAGAAATGTGTTTTACTTGTTTGTATATTTATGCAAATATTGTATAATGGTCAAATTACAATATATTTACTTTGTTTTAGAATGTGACATATATTTTTGGACGAACTGAAAGAAAAAAAAAGCGTATCATTTATTACGAGAAGTAACTGATTTTTTTCCAAATATAGCTTTTTAAAAATTTATATTCCAAAATAACATTATTATAGGTTTAAGTACCGAACTAACACTTTTCAACCAAATTCAGAATTGGTAATTCCGGATTAATGCATTCCGGAATTACCAATTCCGGATTTGGTTTTTTTTTTTTTCAAAACTGAATTTCCCAAAATAATATTTCCGTTAATAGGGAGCGATCGCGCTTATGTATGTAGCGATCGCTTCTAATGTATTCCGGCGTTACCAATTCCGGATTCCTTTTTTTTTTTTACAAAACTAATAAAGCAAATTAATATTTTCTGAAAAAAGAAGAGAGCGATCGCGCGGTTTATGGGGCGATCGCTCCTAAAGGCGTATTTTCAAATCCGGAAATATAAATGCCGGATTGCTTTAAATTGAAATCCGATAATGCCATTTCTGGATTCAAATTTTGAAAACTTACACTTTTCAGATTCAAAGATTTGAAGGAAGAAGGAGAAAGAGTTCAGTGCAGTAAGAGAGAGAGAGAGAGAGAAAGAAAGAGAAAGAACGAATTTCGAAAAAGGAGAAGGAGAAGGTGAAAGAGTTGTGAGAGAAAGTTAAGAATGGGTAGTTTTATCTACATGTAACTTGCAACTGAACAATAGCTTGATCTACCCCATTTTTCTTAGCTAACTTTTTAATCAACTTCTTTAACTCCACCGAGTTTTAGCACTAAGTGCACATTTTGGTCCCCTTTCAAAATGTTCACCTTCAAACGGGTGTCCATCATCTCCTCCCCAATAACACATGAAAATAAGTGAAACTCCAGCCATATTTATTCCTAAAAATTGAAAAAATAGATTATAAAAAATCTAATTTAACAATATCACAACATTTACAAAAAAAATCAAATAAATACTAAATTTAAATTTCAAACATAAATTAAGAGGGATTAAATGTACCTTCTTAATCACCTATCTTCTCTTCTTCTTGAACTTCTTAATCAACTTCTTGAATTTTCAGATTTTTTTGAAAAAAATTCACCTACTTTACTCTTCTTCTTCCTTCTTTCCTTCTTCTTCACTGAGTTTTGATTATGTGTGGGTTGTTTACAGATTTGCTGGGAAAGAAGTGTTTTGTAAAGCAAATTCGGAATTAGCATTTCCGGATTTGAATTTTTCAAAAAAAAATAATTACTTAATTCAATTCAGTTCAATTCAGTATTAAAAAAATAATAATAATAAAATTCGGAATTACCAATACCGGATTACATTAAGAGGGATCGCCCCATAAAACGCGCGATCGCTCGCTATTTTTCCAGAAAATATTCATTTGCTAATTTAATCAGTTTTGCAAAAAAACAAAAAAAAAAGGAATCCGGAATTGGTAACGCCGAAATACATTAGGAGCGATCGCTCATACTAGAAGCGCGATCGCTCCCTATTAACGGAAATATTATTTTGGAAAATTCAGTTTTGAAAAAAAAAACAATCCAAATTCGGAATTGGTAATTCCGGAATGCATTAATCCGGAATTACCAATTTCGAATTTGGTTGAAAAGTGTTAGTTTGGTACTTAAACTTTTAATAATGTTATTTTGGAATATAAATTTTTTAAAAGCTATATTTTAAAAAAAAAATCGAAGTAACCCTTAAACCAAAATTTTCATAAACATCTGATTTGAGATAGAAAAAAAGTATAAGCACACTTCTTTTCGGTGCTCTAAAAGACCCCGCCTAGGCGCTAGGCCTCTCTCCAATGCCTAGTTCTAAGCCCCGTCTAGGTCCCGACTAATCTCGACTTAATCTCGAATAGTCCCCGCTTAAGCGCTGGCCCAACTCCACCGCCTAACATCCGTCTAGCGCTTTTTAAAATTTTGCTTCTTTCATCCCTAATAACCGTCATATTTTCCTTTCAAGGTCATCTTTACTAATAAACCCCTTCAAATAGTTTATGAGTCCGTCAAATAACCACTTTTTACCTTCTCATTTCTATAAAATTCTAAAACCTTTTTTTCTCCACACTCATAAACCTTTTCAAAGTTTTTTAGAAACACTTTTTTTTAAATTGACATTTAATTGAGGGAAAAAATAGAAAATGAAAATTTATTTTGGTATAAATGGTATACTATTTTTTTTTAAATGTTCAATTTGCAAAAAAAAAAAAAAAAGGGAACATACTTGTCTGCTAAACCGCTAGATAGGCATGGAGCGGTTCACACTAGGGGTGTAAATGGTTCGGTTTGGGACAATTTACGGACCGAATCACTAGTCATCGGTTTGGAAAAATCTCAAACCGAATCAAACCATGAAAAAATTCAAACCGAACCGAACCAAATCGCCATGGTTTGGTTCGGTTTGGTTCGAACCGCGGTTTAAACCACAATTCGAACCACGGTTCAAACCACTAAATAGAACATTATTTAAATCATTAATTAGAACATGATTTCAAACTACACAATTCATTGTCATGTTTGTTTGTATTTTCCAAACATAACATAAATAAGAGATTAAGTATTTAAACACAACTTGAAAATGTGCTTCAATGTTTATAATAACAACCATTTGAGTATTTGTAATGATATGCGCTAAAGAGTAAATTAACATTATTACAAGAAGATTAACCAAAAGAAAAAGGGTTATGGGCTAAAATCCATGAATAGAATTAGGAGTTTTCAAATCTAAATGTAAGGTGAAAATGAAAGATATACATATCTACGGTTAATATTGAACAGTTTGGTGGTTTGGTTTATATGTTCGGTTTGGTGGTTCGGTCTCGCGGTCTCGAACCGTGGTTTGGGGGTCCAAATCGCAGACCAAACCGAACCACACGGTTTGACAATTTTTGAAACCGAACCAAACCACTATTGCTTGAAAACCGAACTAAATCGCATGGTTTGGTTTGGTTCGATTCCGAATCGCGATTTGAACCGAACCACTTACGCCCCTAGTTCACACATTCTCCCCCCTCCCCTCTCTCTCTCTCTCTTGCTGATGTGGCTGCCACATACCCAGAAACCTCATCCAGAAAACTCTCTTTTCTACCATTGAGGTTGCCCTAAGTTTCGAGTTTTTAAAGAAGAAAAAATAGCTTTAATGTTTACTTTATACTCCCTCCGTCCCAGAACTTACTTCACAAACACTGTTTGCACTGGTTTTAAGGAGAGAGTATTATATTGAAAGTGTTGTGAGTGTGAAAATAAAATAGGAGAGAGAATGAGTGGAGAGAATAGTAAATTATAATGGTGTTGTGAGTATTAAAATAATGTAGGAGAGAGAATGAGTGGAGGGAATAATAAAGATTCCTTTCCATTTTAGGTAAGTTTTAAATGTGTGAAGTAAGTTTTGGGACGCCCAAAAAGGAAAGTGTGAAAATTGTTCCGGGACGGAGGGAGTATTTATATACTGTAGGTACAAGCAATGTAGAATTAAAAATCACACAATTCTAAAAAAGTTTATTTTAATTTTTTTATTTTCTTTTATAAATGAGGATTAAAGTTAGAATAACATCATATTCTTATAGGAATAGAGCCAATACTGATATCATCAAACAGATCATAAGGGAATAACAAAAAACAATTGAATAAGGTAAAACTGCCCATGATTTGCTACTATACTGTTCATATCCACTCTAAGTAAGCTGAGCTACCAAGAATGACTTCATTTCATGATTCTAAGAATGCATTTAAAAGATTAACCTTCCTCTGAATCTGTAGTTGGTGCAGGGGAGGTGATCAACGACCGGACAAAATGTTAGCAAAATTTGCAATTACAGAAGAAAGAAATTACAAATAAAATTACAGAACAGAAATACACTGGAACAAAGATAAGATGGCAGTAACAAATTGGTTGTGCACGAGCCCTGATGAATCAGTCTCCTTAAGACTTATTCGTCCCCTCACCAATAGTGCTTGAGGCTGCCTTGGACGCGAGTCTCCCAGGATAGAACGTGCGGACCGGGGGCACTTTGCACCTAAAGTTCCCGGCGAATTGACAGTGTGCCTAGACAGTATCACCACAATGCAGTATGCAAGGAGGCCAAATGAAGATTGACAATATGCAGCAAAGAGAGAGTGAGAGCAGTTGCAGGAAAAACTGGTGTGTAAAATGGTTTGTGAAGACTCCATTTTATAGCTGCCTTGAATCGAAACTGCCAATCAACCATAATCACGAAATTATTACAGTAATAATTTCGTATTTAATTTTGATATGGCGGTTACAAGGAGGAAATTAAAATCGAAAATTATTGCAGTCATAATTTCGACATTAACTCCGATTCAGTTACAATGGGTTAATGGGAGTAAATTAAATTTTGAAATAAAAAATTCAAAATTTTAGCAAAAGGTGGGCTTGCGCGAATAGACCATTTCGGAGCTACATTCGTGTCCGCAGGACGCGTACGCACATGAGTTCGGTAGCTCCACGCCTATTTTGAACCATGATTTGCACCCTCCCTACGCACCCGTGCGTGAGAGAGAGCCTCTATGCCACACACAATTACTCCTTACATAAAGTGTAGTAGTATTTAAACTATCTAACTTTCACATTCCCATTCCATGTGGGATATCTTCTTTTTCCCACTATCAACCCATCATCTTTGAGCCTTAATATTTCATTCATCCATCAACCATCTTGGACAAATAAATATTCGATTTTAATGTTCTCATGGAGTAGAATACAAATCCATAATCAATTTGGTCATTTAACAAATAACCCATTTAGGAAATAATCTCAAATTTCCTTCACACCCACTATTTTTTCCAACAATCCCCCACATGAAGGAAATAATGAGGAAATGGTGATAAAGTCCGACAGTTGACACCTGCATAGGATAGGTAGGGGTTTGCCCTTTGAACCTTCCCTTGTAAAATATATTTACTCTACTCGCTAATCAGTAGACACGATGTCCTTGAACTGTTCAGCTTATTTTGTAGCCGATCATATACTTTACACAGGTATCTCCCTAACACACTTCAATTCTCATAACTATGTTCATTCACGGCCCTGAACATAATGCCTGGTTCTGTGAGAGGGTCTAAGAATTGAGCCTCACACAATTCTTCTCGAAGCGGCCACACTTCTCTCTCACATAGGTGATTCTTATTATTAACCCGTATTATACCGCTCGACTTTTCGAAGCGTAAGAATCATTAAAAGCTAGAAGCTTAACCTTTTCCTTTCGGGATGTCACTTAAGGAATGGGTTTGGGGATGATTTCCCCCACAGTGACACTACAAGTCTTTTAACAGTTAGGTTGTCCCTTTGAAAACCTAGATCTTGGGATCTCCAGTCAACTAGGTGGGGTTTTCATTTGTGTTTAACTTCTAAAGAGGCTTTAGTCCCATTCCTAATGTCAAACGTTCAACTACCTCTTTTGTTAACCCTTTCGTTAACGGATCCGCTAAATTATCCTTTGACTTCACATAGTCAATAGATATGGTACCAGTTGATAGTAGTTGTCTTATGGTATTATGTCTACGACGTATATGTTTAGACTACCATTACACACATTGCTATATGTCTTTTCAATCATAAATTGACTTTAGCAATATACCATCTTGCTAACAAGATTTTATCCATTTGATAATTGTTAACTCAGATTCAACTAATGACTTGTTTAACCACGAGTCCATTAGTTTTCCTTGAATTTGAATCAACGAATCAAATTGACTAAAATTTTCCTTAGTTAACATATCGTTTTTGGATTTAATAAACAAAGTGACGTAGCCACTCTTGTTTAAATCCACACAATCAAACCTTTGATGTCCTCTTTGTACTTGTCTCAAGTCATACAATGACTTTACAAACTAGCACATTTTCTTCTAAGGTTCCATTTCTTGAATCATTTCAATACTTTGATCTATTTCATTCAAAGTATCATTTATTCACTTTCATAAATTTGACATCAATACTTGATTTCCATTGATTTTATTTTCTTTTGATTTTTATATATATTCAAACTTATTGAATCATATATAACAAACCAATATGCACAGTTTGAAACACAATCCACCATTTTGTAATCAAATTCAATTTCTTTGGTAATTGGACTTGCTACTTTGTGAAACACCCCACATTCACAAGTGTACGTAGGCCTACGTTTCCATACTTCATATGGACATCTTATTATTTTCTTGGGGAAACCTTTCCAATAGGTAATTATTTTCCAAAGTATACTCACCCCCACATTTTCGGAGTAGTCCCAAAATTAGCAATATTGCCAATATTCATTATTAACACCATTTGATCATGGTATACATTGTGGACACTTTGTTTCATTGCTCATGTACAACAACCCCTCTGGTTGTTCTATGTAAATTTTCTCTTCTAAATCGACATTTAGAAAGGTTATTTACATCCATTTGATGTATTTCAAATTCTGCTATGCATCAATTGCAAATACAATCTTTATTCTCGTGATGAGAGAATAAGTATAAAAGTAATCAAGTTCTTCATTTCCTTGTAATCCTCAATTACAAGTCTAGCCTTGTACTCATTGATTGTTCCATCGGTCTTCATTGAAAATTCACTTATATGCTAGTGATTTACTACTCGAAGGTAAATCCACTAGTTTCCAAGTGTGATTTTCCAAGATGGAATCAATCTCACTGTTAATGGCCTATTTCCACAAAGATCCTTCCAAAGAGCTCAATGTCTTTATAACTTTGTGATTCATTTTCTAGCATGGAGGTTAGAAAATTCGGGCCATAGAATTTCTAATCCTACCTCATTTGCTATATAGAGGTCATGCCTCTTCTTTATCATTTTCCCATGATAAGTTTCTTCTTCTTTTATTGAATCATGAATCCGTTTAAATGAGTTTGCCGCATCTCTTAATTTATACGGAAACATATTCTTAAAGAAAGAAGCGCTTCATGATTCCATTATTGAATCTTGAATTCATACACAAGAATTCTATAATCACAACTATTGTAAGCATATCCAACCATATGCAATCAATAGTATTTAGTGTAACATATACACAAACTACATTTCGTTGTGTTTTATCACTACCTCTTTATTAAGTTGATTTCCAACTTTTTCTTTAAAGAGATAAGATTCAACATTTTTCTTTTTAGCAAGAAAAGTTAAAGGTAAAACTTACATTTTACTATCATCTATGTGAATAATATTCACATCTCAATATTGATCACTTGATCAATATTCACATCTCAAGAATCAATATGCCTTGATTATAACTTCAAGCACATATATGATGAGTCTTGTTTGTATCTATTTTGACCATATAACGAGATTCAATCTCATTATTGATCACTTGAACACCCTTTCGTTTCATTCATTTAAACATCATGAATGACATCACAGTTGTCTCTCAAGACACAAGGTATATATTCAACTTTTCAAACAAGTTTGGCTTTTTAAACATGTTTGACTTTTCAAACGATTTTGACATTTCAAACAAGTTTGACCAACTTTGTTTTTATATTAAGCATTTCGGCATGCTTCATCACATTTTCTTTCGCCACAAGAAATGTTAGACAACTTTTCCTCCAAAGTTCTATTCTCTTTTCCAACACAAAGACAAATAGCACACACCTCAACATTCATTTCTATCCATTTATGTTTGAGGTGACTTTAAAATATCTACAAGTGGAAAGCAATTTCTCAATTATTGTCATCACTTGAGAATTTTACTTAACACCATCCATTCAACATGGTTTTTATGGAATACTATTTCCACTTCTTCCATATGATTTTTATTTCATTTATGGAGTCCACTATTAAAAAAAACAAGAAAGCGGATTACGATGATTTTCCAATGCACCCGCATTCTCGATTTTATATTTATAGTCCAATGACTCCCACAAATGTTTTGCAATTTTCTTCGTACTATATATGATTTATAATGAATCCGACAATTCATTAAGTATATAGTTCTGATAAAGAAAATTCACATGCTTCAACCGCACTCACGGCTTGAACATCCATCATTTTCACCCAACTTTATAGGATCTTCCAAAAGAAACCTCTCTAAGTTCAAGGTGGTCAAGTAGAACATATTTTGTTTCCATCACTTAAAGTCAAGGCCAACAAAATTTTCTAACTTTTCACTATGGTGATCCGAAAACTTGGAACAACCACATTCCATTAGAAATTTGTCTCTACACAAATCAACCATTGGCTTTAATTTTTAACAATTATAAATTTGTTGTTAAAAATATAACTCCCTAAATTAATTAGAGAATTAACTCCAAGAATAAATTGCTAATTCAATAGGAGAATTAGCACAATTTATTTCTTATAACCACTCATATTTATAAACCTCTAAATTTCTTAATGAAATTATAATTGAAGGTTAATTATTTCAAAACTTTAAAGGTCTCATCTTGGAGCACCTCTAAATTAGAGAAAAATCACATTCTCATTTACAAAATACACAATTTCTTTTAGAAGTTCTCATTCTAAATATTTTGTGTTATTTGTCATCATCAACAACAATAAAATTTAACAACTTCCTTCAAGAAGTCTTATTGTTTTTATCTTTATGACATTAGTCACATATTCCCCCAATAGGTTTTAACAACTTCTTTCAAGAAGCCCTATGGTTTTTGTTCTTGTAACATTTTTCAATGTTCACAACAATAGAATTCAACAACTTCTTTCAAGAAGCTCTATTGTTTTTATCTTTGTGACTTTTGTCACTATTAACAATAATAGGATTTAACAACTTCTTTCATTTCAAGAAGCCCTATTATGTTAACCTTTGTGACCTTTGTCACCAATGCAACTAATGGGTTTTAACAACTTCTCGTAAGAAGACCTATTATCTTTCTCACCTAAACGTTAAAGACTTAATCTTCCAACGTTCTTAGTTTCAATGAACTTTCCAATCTCTTTACATGATGTATAACCACTACATGAGGCTTAGCCACAATTGGTTTATACAATCATTGTAACATAGTTGATGTCACGGAGCATCAATCTTTCCATCTTTATTAATCTCATTAAGCAGAAATTAAAAAAAATGTTTTAGTTCACAAAACTGCTCTGGTCCGAAATTTTTATCTTTACTTTCACATGATAGATTCCAATCTCCACCGTTCAGAATCTTCTCCTATGAGTCGTGAACATGCACACCAAATTTCAGCTCGATCCAACGGTTAACGACTCCGAAATTGTAATTTTACCACAGCTGGTCATTGCAAAAAAGTTGCTGGAATTTTCTTCCATCCGCCTCTTCCATCGTTTTCTATCTTTTCTCCCGTGGCCGACACTCCACCGGATTTCTCAAATCTGTAATCCTTTCTCAAATAGGGAATAAGTCTTAAGATTGTTAGCAAAATTTGCAATTACAGAAGAAAGAAATTACAAATAAAATTACAGAACAGAAATACACTGGAACAAAGATAAGATGGCAGTAACAAATTGGTTGTGCACGAGCCCTGATGAATCTCCTCCTTAAGACTTATTCGTCCCCTCACCAATAGTGCTTGAGGCCGCCTGACGCGAGTCTCCCAGGGATAGAACGTGCGGACCGGGGCACTTTGCACCTAAAGTTCCCGGCGAATTGACAGTGTGCCTAGACAAGATCACCACAATGCGTATGCAAGGAGGCCAAATGAAGATTGACAATATGCAAAGAGAGAGTGAGAGCGGCGGGAAAAAGCTGGTGTGTAAAATGGTTTGTGAAGACTCCATTTTATAGGCTGCCTTGAATCGAAACCGCCAATCAACCATAATCACGAAATTATTACAAGGTAATAATTTCGTATTTAATTTTGATATGGCGGTTACAAGGAGGAAATTAAAATCGAAAATTATTGCAGTCATAATTTCGACATTAACTCCGATGATTACAATGGGTTAATGGGAGTAAATTAAATTTTGAAATAAAAATTCAAAATTTTAGCAAAAGGTGGGCTTGCGCGAATAGACCATTTCGGAGCTACATTCGTGTCCGCAGGACGCGTACGCACATGAGTTCGGTAGCTCCACGCCTATTTTGAACCATGATTTGCACCCTCCCTACGCACCCGTGCGTGAGAGAGAGCCTCTATGCCACACACAATTACTCCTTACATAAAGTGTAGTAGTATTTAAACTATCTAACTTTCACATTCCCATTCCATGTGGGATATCTTCTTTTTCCCACTATCAACCCATCATCTTTGAGCCTTAATATTTCATTCATCCATCAACCATCTTGGACAAATAAATATTCGATTTTAATGTTCTCATGGAGTAGAATACAAATCCATAATCAATTTGGTCATTTAACAAATAACCCATTTAGGAAATAATCTCAAATTTCCTTCACACCCACTATTTTTTCCAACACAAAATCGTCTTTTTGTTCATCAGTCAATTCACATTCCTTCTCGACTCCCTCCTGCCGGCGGTCCTCCCGGAGTTCACGCCACCGCCTGTTCCGGAGAATCTCCATCTCTTGTTCTCGTTCTAAGCGATCCAGCATGGATTTCTTGAAGAACTTGAGAGATGAAATATGATTATGGATAGAAATAAATGGGAAATCTTCTTTTAACGATTTTAAAAACAATGGGTAACCTTTCCATGTGTCTTCATTTGATTCCCATTTGTGAACAAGTGGATCTTGATATTCTTGTTGATTATATTGATTTTCTGATGGTGAATCGATCATTCTATGTAGGATTTTCAATGCTCTATTTCTCATTGAATTCAAAGTTATGTAGGTAAGCTCATGATATTTAAAAATTCTTGCCGGATTACCATTTTCAAGAATTGGTGGTTCCTCGTCCTTTTCTAGCTTTCGTGCTCTCATAAAACCATCACCAGAAGGCTCAAAAACCCAGCGACTCCCTCTTCGTACTTCTGGATTCAATGGTGGTGGTGGTGGTGGTGGGGACGGAGTTGGACAAGAAGACTTAGATGGTGGTGGTGGTCGTGGTGGCCGTTTGTGTGGTCGCGTTGGACGGGATGGACTTGGATTCAAAGACGAAGATGGTGGTTGATATCGTTGTGGTTGCCGGGGGTCTAGTTGTGGACAGGACGAACTTGGATTCAAGGGTGGTGCTGGTGGTGGTGGCAGCGGCGGCAGTGGTGATGGTGGTGGTGGGGACAGACTTGAACTAGGTGATGGTGGCCGTTGGAATTTTTGCGGTGGCAGGCGGTTTCGTTGTGTACGGGACGAACTTTGGTTCATTTTTCTGTGGAGAGAAACAGAAGTAGAAGCGGCGAGAAGTAGTTTGATTTTTGAAAAAGGTTAACTAGGTTTAACAAGGGTTCAAAATTCAGTTGGGAATATTTGTTTCGTTGCAACCAACATAACCAATCAGCAAATGTGGCTTAACTTTTCTTCGCCGGTTCTGATTTTCTCAAGACATGATTATTTTAGAGTGATACTCCGTGCACAAAAAATAAGGGAAAATATAGAAATATCTCCTTTACTTATCTTTAAAATTTAGATATGTACCTATATAAATTAATTGTCATATAAATTCCCGTATTTATAAATAATTTATGGAAATTTGAACTCCGTCAAGTTGCCGTCCAAAAACTAATGGACTAGCTAACTTGGCGTTCGAGTTGAATTGGTCAGTTGAGTATGTGTAATAAATTAGCCCAGTTGAAATTTTCTGACTAGAATAAATTGAAACTACGTCGTTTGGTTTCGTTTTACGACGTCGTCCAACACCATCATCTTTATAATGCTGCGCAAAGGAAATTAGGGCCAAAATTGAAGATTGTTGTTGCAAATCTAGGGTTAAATCAGAGGCGATTGTGACAGACAAAGCTTGAAAATGCGATGGAAGGGAGAAGAAATGAACGAAATGAGTTTGAAGTAAGTGGTGATTCACAAGATGGATCTGATTTTCGACTCCAAAAATGGTGGAATGAAGCAATGATATTGTCATGTTAGGGCACCTATGTGGACATCGTGGAGTGATGATAATCCAGGACGAAGGTTTGTTGTATGCCCATTTTATGAGGTAATTTTTTGAAATTATAGATCTAGGGTTTATAGATTTTTCAATTCAGTTTTTAATTTATGATTATGCTGTATTAAGGTTGATTTTTTTGCTTGTTTGTTTGTTTAAATTAAAGGATCTAACAAAATCATGCAAGTACTTTCGGTAGGTTGATCCTGATTTAGATGAGAGATATAAAAAGATTATTATTATTGCTTTGATATAACAAAATTATGCATATTTGTCAGCCACTACCTCCCGAAAGTTTTAGTAATTTCAGCCATTCATAGCCTATAAATGTGTTTAATTCGGCCATTTGTAGCTGATACCTGTAACTTTGGGCAGTAATATTTTTATTTTATAATTATTATTGATTTTTGACGTTTTAAGTGAAGTTGTGCTTGCTTCCCTTGTTATGTTGATATTAAACATATAAAGATGATAAAATGTGAGAAATGAAAATTATCTATGAAAGCTTGTAGTATTTGTTATATTAGATGTATTTTCCAAACTCTTAACTTTGCTTGGAAGAAACAAAAATAATGAAACAAAATTCACCTAACTTAGAGAATTACCCTACTTGCATTTCTAATTAAAGTATTTGTTATATTGATTTTTGATGTTTTATTTGCAGTCAAACATATTTTTACAATAAGACGTCCAACTGTCTCCGCTAGCAAGGAACAAGAAGTGTCGTGTCAACAAGGGCAAGCAGCATCGGAGAACATTGATGATGAGCAAGTTGGTCATGAATATAATGAACCTAGGCATGAAAGGTATAGTGAAGAAAGGTATCAATATATGAAGGTAGGCATATGATAAGTGACTATTATATAGTCATTTATCCTAAGTTTTATATACTTTTACCTAGATAAATCATCATTCTAATTTCATTGTAAGTACTTTTTAGCTACTTTTTTATATTTATTAGATTTACGTCTTTTGGTATGTTTTATGCATTTTAGACAGGTTTTAGAGCCTTTTTATGGACGAAAGGATGCTTGGATACTTTAAGCTAAAAGGCATGGAGGAGCACCAAACAAATCAAACACACAAAGCCAAATCCAGGTGGAGCGGCCGTGCAGCATATGGAGGAGCGGCCGTGCACTCAAGCCATGACAGGCCATTTGTGGCCCCTAAAACGTGGAGTGGCCGAGCCTTGAAATGGACCTGGCCATGTTGACATTGGAGCGGCCGTGCAGCTGAATGAGGAGCGGCCGTGTAAGTCTTCCAAATTCAAATCTGGCGCCAAGGGTGCACGGCCGTGTAAGGTCGTGACTGCAGATTAAAAGACACCTTTTGGAGGCACCTTCTTGAAGAGTTTCCTCCCCCTTATAAAAAGACCTCTTGTACTCAGTCTTAGATATAGAAATTTACTGATATTCCATAGTATATTCATTAGAGATTAAACACAAATACTTGTGATATTGATTTCCAAAGATTATTTGAAGATCAAAGTCTACATTTTGTTCTTGAAGTTACTTTGGAAGAAGAGCAATAAAGTGAAGCATTATTTCCAGCCATTTGTCTTCTATTTCATCATAAGTTTTCTTACTCTATTCTCTATTTTAATTGCTTATTTGTTTTAGATGGCTAGTGAGTAAATCCCCCTTGTTCTTGGGGTTGGAAACTCAAAAGCATACATGTTCATCATCTTAAAATAAAAGAAGTCTTGTCTTCTATCTTCATCTAAACAATTTCTTTATATTAATCTCTAAATGTCTTACATTTTAGAGACGTCCAACTTGTATGATTCAGACAATTGAGAGATGGACCTAGCGGAGAATCTCGATTGACGGAACCATATAAAGAAACTAGGTTCCATTGATCACGAAAGTAGTTCAACGGCCTAGGGATGTTCCTTTAATGGAAAGTATGATGACTCTCGTTCTTAGTGGATTATTACTAATTATGGTCAGCTAGAGATAAGCCGGAATGCCCGTTTGTGACATGGCGGGAGTAACATAAACGGAAATCTCAAACAGTTAGGACATAATTAGTGAAGAATACAAACGCTACTGTCTTAACCCGAAGTAGTGTAGGCCTAACATACCATCCTTGATTTTTATGAAAACCTATATTTCCAAGACAATGACAATTTGATGAACAAGATTATGTGTATGATTTTCAATCCCGAGAATGCTTTGTTTTATAGAGTTTTATTAAAGTATTTTCTGTTTATGTTCTTTCTATTTTCCAAAATCAAACTTTATCTCCCCCCCCCAATCTTTTCTATAATTTTAAGAAAGACAAAAATAATTCCTAAGTAAACCCTGTCTCTGTGGGATCGACCCGTACTTGCACCCGCTATATTGCAATAGCTCGTGCGCTTGCGGATATTAAATAATCCGTTAGGTTAACAACCGAACAAGTTTTTGGCGCCGTTGCCGGGGACAACGGTTTACTTTAAGTTTTTGTCTTTACTACATAAATTTTTGTTTTATTTTGTTTTCATATTGTTTTGTTTTTACTTCCGATAAATTGTTACGTTTAATCTCTCTTTAAGTGTTTTTCTTATAGTGTATGAAAAGGGCTCGGACATTCTTTGACAATTTTGATCCGAAACCCGAACGAAGCTTTCACGAAAGACTAAGAAAATATAAAGAGACTTTAAGAAAACATATGGCGGAAGGAGATCAACAAACGCCAGCTAGGACCCTACGGGACTTCGTAAATCCAAGTACCCCGGGAACTAGATCCCCTATCGTTGTGCCGTATGCCAGAGCGGCACACTTTGAGATAAAGCCGCAACTTTTACATATGGTTATGAATAACCAATATAGCGGCACCGCTTTCGAAGATCCTCATCTCCACATCCAAACATTCCTTGAATATTGTGATACCACACGTATTCAAAATGTTACCCCGGAAGCGATTCGAATGCGCCTTTTTCCTTTCTCTCTTAAGGATAAGGCGAAACAATGGTTGAATTCGGTCCCCCAAAATTCATTGACAACATGGGACCAAATTCAAGAAGCATTCCTTGGTCGATTTTTCCCACCAAGCAAAACTGCCCAAATACGCACAAAGATCACTAACTTTTGTCAAACAGATAGTGAAACTTTGTATGATGCATGGGAGCGGTTCAAGGAACTTCTCAGAATGTGCCCCCACCACGGGCTCGAAAAGTGGTTGATTGTTCACACCTTCTACAACGGTCTCATATTCAAGACAAGAGAGACCATTGATGCCGTTGCAGGAGGAGCATTGATGAACAAGGGAGTCAATGAGGCATATGACCTTATCGAGAATATTGCATTGAACCATTATCAATAGTCAAATGAGAGGGAGCAACAACAAGGTACGCCTGGTAAATATAATGTTGATGCAGTTACTCTTCTCTCTTCTAAGGTTGACATGCTTTTGAAAAAATTTGAAAATCTTAATGTCAATCCCGTGGCCAATGTAAATGTGTTATGTGAACTGTGTGGGTCTAACTCACATAGTACGGATAACTGCGAGTTACTTGACATTAACTCTAATGATCAAGTGAACTTTGTAAATTCTTTTGGACAGAAGGGGGGGATGTATTCTAATACATACAATCCCGAATGGAGGAATCACCCCAACTTCTCCTATAAGAATAACAACTTTCTAAACCCGCAACCATCTACACAACCCCTGGGATTTGCACCTAAGAATTTCAATAACAATGCAAGTACCTTCCCCCCTAAATCGAAATTGGATCTTATAATGGATTTCGTAGTGGAAAATAAAAATTCCCAAGAAAAGATCAATAATGAATTTAGGGAATGCTTTAAACTTCTAAATGCTAGGTTTGATAACTTAGCAGTGCATAATAAGATGCTAGAGACTCAACAAGCTCAACAGGCTATCCCAACGAGTAGGCCACAAGGGAGTCTTCCCGATCAACCTCAAAGGCCAAATGAGCAAGTTAACGTGGTAAAAACTAGGGATGAGCAAGAAAAGATAAATGAATGCCCTAGAAATATTGATTTTAGTCCAATCCCTCCGATGATTGAGACTAGTTCGGGGACGGAATCCCCTAGGAAAGAAGACAAGGATTATGATGAATTCCTTGAAAACCTAGATGCCATTAATGTCAACATTCCATATTTCAAAAAACATGAAGATATGTCTTTAGCCGTTAAACCTTCGAAAAAATTAATTTTTGAAAAAGAAAGGCTAGAAGAAAATGAGAATGTTATATTGGCGGAGGAAGTGAGCGCTGTCTTGCAAAATAAAAATCCTCCAGAATTAAAGGATCCGGGTACATTTACTATTCCTTGTTGTGTTGGCAGAATAAACATTGATAACGCTGTCCTTGACTTAGGAGCTAGCGTAAGTATAATGCCATTATCGGTTAGCGAGAGACTTGGTATAGGGGAACTCAAACCCACAACCATAACTCTCCAATTGGCAGACCGTTCCGTTCAATACCCCGTTGGTATTATGAAAAACATGCCATGTCGGGTAGGGAATTTGATCATCCCTGTCGACTTTGTGATCCTAGATATGGCGGAAGACCATCAAATTCTCGTCATTCTAGGAAGGCCATTTCTTGCCACTGCAGGGGCAATCATAGATGTGAAAAATGGTACCTTTTCCCTAAATGTGGGGAAAGAAAAAGTCGAATTCAGCATGCATAGATCAGATCTCGAGGATCCCTATTTTGAGACCTACACCCCAAGTGAAGAAAATTGGATGGGTGAGGAATCGCAATCAAAGGAAAGAATAGAAAATGATCCCATAAATATTGAACCTTTGATTTGCAATAATAATAATAATGCTATAGATATTTCTGCATGTCCCGAAACTAACAGTGCAGTGAAAAAGTCAAAAAGGGCAAAGAAAGAGGTCACTTCGAATTTTCGAAAGTGCAAAGACTATAGGTCACTTGTTCTACCCAAGAAGTCGGGATGGAAGAAATGTCTACCGCAAAAGATACTAATTACTCCGGAAGGATTGCATTGGCAAGTTGTCAATGACAAAAGGCCAACTAAATATCACACATCTCCTACTACCGGAAAGGGGGAAAGCTAAGGACCTAAAACAAGCATCATCGGGATGGTAACCGATGGATTATTTTTACTTTATTTTATTTTATTTTCTTTATATTTTACTTTATTTTATTTCATTTTTTATTAGTATTATTGTGCTAACTTTGTTTTATAGGTATAAAAAAAAATTGAGAGAAAAAGAAAAAAAATTAAAAGTGGTGAATATTGGTTAGCACGGCCGTGCAGCGTGCATTGGAGCGGTCGTGCAGTTCATATCGAGTCAGGAAGAGTTGACTCAGAAGAAGGGAGCGGCCGTGCAAATCCATTGACACGACTGTGCATATCGCCTGGGGAGTTGCGTCGTTTCAGTCAAAAAGACGTGCCTCTCTCCCTCCTCCCTCATTCACTTCATCTTCTTCAATTCTCCATCAATTCCTCCGCCCCACCTACTTTAAAAACCCACTTCTCCACCATTTTAACCCACAATACAACCCTCAATCATCCTCAAATCCACCAGTCAAACAATTCTCTCCCATCAAAATCATCCCAAAACCCTCCTAAAACCCCAATTCCGAAAATCCAAAGAAACCCTTCACCCATTTCATAAATTCAAAGGGATTACTCCGAATTAAGGTGCAAGGAAGGAGATTTTGGGTGTCTTGTGGCTGTTCAACAAAGATTTCAAGCCTTTCAACACAAATTTCTTCGGGTAATCTACTTTCTTTCTACTTTAGCTGTGTTTTTTAGCATTTTTTTTCTACAAAATTTTCATGGAAGGAAGGAAGGGAAAAGGAAAAGCTACTGATAGGGTTTCAAAGAGGTCCCGAAAGGAACCATCTCCTACCCCTAATCTGAACCCAACACTCAATGATTTGGGTATTGAGTTTAGAGAGCCTTCCGAAGTGGCTAGGTTTACCGCCCTTTGTCAAAAAAGGATTAGGCCAACCCAATTCCCGGATATTCCTGCCCTCAAAGCCTTAGATGTCTATTCGAATGTGAGAAGGTTCCACACCGGGTTTGGTTGTGGTGGTTTTCTTGAATTGCATGAGAAAACTTACGAAAGGATCACTTTGGAATTTTTGTGCACTATGAGGAAGGAATTTACAACAGAAATTTGTGGAGATACAGGGGGGCCATATCAGTTGATACACTTGTATTTTAGGCTTGGTGGAGAGGAGTTTCACCTCACTTCCTTAGACATAAACAGAATTTTGGGTTGGCCCACTTACACAAATTATGAGACCAATTTTCCCATCGAGTTTAGGGAGAATGTGTTTTGGGAGAAAATTACCGAAATACCATCCTTCAAGTCTAGAACCGCAAAAGCCTCGTCTATCATCCATTCCGTTCTTTGGCTTATGCATAGGTTCTACGCATGTACCATTTTTGCATGAGAGGATAAGGGTACGATAAACAAGAAGGAGCTATTCTTGTTGTGGTCTTTGGTAAGGGCTCATAGGAGGGTGAATTTGAGTCATTTCTTGATCGAGTTGTTCAGTGACATTGTCTATCCAACTTTCAATGGGGATATTCATATTGGTGGTATTATTACTTTGTTTGCTAAACATTTTCGGCGTGTGATGCCCGATAATGAGGTTGCAGTTTTGGGTTCAACAAAGTTGGATATTCCAAACCTACGAATAATGCAAATGATCTCGGATAGAGGACGTGGGGAGTACAATTGGTTGGTAGGGCCGGGTAAAATGCCCTACATTGTTTTGCCAAGTCCCATCCTCCCCGTTGCCCGAACCCATCAAGTTCAAACTTGGATCTTTCCTAATTCTATGAACCAAGGAGAGGGCCAATCAAGCCAAGCAAACCAAGAGGAAGAAGAAGAAGAAGAAGAAGAAGAAGAAGAAGAAGAAGAAGAAGAAGAAGAAGAAGAAGAAGAAGAAGAAGAAGAAGAAAGAGAGCAACACCATCCCAACCCACCCCAATTGCCACCGGATTTTAATGACAGGTTCGATCGGATCGAGCTTCAAAATAATCAAATAATGACTCGGTTCGACACTTTCAACAATGAATTCCATTACTTCCGGAATGATATACAAGATCGTGTGAATACGATTCAAAGGTAAGTGAACACAATCTTCAACTATGGGGTCAACAATTGGGACGACTTTCCTCAACCACCACCGTCTTAGTAAGTTTCTCTTACCCTCCTGGATTTGACATTGTTCCTTGAAACATTGAGGACAATGTTCATTTCAAGTGTGGGGGGGGGGGATATATCTATCTTTAGTTTATTTTGCTTTTTAGTTTAAATTTACTTGCTTTTTAGTCTAGATTTACTTGCTTTCTAGTGTAATTTTTCTTTTTTTAGTTTTCATTTTCATTTTATGCATGTATAGTATATATTAAAAAAAATAGTAATAATCCCTATGATGATCCATATCATTATTTCTTATGCTTGCCATTAGATCAAGAATAATACATTTGTCTTTCCTCTCATATTTTCTATAAACTTGGAAATTAATAAGAAGAAAAATACAGGGATATTTTTTAAGAAATAATTTAAAAGCCTCATAAGTTAGTATAGCAAAATATAGGATTTTATCAAGAAAAAGACATTTGATTAGAAGGAATCTTTATCAATCTACACTTGGTTATTCTTATGCAAAATATTTCTTTGAAATTGTACATTTTAAATTTTATTAAATGCTTATTCCCTTATTAGAAGCACCCTTTGTTTTACATCCCTTGAATCACACCTCTTCATCAAAAAACCCCATCTTTCCATTTCCACTAATCAAATCAAGTTTAGGCATTTTTATCTTATTGCTAAATGAGTGACTTAATCACCAAATCTTAAAAGCAAAAAGAAACCTATTGCTTCCTAAGTAACTTGGGGCACGGCTGAGATTACCCGGATCCGGCTCGCGCGCGGAGCCCCGGCATCTCGCATTTGTCGCCGTTGGAAATTGCCCGGATCCGAGAGGCAGCGCAATCGCGCCCCGGCATCTGGCATTTCCGCTTTGTGGCGTTTGTTGGTGGAGGTGTCTCGCTGTGTTTTTGCTTGTAGAGTCGCCACGCCGTTTTTTATTAAGCCCAAAACATTGAAAAAGGGCATCAGTTTAAAAATAAATTATTTTTGTGTGATGAGATTTTGAGTTCGGAGGTCAGATGACTCCTCGGAAAGAGAATATTAGAATCTTAGAGCTCACCCGAGTCGCCTCGTAAAAACGAGTCTTTCGGATACCCCTAATATTTTTAACTGTTGTGTGTGTGTGTGTGTGCTTTTAAAAATGCATGCTGTGCCGGATGTCTACATTGTACACTGCTTTATTGAAATGTATTGAAATAGTAAAGGAAGGAAGCCTTACCAATGTTGGTTCGTGTCTGTCTTCCGCTGGGGAATAGTGTTTGAGGACGGAATAGTGTTCCGGTACGGACCTTAATTGCTTCGGGATGAGCCGGTTGTCTGCGGACAGAGTTTCGGCGTGCGTTGAGATTGTAGGTTGCGTTCGGGCAGAGGTTCGGCGTGCGTTAGGATCACAGGGATCACTCGGGCAGAGGTTCGGCTTGCGTTGAGATGGCAAAAGTCACTCGGGCAGAGTTTCGGCGTGCGTTCAAGTTGCCGGTTTGACTCGGAAAGAGCCGGGACGCCTTGGGAAAGACCAGGCAAGGCCTCAGAGTACCACGAGGGGCCTCAGAGTACCTCGACAGTGCCTCGGGGCAGCGCGGGAGCATCGCGAGAGCGCTCGGAGAGGCTTTGGAGCACCACAAGGGAGCTCGGAAGGCCTCGGAAGGATCCGAAAGGGGCCGGAATTGCCCCGAAGGGTCTTTGAGGGGTGCCTGAAGGCTGGGGGAGAGGAGAGAAGAGGGAGATGTGTCAAATGAGGGAGGGGAGCCCTCTATTTATAGTGTAGGAAAATCTACAATAAGGTCCGTACGGACCTCATAGGTAATCCAAATTTTTAGTTTTCCTTGATTTGAGGGAATATGTGGACTTTAAGAGGATTCTGAAATGATGATGTCTGGTTGCAACAAGGTTCGTACGGACCAACCTGGCATGCAATAAGGTCCGTACGGACCAACCATGTATTTCAGTAATGATGCACTCCGAGATTTGAGGGAATATATTGAACTTTAAGGGGATTCAGTAATCATTGAAGCAAAGAGGTCCGTACGGACCATGTATGCTTTTCTAATTTCTGAAAAATTCTTAAAAGGTCCTTTTGTCCCTTTTTGTCCCAGAAAGGTCCCTCCCTTGGTTTGCCTGGGGGTTTTTGAGGGTTTTGAGTGTCAAGGGTCTTCGAGACTGCGTTTGTGAGTCTACGGTGTTTTCCATGTGCTCGGAAGAGGGTGATCCAGATTGGGGTACTTACAGAAGCCCCTCGACGATGTCACTTTCGGAGGAAGTGGGGTCGTCGATAAGATAAGGGTCCTGATCTGGATCGCGTGCTGGGAGAGGAAGTGACCGTGTAGGTCAGTGTGTGAGGACATGGCGGTGTCCTGTTGTGTGATCGTGTGGGTCGGTTGCCTGGACCCTGTGATAGGATTCCTACGTATCCCTAGCGGGAATCAAGCCTGATCGTAGTTCGTGTGTGGGGTAAGTGTTGTTGTGTACGAGGAGGTGAGAAGTCCTCTGACTGAAACTCTGTGTGTGGATGTGATGGCATCCTGTGGGTGACTGTGAGGGTCGGCTGCGAGGACGTGGTGGCTTTCTAGGTGATCGCATAGGTCAATGGTAAGGACGTGGTGGCGTCCTGGGTGACCGCATAGGTCGATGGTAAGGACGTGGTGGCATCTGGGTGGCCATGAGTCGATGGTAAGGGACGTGGTGACGTCCGGGTGACCGCATAGGTCGATGGTAAGGGACGTGGTGGCATCTGGGTGACCGCATAGGTCGATGGTAAGGACGTGGTGGCGTCTGGGTGATCGCATAGGTCGATGGTAAGGACGTGGTGGCATCCTGGGTGACCGCATAGGTCGATGGTAAGGACGTGGTGGCGTCCTGAGTGACCACATAGGTCGATGGTAAGGACGTGGTGGCATCCTGGGTGACCGCATAGGTCGGTGGTAGGAGATGTGGTGGCGTCTGGGTGATCGCATAGGTCGATGGTAAGGACGTGGTGGCATCCTGGGTGACCGCATAGGTCACCCATGATGCCACCACGTCCTTACCATCGACCTATGACGTGGTGGCATCCTGGGTGACCGCATAGGTCAATGGTAAGGACGTGGTGGCGTCCTGGGTGACCGCATAGGTCGTTGGTAAGGACGTGGTGGCGTCCCGTGGCCGTATAGGTCGATGGTAAGTGACGTGGCATCCCGGGTGACCGCATAGGTCGATGGTAAGGACGTGGTGGCGCCCGGGTGACCGTATAGGTTGATGGTAAGGACGTGGTGGCGTCTTGGGTGACCGTATAGGTCGATGGTTGGACCCTGTGATAGGATTGCTACGTATCCCTAGCGGGAATCAAGCCTGATCGTAGTTCAGAGGTCGCGGAATTGTGAGTGTACGCGGGCGTGATGGTGCCCTGAAGTGTTGTGTGACCGCCGAGGTCGATTGTGAGGACGTGGTGGCGTCCTGAGATGGAAGTTTTACGATTTTCCGAATCGGGTGGTTTAAAGCCTTCCAGACTGGAAATAGTGATGTGGGAGGTTTATACGGTCTTCCGGACCGAGTGATTTAAAGCCTTCCGGGCTACGGATAGTGATGAGGGCGTGACTTATCTTCTGGCTGCGGTTGTGTCATGCGTGAGGACTTGATTCGTCTTCTGACTGTGGTTGTGTCATGCGTGAGGACTTGATTCGTCCTCTGACTGTGGTTGTGTCATGCGTGAGGACTTGATTCGTCTTCTGACTGTGGTTGTGTCATGCGTGAGGACTTGATTCGTCTTCTGACTGTGGTTGTGTCATGCATTTTGTCCGCTGGGGGAAAGGTTGGACTTACGATGACTGCCTGTGTTCATCTTGTTGGGGATCATCGTTGCCTTATAGGGGTTTTTTCTGCTGAGAAGGTGACTTCGGGCTTACTTCGATTGCCGGTGGTTGAGTTGTCGTTTAGTGGGCTAAGTCCGGGCTTACGATGACGGCCGGTGCTGGGGATATGTGGTCTTGTACGGGTTTGCAAGAATTCCCTTTTGACTTGCTGGGGAAGGAGTTCGAGCTTACTTTGATGGCCGGTGCTGGGGATATGCGGTCTTGTACGGGTTTGCAAGAATTCCCTTTTGACTTGCTGGGGAAGGAGTTCGGGCTTACTTTGATGGCCGGTGCTTGAGTTGCCGTTTAGTGGGCGAAATCCGGGCTTACGATGACGGCCGGTGTTGTGTTGCCGTTTAGTGGGCGAAATCCGGACTTACACTGACGGCCGGGGTTGGCTTTGTTGGGTTAAGGACCAAACTGCATTGAATCTGCTGAAATAGGCCTTTGGACAGCCAGGGGCAAAGATTATAAGGGCAAAGAAGTAATTTGGCCACGGGTTGCAAGAAGGTCCGTACGGATCTTCTCCCTCTGCAAAGAGGTCCGTACGGACCAATGTTGAATTTTACAGTTCCCAGATTTTGACCAGCTGAAGAACCGAGGCAACCCTTCATTCTTCTTCTTCCAGTTCGTGAACCAGCGAGAGAGAGAGAGAGAACTCCATTTTTGCACCAAAATCCTTAGAAAATCCTCCATTTTTCTTAGCTTGAATTGCTTGCAATGGCGGAAGGATCAAGGAGAGGACGTTGTCAACGGAGCCAAGAGGTGATCGAGCAAAGGATGGAGCTTCAAAGAAATTGCATCTCCTTCGTTCCTTCTTCGAAGAACCCGGATGTGTTGTATCCGAATCCGGAGGTGCATAATCGGCGAGTTAGGAACGCCGGGGAGGTAAGAAATCAATTTCGTCTTGATTCCTCGCTTGAATTTTTGAATGCTAGAACTAGGTTTTAGTTTTTCGCATATTTGGGGCTTTTGTTATTTGCCATGCTTTTTGTGAAATTCGTGATGAATTGTTGAAATTGAGCATGTAAAAATTGTGGGTATGTGAATTTTGTGCAAAAATGTGTAGATTAGCTTTTATTTGTAAAAATAAAGTGCCTTTCTTTGAAATGCATGCTTTGATGTTTTGTACCTTATGCTATTTCTGTATGTACATTGTGAGAAAATTTCCATGTAGGGACAAATTTTGTGAAAAATATGACATGTGCCGTGTTTTGTGATGGGTTTTGTCTGAAAGTATGTGCCGTGTAGGGACGGACTTTTCTTTTGAAAAAAATGTGTTGTGCCGTGTTTTTGGTGATGGACTTTATGGGGAGTTTATGTGCAATATGTGCCGTGTTTTGTGACGGGCCTTTTGAAAATGTGTCGTGTAGGGCTTAATCCCTTTGTTAAGAAAATTTGTACAGTGTGTGCCGTGTTTTGTGACGGACTGCATGGGGAAAATTATGTGTAATGCATGCCGTGTTTTGTGACGGGTTGCATGCGAAAATTATGTATAATGTGTGCCGTGTTTTGTGACGGGGTTACATGTGAAAAGTATGTGCAATGTGTGACGTGTTTTGTGATGGGTTACATGTGAAAAGTATGTGCAATGTGTGCTGTGTTTTGTGACGGGCCCTTTTTTTATATGCTTTGGTATTTAGTACTGGGAAAGCCAAGATGATGAAGTCTCGGGGGTCCCTTGAGGCTGTAGTGGAGTTGTGGCAGCAGCTGCCGGACATCTCTATGGGGGGCAGGCCGAGCCCTAAGAGGTTGGTGTATGCTTCCGGCTTGGACGTGTTCGTGGAGAACTTGGCCGGGATTTCTGATACGAGGAAGAACAAGAGTATCTTCCTAGGTTTGTCTGAGTATTGGTGGGATACCACCCACACCTTCCATCTGAGCTGGGGCGAGGTGACGGTGATGCCCACCGATTTTGCTACTATTACCAGGCTTTCCTTTAAAGGAGGGCCAGTGCGGTGGAGGGATAGGATAGCCGAGGACGTGTTGGCTGAGTTGTTGGGCTTTGCGCCTCTTCCTCGCAGGGGCCTGGGCATGCTGTACAACGACGTGGAGATGCGGATTCCGGCCGCATGTGGGGCCTATTGCCGTGGTACCCGCTGGTGACGGCGGATCAGCTGGCACGCTCCTTCCTGTGGTTTGCCCTTTTCGAGACTCTGTTCTCGAATCACGCGACCACGGCTCCTTTTGCTCTGCTGGAGAGCTTGATTGATTTGGAGAGAGTCTGTGATATAGCTTGGGGCGAAGCGGGCCTGGCCGAGCTTTATTTTTCTTTGGACCGATTTAGCCGAGGCGTGGCCAGTTCCTTGGGCTGTTTTGATTTTGCTTTGGAGGTATGAGTTTATTGCTGTTTTTGATTTAGCAATTTGTCATTTCTCCGTTTTCCTTTGCACTGAGCCTTTTTTGCTTTTGTCACAGGTGTGGTTCTATGAGATCTTCCGGTGCTTCCTGTGGGATCGAGATCCTGGGGCCATAGCGGCCTATCCGGCTATGTTGGGCTGGGCCCGTCCGGCGAGGAGGAGGAGTACCAGTAGGGGGAAGCTCACCATTACCTACGGGGAGGTGCAGGAGCATCTGGGGAGAGATAGCCCGGAGGCGTTTGCTTTGTACCCCTGGGCTCGGTGAAATTACCCGGATCCGAGCAGGCCTCGCGGCCCCGGTATCTGGCATTTTTCCCCGCTTTGCAGCGTTTTTCAGGTTGGAGGTGTCTCGCCGTTTGTTTTCGCATTTGTAGAGTCGCCACGCTGTTTTTATTAAGCCCAAAACATTGAAAAAGGGCATCAGTTTAAAGATAATTTTAAACTGTTTTTGTGTGATGAGATTTTGAGTTCGGAGGTCAGATGACTCCCCGGGAAGAGAATATTAGAATATTAGAGCTCACCCGAGTAGCCTCGTAAAACGAGTCTTTCGGATACCCCTAATATCCTTTAAATGTTGTGTGTGTGTGTGTGTGCTTTTAAAAATGCATGCTGTATCGGATGTCTACATTGTATGCTATGTATGGAAATGTATTGAAATAGTATAGGAAGGAAGCCTTACCAATGTTGGTTCGTGTACGTCTTCCGCCTGGGAATAGTGTTTGAGGTCGGAGTAAGCGTTCCGGTATGGATCGGGATTGCTTCGGGAGATGCGGTTGTCCGCGGACGGAGTTTCGGCGTGAGTTGAGGTTGCAGGCCGCGTTCGGGGCAGAGTTCGGCGTGCGTGGGGATCGTCGGGATCACTCGGGCGAGAGGTTCGGCGTGCGTTGTGGTGGCGTGGAGTCACTCGGGCGAGTTTCGGCGTGGTTTGGGATCGTCTGGTTTGACTCGGAAAGAGCCGGACACCGTGGAAAGACTGTGCAAGGCCTCGGAGTACCACGAGGGCCTCGAGTACCTCGAGAGTGCCTCGGGGCAGCGCGGGAGGCGTCTCGGGAGCGCTCGGGGAGGCTTCGGAGCACCATAAGGGGAGCTCGGAAGGCCTCGGAAGGATCCGAAAGGGGCCGGGAATGCCTCAAGAGGACTTAGAGGGGAGCCGAAGGCTAAGGGAGGAAGAGAGAAGAGGGAGGTGTGTCAAAATGAGGAGGGGGAGCCCTCTATTTATAGTAAAAATTTCGAGCAAAAGAGGTCCGTACGGACCTCCTGGTTATCCAGAATTTTGGATTTCCTCGATTTGAGGAATCTCGCAATGATGGAGAATATTATGGAATGATGATGTCCCCCGTACGCAAGGTCGTACGGACTAACTCGGCTTATGCAAAAGAGGTCCGTACGGACCAACCATGCATTGGGTAATCATTTCTTCGGGATTTGAGGGAATATTGTGGACTTTAAGGGGATTTAGTAATCATTGAAACAAAGAGGTCCGTACGGACCTTAATTGCTTTTCTTCGATTTCTGAAAATTCCCAAAAGGTCCTTTGTCCCTTTTTATCCCAGAAGGCTCCTCCCTTGGTTTGGTTGGGGGTTTGAGAGGGTTTTGAGTGCTTGAGGTCTCCGAGAGGCTGCGTTGATGAGTACGCGGAGTTTCCCGTGTGTTTGAAAGGGGTGATCCAGATTGGGGTACTTACAGAAGCCCTCGACGACGTCACTTATGAAAGAAGTGGGGTCGCCGATAAGATAAGGGTCCTAACTGGATCGCGTGCCGGGAGAGGAAGTGACCAAGTGAGGGTCAATGAGGACGTGGTGGTGTCCTTTGTGTGTGACCGTTTAGGTCAATAGCCGGGACCCCGTGATAGGATTCCTACGTATCCCTGGCGGGAATCAAGCACAGTCGTAGTTCGGGTGTGGGGTGAGTGTTTTGTGAATGCGGGCGTGTGGTGCCACAGGAAGTGTTGTGTGACCGCCGAGGTCGGGTGAGGACGTGGTGGTGTCCTAAGATGTGGTGACCGCCGAGGTCAATTGTGAGGACGTGGTGGTGTCCTGGGATGGAAATTTTACGATTTTCCTAATCGGGTGGTTTAAGGCCTTAGAGTAGGTGATAGTGATGTGGGAGGTTTATACGGTCTTCGGAGCGAGTGATTAAAGCCTTCCGGCCGGGATTGTAGTTTGTCGATTTATACGGTCTCCCTGACCGAGTGGTTTAAAGCCTTCCGGCCGGAGAGGTAGTGATGAGGACTTGGATCGTCTTGAATGTGGTTGCGCCATGCGTGAGGACTTTGAATCGTCTTACGGCGGCGGTTGGTGCCACGCGGAGGACTTTGAATCGTCTTTCGCGACGGTTGGTGCCACTGAGGACTTTGAATCGTCTTTTGGCGGCGGTTGGTGCCACGGCCCCGGAGGACTTTGAATCGTCTTCGGCGGCGGTTGGTGCCACGCCGGAGGACTTTGAATGAATCGTCATCGCGGCGGTTGATGTAATGCGCGAGGACTTTGAATAAATCTTCTAGCCGCATGATTTGATGTAATGCGCGAGACTTTGAATCGTCTTCTAGCCGCGATTTGATGTAATGCGCGAGACTTTGAATCGTCTTCTAGCCGCAGCTTGATGTAATGCGCGAGGACTTTGAATCGTCTTCTAGCCGCAGCTTGTGGAGGCGTGGCTGCCTTGTGCTTCGAGAGGCGTAGATGCCTTTGTGTTTTTGCATGTTCGAGTAGAAGGTTGGGACTTACGATGACTGCCTGGTGCTTGAGCCGCCATGGGCAAGGATGATGGCCGGTGATTGCTTCACCATTTGGCATTTTGGGAGGCACTTCGTGCCTTGGGGCTTGTACTCGGAGGTGTTGGCTCCTTCTTGCGCTTGTTTTGCCGCTGAGTGCAAACAGGGCAAGGATGATGGCCGGCCTTTGAGGATATGCGATCTTGTATGACTTCCCTTCGACTTGTGGGAGGAGCTCGGGCTTACTTTGATGGCAGTGCTTGCGTTGCCGTTGAAGCTGGGCGAGGACCGGTCTTACGTTGATGGCCTGCTTGAATTGCTTTGGGGATGTGTGACCTTGTAGGGCCCTTTTCTCGTTGGGAAGATGACTTCGGACCTCCAAAGTGGTTGGAGTTGTCGCTTGAGCGTTCGGGAGGCGTCTTCAGGCCTGATATTTGTGCTGGGAGGTGTTGGCTCCTTCTTGAATTGCCTTCGGGCGTCTTGGAGGCGTCTCGTGCCTTGGGATTCGTGCTGGGAGGTGTTGGCTCCTTCTTGAATTGCCGTTGAGCGGGCGGTGGTTGAATTGCCATTGGAGTGGGCGAGGACCGGTCTTACGTTGATGGCCGGTGGTTGATTTGCCGTTGAAGCGGCGAGAGACCTGTCTTACGCTGAATTGCCGTTGGAAGCGGGCGAGGACCGGTCTTACGCTGACGGTCGGTGGTTGAATTGCCGTTGAAGTGGGCGAAGACCGGTCTTACGTTGATGGCCGGTGGTTAAATTGCCGTTGGAGTGGGCGAGGACCGGTCTTACGCTGATGGCCGTGGTGAATTGCCGTTGAAGTGGGCGAGGTCCGGTCTTACGCTGACGGCCGGTGGATGAATTGCCGTTGTGGCGGCGAGGTCCGGTCTTACGTTGACGGGGATTGAATTGCCGTTGAAGTGGGCGAGGACCGGTCTTACGCTGACGGCCGGTGGTTGAATTGCCGCTGCTGGGGCGAGGTCCGGTCTTACGCCTTGACGGGCCGGGGATTGGAATTGCCGTTGAAGTGGGGCGAGGTCCGGTCTTACGCTTGACGGCTCTGGTTGAATTGCCGGGCTGTGGCGAGGACCGGTCTTACGCTGACGGCCGGTGGTTGAATTACCGTTGAAGTGGCGAGAGTCGGTCTTACGCTTGGCAGGCGCAAATACAGCCTTGTGAGAAGATGCCGCGGGGCTTGACTTTGTGATGTCATGTATGCAGGAGAGCGGGTCTTACGGGCAAAGATGGCCCGTGTGTGCTTCCCGTGGCTCCGAGGGACCCTCCCTTCGGGGATGCTTGATTCCGGGGACATGGATGTGGCTTGACTTGAGAGGTACCTTATGTTTGCGGTGTCGGTGCCGAGGAGTTTATTTTTATACGGAGAGGAGTACTTGGGCCTTCGTGAGGAGGAGAAGCCGAGACGCCGCAGTGGATCGCGAGGAAGAGAGAGGCCGGCCCGCAGCTCCCCTGCAGGTTCCGATGCCGGACCGGATTTCACGCACGTCTCAAGGGGACGGATCGAGGAGGAGGGGGTTCGTACTGCTCGAGTGTGCTCCCGCGCATACAGAGTGGACCCCGATAGACGGTGAGCGTGGCCGACTTTTTCCATCTTGGCATCTTTTCCGTATTTTCTCTCTTTTGTTGTTGAGTATAACCGTATTGCCGAGCGTTTCCTTCGTTTGCTTGGTGTGCAGTCCCGAGGAGAGCCTATGATATGCCGACTCGCCGTTACGTGGCGATGAGGTCGTTTGCGAAGAAGATGGCTTCGAAGATATCTTGTCGGTCTTCGCGACGCGTGCCGGCGTACGAGCCTATGCCTTGGAGGCATTCAGTGTGGACGTTCCTCCGCCTAGAGCCGAGCCGGAGCCGCAGGAGAGGGGCCTTTCGACGGGCGGCATAGCATGGATGCCGGACGTCTTCGGGAGCCTGCGGGGCCTTCGAGGAGCGGCCTTTTATCGGTTCATGCCTCCGCATGGCGCACAGGAGTAGGGTTCCTCGAGCCTTCTTTCTTTTGATCCTTTCGCCGGATTTGATCCTTCGAGTACTTTTCGTGGGAGCCTCCGTGAGTGTTCGGTATTCTCGACGACGAGGATGTGGCGGGCGAGTTTCTTTGGGGTGCCCGACTTCTCTCGGAGGACCTTGGCGAGGATGATGATGCCGAGGAGTCCGATTAGTATTCATTTGCTTTCCCTCTTTTCATATCCCTCTTTTTTTGTTTAGCAACAGACATTCATGGGTACTGTAATAAAACACACGTATTTGCATGGCAAACAAACATTTATTTTAAGATGTAATGTCATTTTTGTGATTCCCGGGATTTGTCCTAGAAATTGTTGCTATTATTATTATATTTTTGTGCATGCCACGTGAGCTGAGAGTGCGTTTGTGGGTAGTGTATGTTTGCCGGGAATGGCTTTGGCCAGTGTTTGGTTCTTCCCCATTTCCCCATTTGCAGCCATTTTCGAGCTTTCTTCCCCATTTTCTCTAGGAACCTCCATTTTTGCCATGGATTCTTCGTACGTCCCTAGAATTTTGCCGAGGCTTTCGCAGGAGAAGGCAAGCACACTTCCTTGAGCGGTGAAAACGTGGATGCGGTGTCGTATGAGGCATCGAGAGACGGGCTTTCGAGGTAAGGTTTCGTCTTTGCTCGAATTGGTCTTTTAAGGAGTTGGTTCACGATTGGGATCTTGTGCGGCCGCCGCGAAGTTCGGGGATGTTAGGAGGCACGTGCATCGTTTCTCCTACAATGAAATGGTGCCCACTTTTGAGGATTTTCGGGCTTTGATTGGAGGACCGGAGGTGGAGGCCATCTCGCTTCCTTTGATTGGTGGTCCTGCGGTGCGCGTGAAGCTTGCAGACTTTCTTCGTGCTTCGTTGGAAGAAGTGCAGGTGGTATGATCCTGATTCGGGTCATATCGACATTTCGAGCCGCCGGAGCGGTTCATGGTTGATGATGAGAGTGACGTCTCTCTGGGATGTATTTGCCTTGTGCGTGATGGCGACGCTTTTTCCGGGCCGCCCTTGGCATTTGTGATGGCGCTTTGCTAGATGTGGTAGGGCACGCAGAGCCGGGAGAGGATATTGTCCCGTTGGTGCCGGGGGAGACTCTTCATGGTATCGACCGTCTGCGGCGACCGGGGATCGTTTTATGAGAGGGGAAGCCCCGCTTGCTCACCTTGTGGCTGCGAGAGAGACTTCTGTGCCATGTCCGAGGCTCCGACGTCGTTTAGCCCGTGGTCATTTGCTGGCCCGACCTTTTGTGTTAGATATGGATCATCCGCCCGGGAGGGATGGATGGCACGAGCTGGTACGCATCAGATCCGCCGGTGGGTTCCGTGACCGGAGGATTGAGACCAGGAGGGTCTTGCAGGAAGGGTCCTACGTTGTCGTAGTTCCAGGTTTGTCTTGGTCCTCCTTCTATATTCCGTCGCTTGTTTCCCGGCAAGTTTGGGATGAAGCAGAGCCTTTGTTGGGCCGGGATGACCTTGCTACCGCGGAGATAGCTCCTCTTTGTATGGCAGCCCCTGTGTGCCTTCTTGTATTGTCTCGAGGGTATGGAAGTATTCCGCTTTCCCTCCCCGTGGTACTCCTTAGACGTCGGGAGAGCGTCGTGTTGACGACTCGCATCCGGCCCGGTATGAGCAGCATGTTGGGCAGTCCCAAGTGGTCTGGAGCAAAGTGCGCAAGCAGCAATTCCGGGAACCCGGCTGCCGTAAGAGCTCTATTGCCTTAGGAGTGCCGAAGCCGGGTCCGACCCTTCGGATGTGACGGGAGACGCTTTGTTTGACTACGAGACTAGAGTTGACCGACCGACAGGGAGAGGTCCTCTTTGGCTGCACTCGCAGGAGGAGATCCGAGCCGAAGCACGGCGAATGAAGCCCCGAGAGCTACTCGGATTATTTGACTCTACGGGAGGACCCCGATCTCTGGACCGAGAGACGCAGAGTTGGTTCACGTGAAGCGAAAGAAGACTCGCCGGGACGAGGGAAGAAAGGAAAGAATGGCGAGGGGACAAGCGCAGATGGCGCGGAATGACCTCCTAGGTATCCATTCATTGCATTGCAAACACATTATTAGTTAAATGTATTAAAGTCGTCTTTTAGCATGTTGTGAACTTGAGAGTAGACCGTGCTTGAACTCATCAAGAAATGTTGTAACCGTTAGTGATTTGTGATTTACTTTTAAAGCTTTGTCGAGACGCAAGATCTCTTGTTTGCCTTTGCTTCTCGAAGCGCACTTTGTCGGCGTCCATCTTTGACTTTTCTCGTTTGCATCCGGGCGGACCGGAAGGCCTGGAGCCATGACGGCAATCCCTTTGCCGAGGCTTTGTATTTGGCCGAGAGGTTGAATGCTTCCTTGACAAGTCGTTCGACGGCCTTTTTTTCGTAGATTCCTTGCCGCTTGTTGGCGTCGGGCTCTTGACCAATTTCTCTTCGCTTGAGCTTCTTTATTTATTGTTTTTTTTGTTTTTTTTTTTTTTTTTTTTTTTGTGAGCCCTTGCTCGAGCTCTTTTTTTTTTTTTTTTTTTTGAAGCGCGTGAGGCGAAGACAAGCCCTCGGCTTGGAAGTAGACATGAGTCGCCGTTTGATGCCGAGTGACCCTCGGATGTCCTTTGATGTTGCCGCCGTCGTTTGACTTGGTCAAGGTGACCAGCTGGGCGTGTTCTTGAAAAGTGCGTAGCTTGATGGAGGTCTTGATTGACATTCAAACTTTTGACTTTTTGTGTATTTTTAGACCGGACCAATTAAGGTTGCCTACGTTCCCCCGGACTAGAGAGGGCTCAGCAGTGCTGCGTAGTTCGACACTACATGGAGTGCCAAGAGATGCACAGCTTGTTCTTCTTCAGGCGAAGTATCCGCGAAGTTTGCTTCCGTTGACTCGGATTCATGAAGGGATTGCCGTCTAGGTCTCGTTAGCTTCATGGCGCCTCCGGAGAAGATCTTTTGAACCACGAAAGGGCCGATCCATGTGGGTTCCCATTTTCCCAAAGGGGTTGGTTCGAGTGGGAGGCTTTTCTTTGAGTACAAGGTCACCTTCCCCGATGTCTCGGGATTTGACTTTCTTGTCGAAAGCTCTAGCCATCCCGCTTTGATAGGCTCGGACGTGTTCCATGGCCTTTAGTCGTCGCTCATCTAGCGTGAGCCAATTCGTCCATGCTCGGCTTCGTGAGCCATTCGACTTCGTTGATGTCATTTTCCAGCAAAGACTCTGGAGTGAGGGAATTTCTAGCTCGATGGGAAGGACTGCTTCCATCCCGTATGTCGTGGCAAATGGGGTTTCTCCCGTGGCCGTTTCGACCGATGTGCGGTAGCCCCAAAGTGCAAGGTGCAGCTCGGGCCAATCTCGTCCTCGGGTGGTCATTTTTCGGATGATCCGTTCGAGGGTTTTGTTTGTCGCTTCCACGGCGCCGTTTGTTTCAGGGCCGGTAGGGAGAAGATTTGTGACGTGTGATCTTGAATTCAGCCCAGTGATCCGTCGAATTCCCCTTCGAAGTGTGAGCCGTTGTCCTGATATGACCTCATTTGGGATGCCGTATCGGCATATGATGTTTTCCTTGAGGAAATGTGCGACCTTCTTGGAGGTGAGTACCTTGTAGGACTTGGGCTTCGACCCATTTGGTGAAGTAGTCGATGGCTACTAAGATGAACTCGTGACCGTTGCCGCTCGGGCGGAGCGATTTTCCCGATGACGTCACCCAAGTGGCAAAGGGCCAAGGTGTAGTCATGCGGTAGAGATCGTGGGGCGGCGGAACATGATTGAGGTTGGAGAACCGCTGGCACTTGTCGCAGCCTTCGGACAAAGTGGGATGCACCGCTTCCATGGAGATCCAAGAGTAGCCCATCCCGAGAATGATTTGCACTGTGTGGCTCGGCATTCATGTGGGGACCGCAAGCCCCATTGTGGACTTCTGCTCATGAACTTGTTCGCTTCTTCTGGCCGACGCGTAGGAGTGGCCCATGGTAGCGTTTCTTGTATAACATGTCCCCGAGGATGACGAAGTGAGAGGCAAGGCGTTTTAGGGCCATGATGCTCTTGGTTTTGACCCCTTCGTGTGTGGGTCTTCCTTGTTCATGAAGGTGGTTTCCGCTCTTGAGGTATTGGAAGATCCGGCTTGTGGCCGGAATGGCGCTCTGACTTGCGTCTTTGGCTCTTCAAAGAATCTTGCAAATCGTTGTGATTAAAACCTTCTCGGCACTGGGCCCGGTTTTTCTCTCGTTTGACAACATGCTTAAAGATTTGCTTAATGTATTGTTCGTTTAATGTGTCCGCTCTTTATCAAGTGAATCGTTATTAACCGTTTGTGTGTTAGTTAATTTATCGCTTGTTAAAGATGCAATGAGAGGATACTCGGAAAGATCGAAGCATTCATTAAGAGCATACGGGAATACATTATTGGCAATGAGTTCGTAATCTTCTCGGCGTGAGGCCATCGCATGACTCCGAGAGACTCAAATTCAAAGCTAATGGACTCGTGGATGAGTTTTGACACTAGACTCTAGGACTCGAGGGGTCAGTAACCCAAGTTGTTCGATCATGTCCTTTTGGCCGGGCAGAGGTCCGGAGAATGTGGCCCAGCTTATTGAGTGGCAAATGAGCTTGATAGGAGACGGGGCTTGAAAGGCTTTATGTCACCGTTCCCGATCATTGCTATCACAGAGTTATCAGAAACAAAATCGATTAGATCTCGGCATCTCGATTTCTTCTTTGAAGAGCAGTGTGGAGCAGCTGGTTCGTCCCCAAGCATCGTCTCGCGGAGTCTCTTGCTTTTGTCTTGGGCATTGCTAGCTCGAATGCGTACTCTTCCCGCTTGTTGAAGGCGTGGAGTGCTGACAGAGAGTTTTTCGAGTTCTTCCGCCAAAGAGGGAGTTTTTCCGAACCAAAATTCGCTGTGAATAGTGGTGGTTGTGGATCCCGGCAGGGGCGGTGTGTCGAGGAATGCTCTTCGGACAGGATTTGGCTTCGAGGCCTCCGAATCTTGCCAGTTCTCACCGGAGCTTGTCCATGGTTGTCGACTGCCTTTGTTTGGCGCCGATCGCCCGTTCCTTTTTCTCGGATCTTCTTCCAAGTTGCCGGCCTTCCTTGTGAAGTACTTTGGTCATGTCGAAGCCGTAAGGGACGTAAGATCTGGAGATTGCGTGCAAGCCTCTTTTGTTATCTCGTGGAGCGTTTACGTGCAGCTCGCTTGTCCTCCGCAATGTGTTCGGGAGTAGGAGAGTATCCCAGCCGTGCAGGTATTCTCGTTCTTTGATATTGATGATCCGTTGAGTGCCCCGATGGCGTTTCCCAAACCGAGCCCCGGATGTAGTTCATGTGCTTCATCATTTTCATCGGGGAGGGATCTTGTCCCAAATCAAAGGCAGTGTCTATGTGGGCACACTTGGGCCTGGGCTTTCGATGGTGAACCCCGTTAACATCATGCCATCATCGTCGGGTTTGATTTCTAAGACCGGGACGCTCGTTGGTATCGGTCCTTTCAGTTGACTATGCCGTCGCCGTAGATGATGGTCATATCTGCTCCTTGACGAACTTACGCACCGATGGAGAGTGGATGCCACCCCATTGATCCGATGTAGCCAAGGGCGTCCCAAAATGGCAGTGAATGTGATCGGGATGTCGATGACTTGAAGTCCGTCGGGACCATTTGTTTTCCAAACCAAAGGTTCAAGGTGGCTATTCCCAAGACCGGGCGGGATGTCGAGTCGTATGCCTTGATTGCCCTGAGTCGAGGGTTTTAGATCGCTGCTTTGATCCCTAGCAAATCCATCATTTTGGCCGGGAAGGACGTTCATGGATGATCCCCCATCTACCAACACCCGAGGGAGACGGCGCTCGTCCCGCTGAACCGTTATGTAGAGAGGCTCGTTGTGGTCGCCCCAAATTTTGGAAGATCGAGTTCTCTGAAGGTGATGATATTGCCGTAATTGACGTTGCCAATCATCCGAACCGCTTTCCTCGTGTGTCACTGTGATGGGAACCATGGTTCGGGCCAAGCTTTCTTCCAACTTGAGCTTGTGCGGGTAAGATGAAGTGAGTAAGGACCAGAGTGAGATGTTAGCCCGAGTGCGCTTTGAGCCGTGTCAAGACAGGATCTTCACCTTTGGGTCCAGGGTTTCAGGCTTCTTTCTGGCGTAGGGTCCCTTTTCGCCTTCGTGGCTCGGGTATGACCGGCCTTTTGTCCGTCCGTGGAGGATTCACCGGGATTTGACCGGAACGTGTCGAACATTCACCTCTCGGACTTGTGGTTTTGCTTGTCTCTCCCGTTTCCGGAGTGGGAGGAGCCTGATTGGCGTAAGGCCGATCGCGCATTTCAATTCGTTCTCACCGTCATGGCTTTTACCAAGCATCAATAGTGGCTTTGAGATCTTCCCAAGACAGGGGTTGGATTATCTGGACCTTCGGGCCTTCGGTGGCGGTGCGGCTTCGTCCCACTCGATCATGGAGCAAACATTGCCGTGGCCCGTGCGTAACTAGGTGGGAGATTTGCTGGAGTAGATGACGTAGTAGTCCAAACTTTCTGAGGGTTCTCCAAGGGTTCCGGCATGGGATCACCAGATTCATACCTCTTTTTCAGTTTTTGTTGAGAAAGATAGCTTCTTCTTTCGTCGAGGGACGGCCCTCGTTCATTGCATCCCTGGAATTCCATTTCCGCACAAGCGCTGTCAATCGCAGACGTCCCACCGATGTGTTCGTTGTTCCGTTGGCGGTGGTACCTTTGGGGACCTCGTGAGGCCGGACGGGCAAGCTTTCCCGTGGAAGGTCTTCTGTGGCCTTACGTCATAACCTGCATGGCTCGTACGAGGGTAACGGGTTGACTTACGGGAGACAATGAGAGACATTAGAGGCTGTAGGAGCATCGTAGCTTGGGAAGCCCCGGGTGGTTGGGTGGCTAAGGTTAGAAGTGGTGCATGGCACCTTCGATCGAGCTTGTTGCTCACCTTGACGTTTCTCAATAGCCATGAGGACTGCCAAACTTCTTCCGGTGTTGGGAAATTTCTTGGGGGTAAGGTCCCGTTCTCATCCCTTGTTATCCACCGACTTGGCCACTGGGGGATTTGACGGACCGTCCTGGTGACGGAGCCGGAAGAAGAGTAGGACCTTGCGTTTTGACAGGAGACGGGTTCCCTGGTACTCTCGACCACTCTCTCTGCTAGGCTGGAGGGGTGATGGGCAAGGTTTAGACACGGGAATGGCCTAACGGGATAAAAGGGGAAAGCTCACGTGGCATGCGGTTTCCGTTTCTTTTATTTTTGATTTTTTTTTTTTTTTAATTTACTTAAAAGCAGTATTTTCTCGAGAATCCTAGGTAGGTTGGAAAAGATTGCTCTTCTTTTCGCAACTATGCTTAGATCCTCGGGTCGTGGAGACCATTACGTGCGGCTATAAGCCCCTCGTTTTGCACCCGTATTTCGACATCCCGGGGTGGGCGGCCCAGGCGAGGGTCCTATAGTGCAAGCGGTTTCCACCGGCCTAAAAGAAAAATCGAACCTAAGGACCGAGCCTGTCATGTTCGTTTTGATGCGTTAGCCATGTGAATAGTGAACCGAGCCGGCTGAGTCAAGATCGGAGTCAAGAGTTCGGCATGACCTCTCTTTACCTTGCTTGCGCAAGGGATACGTGACGTTAGGCGTTGGGCTGGGTCATATCGTCATGGGCCGACGTATCAAAGGCGTGATGACATGGTGTCATGAGCATGGATGTATATCGGGACGGAACATCGTGCTGGTGTAGCTTCGGAAATCAAGATCGAGTCAAGATTTTAGCATGACCTTTCATCGCTTTGCTATGCGCAAGGGATCTTGAGTTCCGAGCCTTGACTCGAGAAAATGGCCGGCATGGTATATGTATCAGGCCGTATGACACGGATCGGGTAAAACCAACCGAGTCTCGGGACGAGTGTGACTCAAGACTCAAACGTGCGGGGTTGACAGCTTGGCTAGGATGGGATGTTTGGAATGATCCGTGCGCGCCCAAGAGGCCTAGGAAGACCAAACGGACTGCAACCGAGACCACTCCGGGTTAAGGGTTGTAGTGTGCGGTGTATCCGGCGGCGGTGCGCATAGTGTGCGGTGTAACCGAGGCGGCGGTGTGAGTAGAGTGCGGTGTAACCGAGGCGGCGGTGCGCGTAGTGTGCGGTCTCTAAAATTCTTTTACGAGTAAAATAGAAGTTTTTGAAGAATTTTAAATGTATGCACGAGATGTATATTGATGCATTTTTTTTTGTATTTTTATTTTTTTGTAAAATAAAAACGAAGCACGTGCACACACACACAACAGCTTAAAGGAAGGGGTAAAATGAAAGTTTGACCCTCATCATCGTTTTAAAAATCTTTTGTTTTGTTTAAAAGTTTTTAAAACAAAATTTCCCAGCCGGAGTCGCCTAACCGAATTACCCGGATCGGCTCGCGAGCCCTAAGCATCTCGCGCTCGCCGTCGTCGGGAAGTCGCCCGAGATCCGAGAGGCAAGACAATCGCGCCCGGCATCTGGCTTATTCCGTTTAGCGTTTGCGAGTTGGAGGTGTCTCGCCGTTTTGCTTTCGCATTTTGTAGAGTCGCCACGCCCGTTTTTATTAAGCCCAAAACATTGAAAAAGGGCATCGGTTTAAAGATAAATTTTAAAGCTGTTTTTGTGTGATGAGATTTTGAGTTCGGAGGTCGAGATGACTCCTCGGGAAGAGAATATTAGAATATTAGAGCTCACCCGAGTCGCCTCGTAAAACGAGTCTTTCGGATACCCCTAATATCCTTTAAAAAGTTGTGTGTGTGTGTGTGTGCTTTTAAAATGCATCTTTGTATCGGATGTCTACATTGTATTGAAATGTACTGAAATAGAATAGGAAGGAAGCCTTACCAATGTTGGTTCGTGTCTGTCTTCCGCTGGGGAATGGTGTTTGAGGTCGGAGTAGCGTTCCGGATTGCTTCAGGGATGCCGGTTGTCCGCGGACGCAGTTTCGGCGTGAGTTGAGGTTGTAGGCTGCGTTCGGGCAGAGGTTCGGCGTGCGTGGGGATCGTCGGGATCAGTCGGGCAGAGGTTCGGCGTGCGTTGGAATCGTTGGTTGGATTCGGGCAGAGGTTCGGCGTGCGTGGGGATCGTCGGTTTGACTCGGAAAGAGCCGGGACACCGTGGGAAAGACCGACGAGGCCTCGGAGTACCACGAGGGGCCTCAGAGTACCTCGAGAGTGCCTCGGGGCAGCGCGGGAGCGTCTCGGGAGCGCTCGGAGAGGCTTCGGAGCACCTCGAGGGGGCTCGGAAGGCCTCGGAAGGATCCGAAGGGGCCGGGAATGCCTCGAAAGGTCTTAGAAGGGGAGCCAGAAGGCTTAGGGAGGAAGAGAGAAGTGGGAGGTGTGAAAAAATGAGGAGGGGAAGCCCTCTATTTATAGTAAAAATTTCGGAGCAAAGAGGTCCGTACGGACCTTCTTGGTTATCCAGAATTTTGGATTTCCTCGATTTGAGGGAATGCGCAATGATGGAGAATATTTGGGAATGATGATGTTCCCTGAGGCAATAAGGTCCGTACGGACCATCTTGCATGCAAAGAGGTCCGTACGGACCAACTCGCATGGAAGTCATCATTTCTCAGGGATTTGAGGGAATATTGTGGACTTTAAGGGGATTTAGTAATCATTGAAACAAAGAGGTCCGTACGGACCTTAATTGCTTTTCTGATTTCCTGAAAATTCCCAAAAGGTCCTTTTGTCCCTTTTTATCCCAGAAAGGCTCCTCCCCTGGTTTGGTTGGGGGTTTGAGAGGTTTTTGAGAGGGTTTTGAGAGGGTTTTGAGTGAGAGAGGTCTCTGAGACTGCGTGGATGAGTCTGCGGTGTTTCCCGGGTGTTTGAAAGGGAGTGATCCAGATTGGGGTACTTACACTATTGTATTTTGAAACACCTTTCGTAGGACTAGATCACCGACTTGGAACTTCCGCAATCTGACATTTTTGTTGTAGGATTTAGCAATCTTTTGTTGATACGCTGCTATCCTAATCACTACAAGGAAAATTGATTTTAGCTACGGCAAATTTCGTAGCTAAAATGAAGATTCCGTAGCTAAATCTTGTTTAGCTACGGATTTGTTCCGTAGCTATTCCGTGGATGCAGGTTTGTCGCTAAATTGGGCGTCGCTATTTTGTAGCTATTTTAGAGACGGATATGTCCGTTTCTAATTTAGAGACAGATATGGCCGTCTCTAAATTAGAGACAGATATGTCCGTCTCTAAATTAGAGACAGATATGTCCGTGTCTAAATTAGCTACAAATATGACCGTCTACGAATTAGCGACATATTTTCAGTCTCTATTTAAATTCTCGTTTTATTTTCGAACTATTTTAGCGACGGATATTTCCGTCGCTAAATTGATTTTTTTTAAAAAAAAAAATATATATATATATATATATATATATAATATATATATATATATATATATATATATATATATATATATATATATATATATATATATATATATATATATATATATATATATATATTTTTAAATATATATTAAATCAGTCCCTTAGCTTTTTTTATTTTCAAATCAATCCCTTAATTTTTATTATTTTCATATCAGTCCCTTAACTTTTATTATTATCAAATCAGTCCCCTAAATTTCTTTTATACTCAAATAGTCCTCACAAACTTCCACCACCAATCGCCACCAATAACCACCAGCAACCACCGGCGACCACAATCAACCACCGATCTGAAAAAATTAAAATTACCATAGGTTTCCAAAATTTTGAATCTTTACAAAATCACCAAAGAAATCAAAATCAAAATCCAACCAAATCGAAATCGAGTTTCCAAGGCAAAATCGAAATCAAAACACCCAAATCTAGGTTTATAAATCTCAAGCAAACCCAAAATCAAACCATAAAACAAATCCTTAATTAATATAGAGACAGAACCAAAAATCCTTGTTTCCTCCGGGGAGCTTCTCCTCGATCTTGTCTTTGAGTCCCTTTTCCTCCTTCCACCCAGCCCATCATCATCCGACTGTACCATAAAACAAATCCTTAATTAATAAGTAATCTAAATATGAGCTTCCATAAGATCACTAGTCAGGATTGGTCGGAAAAATAACTTACACAGCTGGAGCCAGAGCTGCCGGATCGATGGAGCATGCCGGTGACACCACCACCATGGTGTTGTTGCTGGCCCTCATGACCATAGCCACCGCCACCCAAAGGAGTGGTAACACCAGTTCCCATGTTGCCTGCACCCTGATGAGTTATGTTGCCGTGCTCGTCGGTGGTCCTGCGGGCCTGAGGTATGTGATGGCGTCGGAGGGCAAACGGAGGCTGAAGGAGACGGTGAGGGAGAAGAGGTAAATGAGAGAGAAAGAAAACGGTGGTGTGTCTATGACTCTGGAATTTGAAAATGAGAGAAGGAGAGAGAGAAAGGAGGAGAGAAATAGGGAGAGGGAGTAAGTGTTTTTGTTTGGATTAATATGGTCCGTTTGATCGAAGATATTGAACGGTCAGATTTTACTTTGGCCCAATCTGCATGAAATTTTGAAATCCAATCAAACAATGCCACATCACATATTTATATTTATTTCACACTATATTATACATTAACTAAAATATTTATGTCTAATATTAAGAATAATAATATTTATTATTAATAATATTTATTAATAAATTATTAATTATATAATTGATTAATTAATTAATATTAATATTAATATTAATTATATAAACAGTAATAATATTAATATTAATTATATAAACAGTAATAATATTAATAATAGTATTAATAATAACTAGTAATTTTTATTATTTTTTATTGAATAGGAAAAAATATTTTAGATTTTTTTATTACTGAAATTTACAAAAAGTTATCTAAAATATTTACATGCTTTTATTTGATTTACCCAAAATTTTAGTTATATTAGTATGCATAATATCAAGAATAATAACATTATCATATAATTTGTAATAATACTTAATAATAAGACTAATAATGATGTTATTGTTAATTATTCAATTATATAATTGAATATATTAATAGTTATTATTATATAATTAATAATAATATTATTATATAATTAATAATAATATTAATAATAACTAGTAATAATACATAACATCAAACATAATAATGTTATTAATTAATAATAATATTCATTAATTTAACTATTTTAAATTTATTAATAATAATTTAAACTTCTATGAAATATTAATATACCTAAGTAATAATTGATATTAATAAATTATAAAAAAATACTTATTAACAATAACAATAATTTTATCTTTAAAGAAAATAGTAATTAGTAATAATACTTAATAATAAGACTAATAATGATGTTATTGTTAATTTTCAATTATATAATTGAATATATTAGTAATTATTATTATATAATTAATAATAATATTAATAATATCAAGTAAATTTATTAATAATAATTTAATAATGTATAAGGGTATAGGGTTTAGGGTTTAGAGTTTAGGGTTTAGGGTATAGGGTATAGGATTTAGGATATAGGGTATAGGATTTAGGGTTTAAGGTTTAGGATATAGGGTTTAGGATTTAGGGTATAGGATTTAGGGTTTAGGGGTTAGGGTATAGGGTTTAGGGTTTAGAATTTAGGGTATAGGGTATAGGGTTTAGGGTATAGGGTTTAGGGTTTAGGGGTTAGGGGTTAGGGTTTAGGGTATAGGGTGTAGGGTTTAGGGCTTAGATTTTAGGGGTTAGGGTTTAGGGTATAGGGTATAGGGTTTAGGGTTAGGGTATAGGGTATAATGTATAAGGGTTAGGGTATAGGGTATAGGGTTCAGGGTATAGGGTTTAGGGTTTAGAGTATAAGGTTTAGGGTATAGGAGTTAGGGTTTAGGGTTTAGGGTTTAGGGTATAGGGGTTAGGGTTTAGGGTTTAGGGCTTATAGTTTAGGGTTTAGGGTTTGGGGTTTAGGGTTTAGGGTTTAAACCCTAAACCCTATACCCTATACCCTATATCCTATACCCTAACCCTTATACATTATACCCTATACCCTAAACCCTAAACCCTAAACCCTATACCCTAAACCCTAAACCCTATACCCTAAACCCTAAACCCTAAACCCTATACCCTAACCCCTAAACCCTATACCCTATACCCGAACCTTGCAGAATGCAACTAGGTTGAAAAATTTAATAGTGGGAGAAAAAACTCCCTCCCGTTTGTTGGGAGTTAAATTTTGACCAAGGAGCATCAGTTCAGTTGGTAAAAGCCTACGACTTCCTCCGGGAGGTCTCGTGTTCGAACCCTGGTATAATGAAACTAGGTATATTAATTTAATAGTGGGCAAAAAAACCCCCTCCCCTTTGTTGGGAGTTAAATTTTTTACCAAGGGGCATCAGTTCAGTTGGTAAGAGTGTGTGGCTTCCTCCGGGAGGTCCAGAGTTCGAACCCTGCAGAATGCAACTAGGTTGAAAAATTTAATAGTGGGCAAAAAAAAACCCCTCCCCTTTGTTGGGAGTTAAATTTAACCAAGGAGCATCAGTTCAGTTGGTAAAAGCCTACGACTTCCTCCGGGAGGTCTCGTGTTCGAACCCTGGCAGAATGAAACTAGGTATATTAATTTAATAGTGGGCAAAAAAAACCCCTCCCCTTTGTTGGGAGTTAAATTTCAAAAAAAAAGAAAAAAAACATCTTATTATATAATACCAAGGGGCATCAGTTCAGTTGGTAAGAGTGTGTGGCTTCCTCCGGGAGGTCCAGAGTTTGAACCCTGCAGAATGCAACTAGGTTGAAAAATTTAATAGTGGGCAAAAAATACCCCCTCCCCTTTGTTGGGAGTTAAATGAGTAGTAACAGAGAAACTTTAGAGCATTTGTTTCTCCATTCTGCGATGGCGCAGTCTTTGTGGCAGCATTGGGCTTTGTTTTTTGGGATTGGTTATCACTACTCAGATTTTCATCAGCTTTGGGATATTTGGTGCGGGGGACAATCTCGTAGGTCTCAAATTGGTTTGGTGCGTATGGGGATTATGTTGTTTGTTTGTTGGGGATTGTGGAAGGCAAGATGCAAAATGGTCTTCGAAGATAAACAGATGGAGTTTAGGGAAATTATTGAGGGGGTACAAAATGCATTGGTGGATTTGTGTTCATATATGATTCCCAAGGCAAAACCGACTGCAGGAGCTAGGTTGATTTTGAACAGTTTGGGTTTAAGGGTAGCCGAGGTCAAGGTTAGGAGGAGAAGAACTTTGCGTTGGGAGCCTTTTCGTGATTACGGTTTTACTCTCAATACAGATGGATCCTCGGTACATGGGGAGTGTTCGGGAGGAGGTATCATTCGCGATTGGAGGGTTGGTTTCATTTGTGCCTTTTCAAATTACTATGGGATGGGCACAAATATGAAGGCGGAGATTTATGCGTTGAGGGATGGATTACGCCTGTGTCGAGAGTTTCATTTGTCCTCGGTTCAGGTTGAGTCCGATTCCTTGGTGGCAGTCGGAATCTTGAAAGGTCAACATTCGGGTCCTTGGAAATACTCTTATGAACTAAGGGAATGTAGCCGATTGTTGGGAGATTTTGTTGTTCGTCATGTTTTACGGGAGTGTAATGGAGTTGCAGATCGGTTAGCAGCTGAGGCTCATGTTCATCGTCAACATAGGAGGTTTGAAACGGCTTTTGTTTTGCCGGGGGAGGTGATAAATGCCTTGAGATTTGATGATATGGGTACTTATGTGGAGAGACATTGATATGGAGCTGAATATTTGGTGTGGTTGGTTGTTTGGTGATTGTTGTTGTCAATGTTGGGCATTGCGTCAAGTATTGCTGATGTTTGGATTTCTGCAGAAGAGGGTCTCAGTCGTGCGACACATGATCGTTGTATTGCTGATGTTTGGAGATTTAATGGATATTTCTATGGGTTTTAATGCTTTGGAAAATCAGTCTTGCTGGTGTTTTAAAAAGGATTGTGCAATGCTCTGCTGTTCTAGTTTGAATGTTGATATTGGAGTTTTGGTACTGCATAATTTTGCTGATGTTATTTCTGCAAGTGCTGAGTTCTGTCATGCGACATTTTTCATCTTTGAATGGGCATTTCATGGCTGGATGGAGGTGCAATTTTGGGGCCAAGCTCGGCCTTACTGCCTTGGGTTGGTCTGGAACATTTTTGGGATAAGATTCGTTTCGTATTTTAATTACGTTGGTTTTAATTTTGGGTATTTTAATACCCGCTCATGGATGCAATATTTTCCTCTCGCCGTTGACATGGGGTTGGTTTCCTGGTGTTTGGTGATATTGTGGAGGTTTTTTGTTACACTGTACGACAGATTTTTGATTGTTGGAAGTGTTTTTATGGTTTTTAGCTACAGTGCGTTGCCATGTGTTGTTTTCTTCATGGCCATGCAAGGGGAAGGCACGTCCATGCTTAGAGTTGAACTCGGCCGTGCAAATGGAGGAAATTCAACGTGGGAGTTTCTGTTGCTCTGGAGCGTCCGCTCCCTTACTGATGGAGCGTCCGCTCCCCTGGCGACTTGGGCTTGGTGGTCTGGGCTATGTGGGTTGGGTTGGGTTGGGCCTGCCTTGGAAGTGGGGGCCGGTTTGTGGCTGTATGACGTGAAGCTTGGCCTGTTTTTCAAGAAGTCTGATCTGGTGTTCATGCTTGGGATACTTTGGGATTGAAAGATCTATTTTTAATTACTTTGGATTTAGATTTGGGAATTTTAATTCCCGATCATTGTTTGATCTAATATGTAATATTTTCTTTTATCAATAAAAGCTCCCAGGTGACGTCCTGGTTCTTTAAAAAAAAAAAAAAACCCTATACTCTAAACCCTAAACCCTATACCTAACCCCTAAACCCTATACCCTATACCCTAACACTTACTCCCTCCTTCCCGGCGAAAGAGCCACAAAATTTGTCCGGCACGCAAAATAAGAAATGTGATGTAGGAAAGAGAAAAAATTTAAATGTTGTGAGTATGAAAAATTAAATAGGAGAGAGAATGAGTGGGAGGTGATGTAAGAAAGAGAATGTTGTGAGTGTAAAATTAAAATAGGAGAGAGAATGAGTGGAGAGAATAGTGATTTAAGGTTTCCTTTTTGGGAAAGTGGCTTTTTAAATGGGACGCCCAAAAAGGAAATAAATGGCTCTTTCGCTGGGACGGAGGGAGTATACATTATACCCTATACCCTAAACCCTAAATCCTAAACCCTAAATCCTATACTCTAAACCCTAAATCCTAAACCCTATATGTATTTTTTTTTAATTTTTTATTGATTAGAAAACAATATTTTAGCCTTTGTTAATTAGTGATTTTTTTTTTAAAAAAAAAGTTATATAAAAAAAGATAGAAAAAAACTAAACAAATGAAAGTATATAGAAGAAAAGTCAAAAGAGGGACGAAATACCCTATATTTATTTTTTATTTTTTTAAAAAAATTTTATTGACTAGGAAACAATATTTTAGCCTTTGTTAATTAGTGGTTTTTTATAGAAAAAGTTATATAAAAAAAGATAGAAAAAAACTAAACAAATGAAAGTATATAGAAGAAAAGTCAAAAGAGGGACGAAATACCCTATATTTATTTTTTATTTTTAAAAAAAAAAATTATTGACTAGAAAACAATATTTTATCCTTTATTAATTAGTGTTTTTTTTAGAAAAAGTTATATAAAAAAAAGATAGAAAAAAACTAAACAAATGAAAGTATATAGAAGAAAAGTCAAAAGAGGGACGGACTACCCTATATGTATTTTTTATTTTATTTTTAATTTTTTATTGACTAGAAAACAATATTTTAGCGTTTGTTAATTAGTGGTTTTTTTTAGAAAAAGTTATATAAAAAAAGACAGAAAAAAACTAAACAAATGAAAGTATATAGAAGAAAAGTCAAAAGAGGGACGAAATACCCTATATTTATTTTTTATTTTTTAAAAAAAAAATATTGACTAGAAAACAATATTTTAGCCTTTGTTAATTAGTGGTTTTTTTAGAAAAAGTTATATAAAAAAAGATAGAAAAAAACTAAACAAATGAAAGTATATAGAAGAAAAGTCAAAAGAGGGACGGACTACCCTATATGTATTTTTTATTTTTTTAAATTCTTTATTGACTAGAAAACAATATTTTATCCTTTGTTAATTAGTGATTTTTTTTAGAAAAAGTTATATAAAAAAAGATAGAAAAAAACTAAACAAATGAAAGTATATAGAAGAAAAGTCAAAAGAGGGACGGACTGCCCTATATGTATTTTTTATTATTTTTTATTTTTTTATTGACTAGAAAATAATATTTTTTAATTAGTGGTTTTTTTTAGAAAAAGTTATATAAAAAAATAGAAAAAAACTAAACAAATGAAAGTATATAGAAAAAAAGTCAAAAGAGAGACGGACTACCCTATATGTATTTTTTTTTTTTTTTAATTTTTTATTGACTAGAAAACAATATTTTAGCCTTTGTTAATTAGTGGTTTTTTTTTAGAAAAAGCTATATAGAAAAAGATAGAAAAAAACTAAACAAATGAAAGTATATAGAAGAAAAGTCAAAAGAGAGACGGACTACCCTATATTTATTTTATATTTTTTTAAAAAAAATTTATTGACTAGAAAATAATATTTTAGCCTTTTTTAATTAGTGGTTTTTTTTAGAAAAAGTTATATAAAAACGATAGAAAAAAACTAAACAAATGAAAGTATATAGAAGAAAAGCCAAAAGAGGGACGGACTAGCCTATATTTATTTTTTTTTTTTTAAAAAAATTTATTGACTAGAAAATAATATTTTAGCCTTTGTTAATTAGTGGTTTTTTTAGAAAAAGTTATATAAAAAAAGATAGAAAAAAACTAAACAAATGAAAGAATATAGAAGAAATGTCAAAAGAGGGACGGACTACCCTATATTTATTTTTTATTTTTTTAAAAAAAATTTATTGACTAGAAAACAATATTTTAGCCTTTGTTAATTAGTGGTTTTTTTTAGAAAAAGTTATATAATAAAAGATAGAAAAAAACTAAACAAATGAAAGTATATAGAAGAAAAGTCAAATTTAGAGACAGATACTAAATCTGTCTCTAAATTTTAGAGACAGATGTTGAATCTGTCACTAAATTAGAGACGGATTCAAAAATCTGTCTCTAAATTAGAGACGGATTAAAATCTGTCTCTAAAGTTTAGAGACGGATTCTGAATCTGTCTCTAATTTAGAGACGGATTCTGAATCTGTCTCTATTTTAGAGACAGATACAAAATCCGTCTCTAAAATTTAGTACGGAATCTGAATCCGTCTCTAAATTAGAGACGGATTCAGATTCCGTCTCTAAATTAGAGACGGATTCAGATTCCGTCTCTAAATTAAAGACGGATTCAGATTATGTCTCTAATTTAGAGACGGAATCCGAATCCGTCTCTAATTTTAGGTTTTGTCTATAATCTGTCGCCAAATTAGCTACAGACTTCGTCCGTCTCTAATTTTCCGTCTCTAAATTTGGTTTTCCTTGTAGTGAATCTTGGCTAAATCCCTTAGCTCGTCAATGGTATCTAGATCATGACCCAGGTTGTCATCATTCTACTCAGGTGTCAACATCTTGTATCTGGTAGTAGGGACGACGAATCTGTCGGGATGACTGCTTCTGCACCAAATACTAAGGAGTAAGGGGTTTGGCCTGTCGCGTTCTTTGGTGTGGTTCTATCTGCCCAATGGACAAATGGAAGCTCTTCTGCCCATCTTCCTTTCATTTGATCTAGCCTCTTTTTTAGGTTGTTGATGATTATTTTGTTACTTGATTCTGACTGGCCATTAGCTTGAGGATGTACTAGTAAGGATGTCACCATCTTGACTCCCCATCTAGTGAGAAAATCCTGCGTCTTCTTGCTAATGAATTGGGAGCCGTTGTCACATATTATTTCAGAGGGGATGCCAAATCTGCTAAATATATTTTTCTTAATGAAGAATATGACTTCTTTATCATGAACTTGCACGTAGGATTCAGCTTCAACCCACTTCGAGAAGTAATCAGTCATTGCTAGCAAAAATACTTTTTCCTCCGGGAGCTTTAGCCAATTTTCCTACTATATCCATTCCTCACCTCATAAATGGCCAAGGGGAGAGGATTGGATGAAGCAATTCTGCGGGCTGGTGAAAGATGTCACTATGCCTCTGGCAGGAATAACATTTCTTGACAAAGATGGCAGCATCTTGATGCATTGTTGGCCAGTAGTAACCCATTCTTAGAGCTTTCGTATATAAGCTTCTACCCCAGAATGGTTACCACACAATCCTTCATGCAATTCTTTTAGAACATCCATTGCTTTGTCAGCTTCGAGACATCTTAAATATGGACCTGCAAAAGATTTCTTAACAGCACATTATCTATTAATACGAATCTTGAAATCCTTACCCTGAATGCTCTGGCATTCTTTTCATCATCAGGGATGGAGCCATCTTGAAGATATTTAATTATTGGCGCCGTCCAAGATGTCTCTATCTGATTATCTGGGATGTCATCATCTGTACAAAAAAGTTCTAACCTTTCCACGGCAGGAATGTCGACATGTATGATTGGTATATTGGTCTGAGATAAGCTTTTGAAAGCTGATCTAAGATTGGCCAATGCATCTGCTTGAGAGTTCTCCTCTCGGGGTATTTGTTCAAAGGAAAAGATTTGAAATTTGCTTGCCAGAATTTTCACAATGCCCAAATAAGCTGTCATCTTAGCATTTTTTGCTGCATAGGAACCGTTAAAATGATTGACAAGTAACAATGAATCACTATATACCTGTATTGCTTTAATGTTCATGTCTAGAGCTACGGTTAGGCCCACGATTAAGGCTTCGTACTCTGCTTCATTATTGGTAGCTTTAAAATCACAACTAATGGCCTGGGGTATGATGTCCCCTTGTGGCGAATTTAGGACAACACCTAGCCCCGTGCCCCTCATATTAGAGGCACCATCTGTGAATAGAGTCCACTTTCACATGATATCCCCATCTTGGAGCTGTTGGACTTCTAGTTCTACTTCCGGTTGCATGCTTGGACTAAAGTCTGCCGCAAAGTCTGCAAGTGCTTGGGATTTTATTGTTGTTCTAGGATCATACTTGATGTCATAAGTGCTTAGTTGAACGGACCACTTGGCCATCCTTCCTGACATTTCTGGTTTTCTCATTACACTTTTTATCAGATAGTTAGTACGAATGACAATGATATGAGTTTCAAAATAATGTCTTAACTTAATGGAAATAGTAATTAAAGCTAAGATCAATTTTTCAAGGTGTGAATACCTATTTTTCGCATCGAGCAATGTTTTACTTACATAATATATCGGTTGTTGTACGCCATCTTGATCACGGACCAGGACGGCACTGACTGCAGTTTCAGAGACAGCTAAGTAAATGCATAATGGCTCACCTTCTTGAGGCTTCGAGAGTAGGGGAGGTGTTGATAGATACAGCTTTAAATCTTGAAAGGCTTGTTCATGAATTTCAGTCCACTCAAATCTAGAATTTTTCTTTAAGATGTCATAGAATGGCTTGCATCTGTCTGAGGATTTTGAGATGAATCGATTCAATGTTGCCACTTTCCCCATCAATCTTTGAACATCTTTGACGGATTTAGGCGACGCCAGGTTGATGATGGCTTTTATTTGCTCCGGGCTTGCCTCGATCCCTCTTTGTGTCACCATATAGCCCAAGAATTTACCAGTCTTCATGCCAAAATTGCACTTCGCTGGGTTTAACTTCATGTTGAATTTGTCCAGGATGTCAAAGGCTTTAGTAAGATCTCGAACATGATCTTCAGCTTTCTTCGACTTTATCACCATATCGTCAATGTACACTTCCATGGTGTCCCCAATCTGCTCTTTGAACATCATATTGACCATCCTCCGGTATGTAGCACCTGCATTTCTTAGTCCAAAAGGCATTGCAATATAACAATAAATACCTGTGGGAGTAATGAAGGCGGTGTCCTCTTGGTCGGATGACTCCATCTGGATTTGCTGGAATCCTGAAGATGCATCCAAGAAAGTCAACACTTCATGTCCAGAAGTGGCATCGACCAAAGTATCAATGTGTGGCAAGGGGAAATGATCTTTGGGACAGGCTTTGTTTAAGTCTGTGAAGTCGACACAAACTCTCCACTTGCCGTTCTTCTTTTCTACCACCACCACATTTGCTAACCATCTTGGGTATTCGACTTCTCTGATCATCTTAGCTTTGAGCAATCTGTCTACTTCTTCCTGAATGATTAGATTCCTTTCTTGTGCGAACTTCCGTCTCTTTTGGTGGATTGGTTTGAAGGATGGGTCAATGTTGATTTTATGGGTGATGACGTCTTTGCTGATGCCTGTCATGTCTTCATGCTTCCAAGCGAAGCTTTTGATACTGTTTTTCAGGAGGTTGACAAGATCTTCCTCGATCTCTGCTGGAACATATTGACCAATTATCACCTTGAGATCTGGGTTCGAGGGGTATAAGAATATCTCTTTCACGTCATGCTCCTTTTCCTCCAGAACCTCACGGGCCTTTCTCTGTAATTGCTATGCCATCTTGGGAGATGTCGACGCCTTCATGGATGTCATGTAGCATTCTTTAGCTGACTTCTGATCACTGTAAACCTTGACAACTCCCCAGGGTGTCGGCATCTTCACACATTTATGATAAGTGGATGGCACTGCTTTCATTCCATGGATCCAGGGTCTTCCCAAGATTACATTGTAACATGTGGCACTATCAATCACGCAGAATCTCTCCATGGAGTTGATACCTTCAACATAAACTGGAAGTGTGATTTCTCCCACTGTGCTTTTGGTTTCTCCATTGAAGCCCACGAGCACCGAGGTTCTCTTTACAATGCTTTCTTCATGGATCTTCATTTCTTTCAAGGCATCTAGCATAATGAGGTTTACAGAACTGCCTCCATCTACTAGAATACGTCTGACTTTGCAATTGGCGATCTGGAGTGCAATGACCAAGGCGTCATGATGAGGATCCATAACATTGTCCCTGTCGCTTTCTTCGAAGGAGATGACATCTTGGGATGTGAGCTGCGACATCTTTGAGAGTCTCTCGGGCTTCTCATCCTTAGCTTGCTTGGCTAATCTTTTAGCTGCAGAATAAGAAGTACCATAAATATCAGAACCACCACTAATAACATTAACTACTTTTGTTACCGGTGGAGGAGATGGTGGTCTGGTTACAACGGGCTCTTTGTTCTTCGTCTTGGTCTTGCAGTTTCCAAGGAGTTCTTTAAGATGTCCCTTAGATAACAGGTAACTAATCTCTTTCCTCAAGGCGATATAATCTTCGGTAAGATGTCTGAAATCCTCGTGGTAGGCACACCACTTGGATTTATCCTTCCAACCGGACGGCTTGTCACCCTTTTGTGGCCACCTTACTTTATCTCCAAGATTGCTCATTGCACACAGGATACCTGAAACATCAACAGAGAAACAATAATTAGAAATTTTAGGAGATTCAAAATCATCATCGTCTCCATCATCTTCCACACAATTGACTTTGTTATGGTCATTTCTGTGGTAAGGTCTAGATCTGCTCTGCCTTGGTGAGACGACTCTATCTTTCTGTTAGGATAGTCATATAGTGAGGCCTTATCAGGATGCTTGGACTGCTGCACCTTGTCCTCTTCTAGCCTGATGAACCTTAAAGCTCGGTTTTGGATATCATCCATCTTCTTGCATGGGTTCATTACCAAATCTTCATAGTAAGGGGAATCTTTCTTCAAGCCCATTTTGAAGGCTTCTGCAGCTGTCGCTATGTCCAGGTTTGGGATCTCCAGGACTTCTTTATTAAACCTATTAACATAGTCCTTTAAGGCTTCAGCGGGCTGCTGGGTGATGCGGTAAAGATCACTAGTGAGCTTCTCAAACTGTTGGCTGCAAGAGAATTGATTGTTGAACAGGTTGACAAGATGAGCAAACGACCCAATAGAACCAGGAGGTTGACGAATCAGCCATTTCAATGCTAGTCCCACCAACGTCGAACTGAACCCTCGACACAAATAAGCCTCACGAAACTGGAATGCGATGCGAACGATCTCCATCTTTTCTTGGTAATGGGCGACATGCTCCTCAGGATCCGAGCTCCCATCATACAACTTCATAGCTGTAACGCTAAATCCTTTCGGGATGTCGACATGCGCAATTGCTGGAGTAAAGCGAGACTGATTGTAACATGTTGGGGAGACCTGCTGGATAGGCGGGGTGACGCCTGGCACATTTATGATCATGTCCCTCAACTCCTGAAGCTGATTTGCAAGGTAGGTACCTGCAAAAGGGTTAGTAGCACGAGCAGTATTATCCAAAGCAGAACTAGTATTGAAATTAACAAAAGGATTAGCATTATCTGCATAGGACATCATGATGGTGCTATTAGTGAAGATGGGTCCTTTTGGAAAAGTCATCCTGTAGGCACTGGTGGCTAAGGGTGTTGACATCGCCACAGAAGTCGTCAGCGGAGGAGAAGACGTCAGGGTTGGTGATGACGACATCCTTACAGATGAAGCCATTGGAAGGAATTCATTGAAGGTATGAGAGTTATCCCCAATGTTGAAGTCAAGGACTCTAGGACGGTAAGGGGAGACAGTACCCATTCTTTTGGAGAGCAACTCTTGTTCCTTTTGCACCATTATCAAGCTTTCAGCTATCAAGGAGGTGCTATTTTGTTGGCGATCAAGATGATTCTTCATCTGAATAAGCATACTCTTGATCTCGGGATCGGGAGATGGAGACATCTGCTTCTTGCCAGAATTCACAGGCGGAGGAGGAGGCAATGAATCTTGGCCTCCGATTGCTGGCCTGCTACTGGTTTGGGGATTCACGCTGCTAGGGATAGAAATGGTTTTGCTGGCGGCGGAAGTCATAGGTTGGGTAGACATGGTAGAAATGTAAGGATTTTAAACCGATTAAAAAACCAATGGCCCCTCGGTGGGCGCCAAATTATTTTGGTAAAAAACAATCAAGTGTAATATAAATCGAAACAAGTTTGAGGAAGGTGCAATGGAGTATAATCGGTGTAACAATGAATATAAGATGACTCGATCATGTAACGAGGAAAGCCCTTGAGACAATTATCTCGCCGGCACAAAACCTCGAAAGGTGTTTATGGTCACCTTCGTCCCAAACGGTAGTATTGATCTTTTGATGAGTTACAAATATTGGAGCTATGGCGGATTACAAGAATGTATGCGTGAACTGTGTGTGTTAGTGTTCCAGCCATTTAGTCCTTTAAATAGAAAAAGATAACTGAAGATAACAAAACCCTAACAAACTTTCCTAAAATCTCGGCCTTGTTATCTTGGTCTTGACTTTGTCTTTCAACCGTTGAAGTGAGTCCACGAAATAGGTTTTTTCCATGTTCTATTTACCTGTAATTAAAGATACAATAAAAATAATTAAATAATAATTTAATTATCTAAGTGAGTTTTACCTTGACCACGGTTTCGAAGATGATGGCATGCTGGCAACTTTTCAAGATGTAGCGATCCTGAATTTACCCACAACAAATATGATTGGAGAATAAGCTAGAAACGTGGAGGAATTTGGAAAAGAGAAAGTTATGCATAAATGTCATTTTATGCATAATCTTTCAACAAGCCTTGTATGTATCGACAACAACAAAAACGTGTGAAGACTTGGTCAAGATGGTTGTTGCTGATTCAAAGAGAGTACAAGGCTAAGAATGCTTGGGAGTACAAGGCGTTGAAGCATGAACTTGGATAACAAGCATATGGTTGCTATAATTGAGGAAGTGGGCGCATGAAGTAAGGAACAAGCCCAACCACTCTCCCCACTCTCCCTCAACGTCCAAGACATCCCCGAGGCTATTTATTTGAGTAGCCTTCAAGTAATTGAAGACTATAAATATTGTTGGGCCCTACATTTTCAGTCAACATGTTTACAACTTGCATACCACAACTTGGTACTAACAACTTGAGTTGTCCTATTTTACATCTTGGTTATTTGCAGGTTGAGTTCTTTGTTACGTTGGTCCTATTTTTTAGGGAATGTGTTAAAAGAGGCGAAGACTGATTCAACCACGTTTCCTCAGCAACGGATCACTATCTTCTCCTCAACAAACAAATGCGGATATATCTCCACAAGATCAGCCTTAATCCCGAGTTTTGAGGACCATCTTTTCTTTTTGTTAAATTAGTTTTATTTGAGGTATAAAAGGGAAACACACACTGTATTTTCACACACGTTCACTCTAGCCTAAGATCCCTTTGAATATGCTCTTAGCATTGTAATCATCAAAAATCACATAGTAAACTTACGGTCAAGGCAGGTACCAAATCCTCCCGGGGTTTTATGCCGGCGAACAAGTTGTTCAAGGGCTTTCCCTAGTCAACAAACATCTTGTGTCCGTCCCCATTCAACTTGATAATCATTGTACCTAGATTCTTATCACTTTGGTCATTTTTCATTCCTTCGAAATATACTTGTTGAAATTTGACCAAAACAATTTGGCGCCGTCTGTGGGAAACTTTGATTATTCAAGTAGAAATGGCTAATCCGTCGTCCGGCAGTCAAGCTGAGTGGAGCCGTCCGCTTCCTGTTTCCAATGCCCAAGGCAATCCTCCTCCAAGTGCAGAAGCTGTCAATTTGGAGATAATGTCCAACATGGCGGACATGTTGAGGAAAATAGGCGATCGTTTGGATGGTCAGGAGCATACGAATGCCATGATATTCAGCGCCATTGATGACCTGCGTAAAGGGAAGCAAGTTGAAACTCAAGTATCTACTCCATTTTCACCTTTACTTCCTAGATCTTTGTTTGGTGCAGGTACAGGACCAAGCCATGTCGGGGATATTCCTATGACTAACACCTTGCCAGCAGAAAGCACGATCGTGGCATCCATTCCAATCGAACAACCAAGATTCAGCCTACCAGCTGGCCAACCTGCGCTGTCATCTTGCTACACCTATGCTACACCCCCAATGGGGCAAGCAGGGAATTTCTTTAATGCTTTTGATACTTCTGCATCTCAGTTTAATAACAATCCTCTTTTCGCAGAGAGTCAACTTGTTAAGGAAATGCAGACTATCAAGGATTTGCTTCGAAGCATACCCGGAGTCAACATGCCGTACCACCAAGTTTCTCCAACTTGCTACAATGAATCTCGTTTTGTTCCAGCAATAGCTAGTGTGGAGATCCCAAAGAAATTCTCGGTCCCTCACATGAAGAAGTACGATGGAAGCACCGACCCCGCAGAGCATGTGTTGCTGTATCAGGAATCAATGGATATCATAAGTATCCCCCTATGTTTAAAGAAGCGTGTTTTGCGGGGGCTTTGGCTCTACTTTGTCGGGACCGGCCTTAAAATGGCTAACAGGGCTCCCTCTAAACTCTATTTCATCTTATGCTCAACTTGTTAATATGTTCATTAACCAATTTTCGTGCAATAGGGCATTTGACAAATTGACTAGTGATCTCTATAGAATTGTGCAAATGTACTCAACGAAAATCTTAAAGAGTATTTGCACAGGTTTAACAAAGAGGCAGTGACTATACCCAACTTGGATGTGTCCACCGCTACGGAAGCGTTCCGTATAGGCTTGAAGAAGAGCTCACTGTTCTATAACGAGTTGGTGATGACCCCTGCGAAACAACTTGAAGAAATCGTAACTGGGGCCTTGCCTTTCATCAGATTGGAAGAAGACAGCTTGGCGATGGGGAAGTCAACTGGGAGGACTCCTACTCCTCTATTTGAACCTTCTGACAGAAAATCGGATTCCCATCACTATAAGTCCAACAGGGGCAAACCCCCTGTTAAATCTGAATCTTCTAGAATTCATGTTATAGATGATGACCAAGAGGAAGATGATAATGATTATCCAAAAATTTCTGAATACTGCTTTTCTGTGGATATTGCAGGAATCTTGTGCGCCATGGGAAATCTTGGAGATAAAGCAAGGTGGCCCAAGAAGAACGACCAGTCTACAACTTGGAAGGACAAGTCCAAGTGGTGCGCATTTCATGAGGATTTTGGGCATACTACCGAGAATTGTTTTGCCTTGAGGAAGGAAATTGCTCACCTATTGTCCAAGGGTCTTCTTAAGGATTTGTTGGGCAAGAAGAGGGTCAGAAGCGAGTCTAAAGAGCCTGATTCAGGGGAGCAGTCCAGACCCGAGAAAGTTGCACCGCCTCCGGCTACCAAGGTAGTAAATGTCATTTCAGGTGGATCTCATATTTGTGGAACAACTTACTCTGCAGCCAAGCGTCATGCCAAAAGTTCCAAGGAGGATCACTCAGAATTGCCTTCAAGATGTCGGGACTTCACAGATGGTCATGTTATTTCCTTTGAAGATGAAGATAAGGACCACACGTTGGATCCTCATCATGATGGTCTAGTTGTTCAAGTGCAGATTGCCAACTGTGTGGTCAAGAGAATCCTTGTTGATGGCGGGAGCTCAGTCAACATAATTTTCACTCATGCTCTTGAAGATATGGGTATTCCTTTGTCCGAAGTTGTGAAGAATTCATCCGTGCTGGTAGGGTTCAGTGGGGAGATAAAGCAAACAGTCGGGGAGATCAAGTTGCCCATCTATTTGGAGGGTATGAATGCTATGGAAAGATTCTGCGTGATCGAGTGCTCTTCCTCGTACAATGTCATTTTGGGGAGACCTTGGATACACAACATGAAAGCCGTGCCGTCAACTTATCACCAGTGCGTCAAGTTTCCAACACCTTGGGGTGTGGCCAAGTTGAAGGGAAACCAACAAGTTTCCAAAGAATGCTACAAGGTCAACATGAAAGCAAGTTCAGCCCCTCGGCAAGCATAGCAATTAAATAAAAAGGCCCAGGATGTTCTTGAAGCAGTGGAGCATGAGACAAAGAGCGTTCCTGTTGATGCATCGAATCCTGAGGCCCAAGTGCAAGTTGGGACAGACCTCCCATCCGAGGTTGAGGAGGAACTGATTGAATTCCTAAAAAGCCAGAAATGCTGTTTTGCATGGAAACACGAGGACATGACGGGGATAAGTAAGGACATCATTACTCACAAGTTGAACATAGATCCCACCATCCGTCCTGTTCATCAAAAAAGAAGGAAGTTTACTCAGGAAAGGAACCAGATCATAAAAGATGAAGTTGAGAGGCTTTTGAAGTCCAAGATGATCAGGGAAGTTCAGTACCCAAGGTGGTTAGCTAATGTTGTGGTGGTAGAGAAAAGAAATGGCAAGTGGCGAGTGTGCGTGGACTTTACAGACTTGAACAAAGCCTGTCCGAAAGACCCATTCCCTCTTCCTCATATCGATTCTCTAGTTGATGAGACAGCTGGCCACGACATCTTGACGTTCATGGATGCGTCTTCAGGGTATCAACAAATTCAAATGGAGCCTTCAGACCAAGAAGATACGGCGTTCATGACTCCAGAAGGTATATATTGTTACATTTCTATGCCATTTGGTCTTAAAAATGCAGGGGCAACCTATCAAAGGCTGGTGAACAAGATGTTCAAAGATCAACTTGGCAAGACGATGGAAGTTTACATAGATGACATGGTGGTAAAATCCAAGCATATGGAGGATCATGTTGAGCATCTCGCTGAGGCGTTCAACATCTTGAGAACTTTCAACATGAAGCTCAATCCAGCAAAGTGCAACTTTGGTGTTAGGGCAGGTAAATTCTTGGGATATATGGTGACCAAAAGGGGGATTGAAGCCAGTCCCGAGCAGATCAAGGCTATTCTCAACTTGGAATCTCCCAAGAACATCAAAGACGTCCAAAGGTTAACAGGTAGAGTAGCTGCTTTGAATAGGTTCATATCTAAATCATCTGATAAGTGCAGGTTATTCTATGAAGTGCTAAGAAAGAACAAACTCTTTCAATGGACTGACCAACATGAGGCAGCTTTTAAGCAACTTAAAGAATACTTGGTGACGTCACCCCTACTTGCCAAACCAGAGCATGGTGAGCACCTTTATTTATACTTGGCTGTATCTGAAAATGCTGTTAGTGCAGTATTGGTGAAGGAAATCCAAGGTGAACAGCATCCTGTATACTATGTAAGTAAGTCTCTATTGGACGCTGAAACAAGGTACTCTCATCTTGAAAAACTAATATTAGCCTTAACTACTGCTGCTACAAAATTGCGTCATTATTTCGAAACACATTCTATAACTGTTAGAACTAATTATCCTGTAAGGAATGTGTTGAGAACTCCAGAGATGTCGGGCAGATTGGCCAAGTGGTCGGTCAAGTTGAGCACTTATGATATTTCGTATGAGCCAAGAACAGCCATCAAATCTCAGGCCCTAGCCGATTTCGTAGCCGACTTCAGTCCCAGTTTACAACCCGAGGTAGAACTGGAAGTACAACAACTTGAAGGTAAGACTATTCCCAGATTTTGGACACTGTTTACAGATGGAGCTTCAAATTCCAAAGGAATTGGCTTGGGAATAGTCCTAAAATCCCCTCAAGGTGATATCATACCTCAAGATGTATCTTGTGAATTTAGTGCAACTAATAATGAAGCTGAGTACTGTTTTGGTCAAATTTCAACAATTATATTTTTATGATGGGAAAAGTGACTAAAGTGATATGAATCTAGGTACAATGACTATCAAGTTGAATAGAAATGGACACAAGATGTTTGTTGACTAGGGAAAGCCCTTGAACAACTTGTTCGCCGGCACAAAACCCCGGGAGGATCTGGCTCCTACCTTGACCGAAAGTTTACTAAGAATTCTCTTGAGATTACAATGCTAAGAGCGTATGAAAAAGGGAGCTTAAGCTAGTGAGGAACGTGTGTGAAAATACAGTGTGTGTTCCCTTTTTATACCTCAAAAATAAACTAATTAACAAAAAGAGGATTATGGGCCTATAAACTCGGAATTAGGGTTGATCCTTGGAGATATATCCGCACTCGTTTGTTGGAGGAGGAGATAGTGATTTGTTTGCTGAAGAAACGTGGTTGAACTGGTCTTCGCTTTCTTTGGCACGATCCCTATAAAATAGGAATAGCGTTATTGGTCCCAACCTGTAGGAAACCAAGTGGTAAATGGAACAATTCAAGTTGTTAGTATCAAGTTGTTAAGTGTAAGTTGTAAACATGTTGACCGAAAAATGTAGGGCCCAACAATTGCCCCCAAACTTTTTGAAAAAATGAGGAATAGAAAGAGACAAAAGAATTCAAAAAGTTTGCCAAATAAGGAAAAAAGATGACGGTTTTTAAGAGAGAAGAAAGGGACAAAGGAATTCAAAAAGCTTGTCAAAGGTGTGTGAGAAAACGGCGGTTTTTAAATGGAAAGAGACGTGATAGGACAGTTTGAGTGGTTTTCCAAAGCAAAAAGTTGTGTTGGTTTTAAAGTCCAACCGCTTTTAAGTTCCCCACAAATAAATACACTCCTTTTCCAACTCTCCCTTTCACCAAATCAGAACAGTAATTTCAACGGAGGTTTTATAGGGAGATCCAAGGAAGACGACCGGAGAGAGAACCAAAATAGAACTTTCTCGTGAGTTACTTGTTTTCTTTTCAATTCCATCTTTGAATTTTTGTTTTAAGCTTGAAAAATGGGGAAGAGAAAGGTGGTAACTTTAATCGAAAGTGGAGAGGGTTTGCCCGCGGGTTTTCTCACCCAAAACATGTTGAAGAACCCTGAAAAAGAGAAGTGTAGAATCCCTGCTACTAATTTAGAAATCATCAAGAAGAATCATGCCATGGCATATGAAACTGAGTTTTTTACCCATCTTGACCTAACCCCAGAATGTTATTCCCCTGAATGGGTATGTTTCCCCGAATACCCCTTCACCATTGGTTTGAAATTCCCTTTCCCGATCTTAATCACCAAGTTCTTTGCTGCTACCAAACTTAACTATGCCCAACTTATGCCCCAATGTTGGAGAAGCCTACAAACCCTCGTAAGGTTAAATGCAGAAACAGAGTTGGAAATAGGTTTAGAGGAATTCGCTCTCACAAATGAAATTAGGAGTTTTGGTTTAGGGAGGTATGGCTTTAGGGTTAGAACTGGTAGGATGTCCTTTCTAAATGACAATGTTGATACCGCTGATAGAGGGTGGAAGAACAAATTCTTTTTCGCCAAGAAGAGCACCCTGGTGAAGGATGAGGGTGCCAACTTCAAATGGAGGTCCCAAGGTAGTATAGGCAATTTTTCTAATTCTAATAATTCTCCTTAATTAATCAGGTAACTAATTCTCCTATTTTCTCTTTGGCTTAGTTGCGAAATTGGATGTGCTCTTTCCTTTTAAGGACAGCACGGAGGAGAATGTGAGCAAGATTTATGATTTGGACCTGTTAGTGAGAACTTTTAAGGTACTACCAGTTCAATTTGTTGCAGATCAAGACGAGGAAGTTGGTCCTGAAGAAGTCCAAGAAACAAATCTTGAAGAAACTTTATCTGAGCCTACCCCAATGTCCACAGGTTAATTAAATACCTGAAATCTTTGCCTATCTCCAACTTGTTCTAATTCCTTTATTTTGTTCTAACTTTTCAACCTTTTGCAGCCACCCTCTCTAAGGACACCGTTAGTGCTGCTGGCCTACTTGCTGCGGCTAGAGCAAAGAGTTTAGCAAGGCAAGACAGTAAGCCTCCTACTCCCGTGTCGGTTGTGGCTAGCTCCGATATAATTGCATCCAAGAAGAAGGGGGATGCGAAGAAGAGAAAGCTAGTGGATGCTGAAGCCACAGATATGAATGGTGACATGGATATGGGGAAGTTAGGTGAAAGGTTCAGAGCTGTTGTTGAGAAGGTAAAGATGAAGGGACTTTTGAATTTTTCCAAGGAATTTGATAGAATATTAATGCTTTCTTTTATGCAGGAAATTATGATCCCTATTGTGGCCCACATTGATGTATTGAAGATCAAGGCGGCAAGGCTCAGTCATGAAGCTGCAGAATCAAAGAAGGAGGCCACAAAAAATGCCAAGGAAGTGGAGAAATGGAAGAAGGAAGCAAGCAAGCATGCTGGTGAAATGGAAGTTTTGAGGAGGGATTTTGAACGCTTAGAAAAAGAAGTGGAATCCATCAGGGCTGAGAACAAGGCTCACATGAAAGAACTTGCGGCTGCGGAGGGGGACTTTAAATTTCATGCCACCAAGACTTTGTTAGAGGCTCGAATTCAGATGATTGAAGAATATAAAAATGGGCAAGCCACAACTTGGAATCTGGAGGACGAGAGAAAAGTTTTGGAGGACCATATTGGGGAGCCAGCGGATGCAGAAGAAGTGAATTCCGCGGCCCTGGAAGCCCTAGTTGATGATGCTAACAAGGATCTGAACACCATAGTAGTTACTCCAAATGATCAAGGGGAGAAGACAACACTGGCGGCAGCAGGCCAAGAAGTTTGAAAAACATTTTAAAACTTTTGGGTATTTTTGGATGAAAAAACAATTTTTGTGTACCTCAGCTGGTACAACAAATGGGGGGAGTGTCCCCAAAAACAAGGTTTTTTAGTTTGTAATGGCTCATAAGAGCCGAGACAATTTATTTGGGGGTACTAGGTTGGTCTAGTACTCCAAGCTTTTTAGGTTTTTAGGGACTTTGTTGGCTTATCCAACTTGTCCTTTAGTTTGCAAAAAATCTTTTGGAAAACACTTAATGGTTTTTTAGCAAAGTATCTTATGTCTCTGAGAGACGCTTGTTTGTTCTTTAGATAACATGTAAATGTTATAAACCGTAGGTAACATGAACATGTTACAACCAATAGTTCACAACTTGAAGAAGTGTGAAAACGTGCGCCCAGGCGAAGGTGTCAAAACCTTAATTCGTAAGAAAAGATGAATATCTTTTAACCATAAGTACCTTTGATCAGAGGTAATTCGTTTGAAGAGATAGAACAAGTATCAGCCGTCCTGGCGTGTCAACAAGTTCTATCCCTCTCCAGCTAGAATTCCAACATGTATCAGCCGTACTGGCGTGTCAACATGTTGAAATTTTCTTCTTCAGGTTCAAACATGTATCACCGCATCGGCGTGTCAACATGCTTGACCTTTGTCCTCCTCGTGCTCAAACATGTATCAGCCGCACCGGCGTGTCAACATGTCTGTCCCGTTTCCAGCCTTAGGTCTCAACAAGTATCGCCCGCATCGGCGTGTCAACTGTTGAGCCTACCCCGTTTGCTCAAGTTACACCTTGCAAAACAAATTCATGTTAGGGTTGGGCGTTAGCATAGCTAACGCCCTCCGACGCTCAAGTCGCAATGTTTCAATAAGAGTGAAAAATTGAAATGCGTAATTAAACTTGACATAAATTTAAACCGTACTGAGGAGTTTAATTATAAATAATCGGACTTACATGAAATAAAGTTTCAAGTGGATAGCGTTCCAACTTCTAGGGATTCTGTCTCCGCTTGGGTTGACAACCAAGCATGCACCTTCGCCGCCTTCAAAGATCGATGAGATATGGGCCTTCCCACTTGGGAGCCAGCTTACCCGCATTCAATTCTCTTGTATTTTGAAATACTTTTCTTAAAACTAAATCACCAACCCGGGAACCTTCTAACTCGACATTCTTGTTGTAAGACCTAGCAATTCGCCGCCGATAAGCCGCCATCCTTATCTTGGCTAAATCCCCGATCTCATCAATTGTATCTAAATCTTGAGTTAGCAAGAGGTTATTTTCATCTTGAGTCAATAAGCCATACCTTGTCGTGGGACTGCCGCTTCAACCGGAATTACGCCTTCAGCTCCGAATACTAAAGAATAGGGAGTTCTACCGTGGCTCCTTTAGAAGTAGTTCTATCTCGCCCATAGCACAAGTGGTAATTCTTCAACCCATTTTCCCTTCTTCCTCGGTCTAGACGCTTCTTCAAGTTGTTGATGATCAACTTGTTGCTTGATTCACTTGGCCGTTAGCTTGAGGGTGGACAGTGTGTAGACATGATCAACTTGATGCCCCAAATGAGCACAAAAATCCCCGGTCTTTTTACTTATGAACCGTGACCCGTTGTCACATACAATCTCCGATGGTACACCAAACCCGCTAATGATATTTTTCTTTAAAAATGAAATTACCTCTTTATCTCTTACTTGTACATAAGCTTCTGCCTCGATCCATTTCGAGAAATAATCGGTTAGAGCCAACATGAATACTTTGCCTCCGGAGCTTTAGGCAACTTGCCTACAATATCCATGCCCCACCGCATGAAAGGCCAAGATGAGACTATAGGGTGTAGGGGCTCGGCAGTTGGTGCAAGATGTTGCTATGTCTTTGGCGTGGCATCACACTTCGTACGTAGCTCATGGCATCTCGACGCATGGTTGGCCAATAGTATCCCGTCTTGAGGGCCTTGGATGCTAATGCCTTTCCTCCAGAATGGTTCCCACATATTCCTTCATGGATTTCTTTAAGCACCACTTCAACTTGATCATTATCGACACATCTCAAGTAGTGTCCTGCAAAAGACTTCTTAAACAAAGACATTATCTATCAAAACGAAAGTCGAAATACGAATCTTAAAAGATCTAACATTCTTAACATCGGGGGGAATAGTTCCAAGTTGAAGAAACTCAATTACAGGTTGGGTCCAAGAAGGTTTAGCATCTTGTGCCCCAGTAGATGGTGTAACCACTTGAATTTCCTCAACTTGGTCTATTGCCGGGTACTTAACATAAATAATGGGTATACTAGAATGCAACATTGATTTGCAAGTTGAACCCAAGTTAGCCAAGGCGTCTGCTTCTACGTTTTCTTCTCTAGGGACCTGTTCCAAAGAGAATGACAGAAATCTCGAAGCTAAAGCCTTAACATGTTGGAGGTACAAAGTCATCTTGGAATGCTTTGCCATATAACTGCCATTAAAGTGGTTAGCTAGCAATTGAGAGTCAACAAATACATTTAAATGTGTAATATTCAAACTCAAAGCTGTAGTTAAACCCATGATTAGGGCTTCATACTCAGCTTCATTATTCGTTGCACTGAATTCACAAGATACAACTTGAGGTATGATATCACCTTGAGGGGACTTTAGGACTATTCCCAACCCAATCCCTTTGGAATTTGAAGCTCCATCGGTATACAATGTCCAAAATCTAGGAACAGTTTTACCTTCAAGTTGTTGCACTTCCAGCTTCTACCTCAGCCGCAAACTTGGATCGAAGTCGCCTACGAAATCGGCTAGGGCCTCGCGATTTGATGGTCGTTCTTGGCTCATACGAAATGTCATACGTGCTCAACTTGACTGACCACTTGGCCATCCTGCCCGACATCTCTGGCATTTTCAACACATTTCTTATAGGATAATTAGTTCTAACAGTTATGGAATGTGTTTCAAAATAATGACGTAATTTGGTGGCGGCAGTAGTTAAGGCTAATATTAATTTTTCAAGATGAGAGTACCTTGTTTCAAAGATCCAATAAAGACTTACTTACATAGTAAACAGATGCCGTTCACCCTAGGTTTCCTTCACCAATACCGCACTAACAAAGCATTTTCGTATACAACTAAGTATAAATAAAGATGCTCACCATGTTCGGGTTTGGCGAAGCAAGGGTGACGTCATCAAGTATTCTTTAAGTTGTTTGAAGGCGGCCTCGTGTTGGTCAGTCCATTGAAAGAGTTTGTTTTTTCTTAACACTTCGTAGAATAACCCGCACTTATCGATGATTTGGATATAAATCTATTCAAAGCCGCTACTCTACCTCGTTAACCTTTGTACGTCCTTGATGTTTTTAGGGGATTCCAAGTTGAGAATGGCTTTGATTTGTTCGGGACTTGCTTCGATTCCCTCTTGGTTACCATATATCCCAAGAATTTGCTCGCTTCTAACACCGAAGTTGCACTTCGCCGGATTGAGCTTCATGTTGAAGGCCTTCAAGATGTTGAATGCCTCAAAGAAGGTGCTCCACATGATCCTCAATGTGCTTGGATTTGACCACCATATCGTCTATTTAGACCTCCATCGTCTTGCCAAGTTGGTCTTTGAACATTTTGTTTACTAACCTTTGATAGGTTGCCCCCGCATTTTTAAGACCAAAGGGCATAGAAATATAACAATATATACCTTCCGGAGTCATGAATGCCGTATCTTCTTGGTCCGAAGGCTCCATTTGAATTTGTTGATACCCTAAGATGCATCCATGAATGTCAAGATGTCGTGGCCTACTGTCTCATCAACTAGAGAATCAATATGAGGGAGAGGGAATGGATCCTTTGGACAGGCCTTGTTCAAGTCGGTGAAGTCCACGCATACTCGCCACTTGCCATTCTTCTTCTCCACCACTACAACGTTAGCCAACCACCTTGGGTACTGAACTTCTCTGATCATCTTGGACTTTAGAAGCCTCTCAACTTCATCCTTTATGATCTGGTTCCGCTCCTGGGCGAACTTCCTTCTTTTTTGACGGACAGGACGGATGGTCGGATCGATGTTCAACTTGTGAGTGATGATATCCTTGCTTATCCCCGTCATGTCTTCATGTTTCCAAGCGAAACAAAGATTTCGGCTTTTCAGAACTCGATCAACTCCTCTTCGATTTCGGACGGTAGGTCTATCCCAACTTGCACTTGGGCCTCGTGGATTTGATGCATCAACAGGAACGCTTTTTGTATCGTGCTCCACTGCTTCAAGAATGTCCTGGGCCTTTTTCTTTAATTGCTATGCTTGCCGAGGGGTCGAGCTTGCTTTCATGTTGATCTTGTAACATTCCTTAGAGACTTGCTGGTTTCCCTTCAACTTGGCAACACCCCAAGGTGTTGGAAACTTGACGCATTGATGGTAAGTTGATGGTACAGCCTTCATGTTGTGGATCCAAGGTCTTCCCAATATAACGTTGTACGAGGAGGAGCATTCAATCACACAAAACCTCTCCATGGAATTCATACCTTCTAGGTAGATGGGCAACTTGATCTCTCCGACCGTTTGCTTCACCTCACCACTGAACCCTACCAGTACGGATGAATTCTTCACTACTTCGGACAGAGGGATGCCCATATCTTCAAGAGCATGGGTGAAGATGATGTTGACCGAGCTGCCACCATCGATCAGAATCCGCTTGACCACACAATTAGCAATCTGCACCTGAACAACTAGACCATCATGATGAGGGTCCAACGTGTTGTCCTTATCTTCATCTTCAAAGGAAATAACATGACCATCGGTGAAGTCACGACGCCTTGAAGGCAATTCTGATTGATCTTCCTTAGAGCTTTTGGCATGACGCTTGGCGGCAGAGTAAGTTGTGCCGCAAATATGAGACCCACCTGAGATAACATTCACTACCTTGGTGGCCGGAGGGGGTGCAACTTTCTCGGGCCTAGATTGCTCCTCTGAACCAGGTTCTTTGGATTCACTCCTGACCCTCTTCTTGCCCAACAAATCTTTGAGAAGACCCTTGGATAATAAATGAGCAATCTCCTTCCTCAAGGCGAAACAGTTCTCGGTGGTGTGCCCGAAATCTTCATGAAATGCGCACCACTTGGACTTGTCCTTCCAAGTTGTTGACTGGTCATTCTTCTTGGGCCATCTTGCCTTTTCTCCAAGATTTCCCATGGCGCACAAAATTCCCGCAATGTCCACGTAAAAGCAATATTCAGAAATTTGTGGATAATCATTATCGTCACCTTCTTGATCATCATCTACAACATGAATTCTAGAAGGTTCAGTTTTAACAGGGGGTTTGCCCCTGTCGGACTTAGGGTGATGGGAGTCCGATCGTCTGTCAGAGGGTTCAAATAGAGGAGTAGGAGTCCTCCCAGTTGATTTCCCCATCGCCAAGCTATCTTCCTCCAATCGGATGTAAGGCAAGGCCCTAGTTCTCGATTTCTTCAAGTTGTTTCGCAGGGGTCATCACCAACTCGTTGTAGAAACAATGAGCTCTTCTTCACGCCTATGCGGAATGCCTCCGTTGCTGTGGACACGTCCAAGTTGGGTATAGTCACTGCCTCCTTATTGAACCTGTGCAAATACTCTTTAAGATTTTCGTTAGGCTGTTGCACAATTCTATAAAGATCACTAGTTAACTTGTCAAATGCCCTGTTGCATGAAAACTGATTAATGAACATATTGACAAGTTGAGCATAAGATGAAATAGAGTTTAGAGGAAGCCCCGTTAGCCATTTTAAGGCCGGTCCCGACAAGGTTGAGCCAAAGCCCCCGCAAAAACATGCTTCTTTAAACATAGGAGGGATACTTATGATATCCATTGACTCCCGATACAAAGAACACGTGCTCTCGGATCGGTACTCCCATCATACTTCTTCATATGAGGGACCGAGAATTTCTTCGGGATCTCCACACCGGCTATTGCCGGCACAAAACGAGACTCGTTGTAGCAAGTTGGAGAGACTTGGTGATACGGCAAGTTGACTCTGTGCACGCTTCGAGCAACTCCTTAATGGTTTGCATTTCCTTAACAAGTTGGTTCTCTGCGAAAAGAGGAGCATTATTAACTTGAGGTGCGAAAGTATCGAAAGCATTAAAGAAACTTCCCGTTTGCCCCACTGAGGGTGTAGCATAAGTGTAGCAAGATGATAGCGCAGGTTGGCTAGCTGGTAGGCCGAATCTTGGTTGCTCGATTGGAATGCATGTCACAATCGTGCTTTCCGCTGGCAAGGTGTTGGACATCGGGATACCTCCAACATGGCTCGGTCCTGTGCCTGCACCAAACAAAGATCTAGGAAGTAAAGGTGAAAACGGGGTGGATACTTGAGTCTCCGCTTGCTTCCCTTTACGCAGACTATCAATGGCATTGAATATCATGGTATTCGTACGCTCCTGATCATCCAACCGATCGCCTATTTTCTTCATCATGTCCGCCATGTTAGACATTATCTCCAAATTGACAGCTTCTGCACTTGGAGGAGGGTTGCCTTGGGCATTGGAAACAGGAAGCGGCCGACTCTGACTGCTGGAAGATGGATTAACCATTTCTACTTGAATAATCAAAGTTTCCCACAGACGGCGCCAAATTGTTTTGGTCAAATTTCAACAATTATATTTTTATGATGGGAAAAGTGACTAAAGTGATATGAATCTAGGTACAATGACTATCAAGTTGAATAGAAATGGACACAAGATGTTTGTTGACTAGGGAAAGCCCTTGAACAACTTGTTCGCCGGCACAAAACCCCGGGAGGATCTGGCTCCTACCTTGACCGAAAGTTTACTAAGAATTCTCTTGAGATTACAATGCTAAGAGCGTATGAAAAAGGGAGCTTAAGCTAGTGAGGAACGTGTGTGAAAATACAGTGTGTGTTCCCTTTTTATACCTCAAAAATAAACTAATTAACAAAAAGAGGATTATGGGCCTATAAACTCGGAATTAGGGTTGATCCTTGGAGATATATCCGCACTCGTTTGTTGGAGGAGGAGATAGTGATTTGTTTGCTGAAGAAACGTGGTTGAGCTGGTCTTCGCTTTCTTTGGCACGATCCCTATAAAATAGGAATAGCGTTACTGGTCCCAACCTGTAGGAAACCAAGTGGTAAATGGAACAATTCAAGTAGTTAGCATCAAGTTGTTAAGTGTAAGTTGTAAACATGTTGACCGAAAAATGTAGGGCCCAACAAGTACGAAGCTTTAATCATGGGTCTAACTACAGCTTTAAGTTTAAATGTTACACATATAAATGTATTTGTTGACTCTCAATTGCTGGCTAACCATTTTAGTGGCAGTTATATGGCGAAGCATTCCAAGATGACTCTGTATCTCCAACATGTTAAGGCTTTAGCCTCGAAATTCCTATCGTTCTCTTTGGAACAGGTCCCTAGAGAGGAGAACACTGAAGCAGACGCCTTGGCCAACTTGGGTTCAACTTGCAAATCAATGTTGCATACTAATATCCCCATCATTTATGTTAAGTACCCGGTAATAGACCAAGTTGAAGAAACTCAAGTTGTTACTCAACCTACTGGGGCACAAGATGCTAAACCTTCTTGGACCCAACCTGTGATTGAGTTCCTTCAACTTGGAACTATTCCACCGGATATTAAGAATGTTAGATCTTTTAAGATTCGTACTTCAACTTTCGTTTTGATAGATAATGTGCTATTCAAGAAGTCTTTTGCAGGACATTATTTGAGATGTGTCGATAACGAGCAAGTTGAACTAGTACTCAAAGAAATCCACGAAGGAATTTGTGGAAACCATTCTGGTGGGAAAGCACTGGCATCGAAGGCCCTCAAGTAGGATATTATTGGCCAACCATGCGTCAAGATGCTATGAGCTATGTACAAAAATGTGACGCCTGCCAAAGACACAGCAACATCTTGCATCAACCTGCTGAACCTCTACATTCTATAGTCTCATCTTGGCCTTTCATGCAGTGGGGCATGGACATTGTAGGCAAGTTACCTAAGGCTCCCGGAGGCAAAGTGTTCATGTTAGCATTAACCGATTATTTCTCAAAGTGGATCGAAGCAGAAGCTTATGTACAGGTGAGAGATAAGGAGGTAATCTCATTTCTGAAAAAAAAAATATAATTAGCAGGTTTGGTGTGCCATCAGAGATTATATGTGACAATGGGTCACAATTTATAAGTAAAAAGAACAGGGATTTTTGTACTCGCTGGGGCATCAAGTTGATCATGTCTACACCTGTCCACCCTCAAGCCAATGGTCAAGCTGAATCAAGCAACAAGTTGATCATCAACAACTTGAAGAAGCGTCTAGATCAAAAGAAGGGAAAATGGGCTGAAGAGTTACCACTTGTACTGCGGGCGGATAGGACTACCACAAAAGGAGCCACAGGTAGAACTCCATATTCATTGGTATATGGGGCGGAAAGTTTGTAATTCCAGCTTGAAGTAACAATCCCAACAAAGAAGGTATGGCTTATTAACTCAAGATGAAAATAATCTCTTGCTAACTCAAGATTTAGATACAATTGATGAGATCGTGGATTTAGCCAAGATAAGGATGGCGGCTTATCAACAACGAATTGCAAGATCCTACAACAAAAATATCGAGTCGAAGGTTCCAGGGTTGGTGATTTAGTTTTGAGAAAAGTATTTCAAAATACAAGAGAATTGAATGCAGGTAAGTTAGCCCCCAAGTGGGAAGGACCATATCTCATCGATGCTGAAGCTGGCAAAGGTGCATATTGGTTGTCAACCCCAAGTGGAGACAGAATCCCTAGAAGTTGGAACGCTATTTAAAACTTTATTTCATGTAAGTCCAGTTATTTGCAACTAGACTTCTCAGGTACGATTTATTTCAAGTTGTCAAGTTCATTCGTATATTTCAAGTTGTTAATTTTTATTGAGAATCCTTACTAACTTAGGCATCGGAGGGGCGTTAGCTACGCTAACGCCCAACCCTAACATAAATCTGTTTTGCGAAGTGCAACTTGAGCAAACGGAGTAGGCTCAACATGTTGACACGCCAGTACGGCTGATACTTGTTGGGACCTAAGCTGGAACAGGACAAACATGTTGACACGCCAGTACGGCTGATACATGTTTGAGCCTAAGGAAGAAAAGTTCAACATGTTGACACGCCAGTACGGCTGATACATGTTGAAACTTTAGCTGGAGAGGGATGGAACTTGTTGACACGCCAGGACGGCTGATACTTGTTCTATCTCTTCAAACGATTTACCTCTGATCAAAGGTACATATGGTTAAAAGATATTCATCTTTTCTTACGAATTAAGGTTTTGACACCTTCGCCTGGGTGCACGTTTTCACACTTATTCAAGTTGTGAACTACTGGTTGTAACATTATCATGTTACCTAAGGCTTATAGCATCAACATGTTACCTAGAAAACAAACAAGTATTTCCTAAAGGCTTAAAGCACTTTCATGAAAAACCTTAAAATATTTTCAAAAGATTTTTGCAGCTAGGGGACAAGTTGGGTAAGCCAACCAAATCCCTTAAAAACCTAAGAAAAGCGTGGAGTACTAGACCAACCTAGTACTCCCAAATAGATTGTCTCGGCTCTTATGATCCATTACAAAATAAAAACTTGTTTTGAGGACACTCCCCCCATTTGTTGTACGTACCAACAGAGGTACGACAAATAAAAGCAAAAAATTGTTTTTTGTTCATCCAAAATACCCAACAAAGTTTTAAACTGTTTTTAAACTTGGCTTTCTTTGCTTAGGTGTTGTGTTCTCCCCTTGATCATTTTGAGCTACCACTATGGTACTCGTGGCTTTGTCGCATCATCAATCAAGGCTTCAAGGGCCGCGGAGTTCACTTCTTACGCATCCGCCGGTTCCCCTGATGGTCCTTTAAAGCTCTTCTTTCCTCCTCCAAGTTCCAAGTTGCGGCCTGTCCATTCTGATATTCCTCCATCATTTGAATTCGGGCCTCTAGCAGAGTCTTGGTAGCATTAAACGTGAAGTTCCCCTCTGCAACTTCAAGCTCTTTCATGTGGGCCTTGTTCTCAGCGCGGACAGCTTCCACTTCTTTTCCCAAACGTTCAAAATCCTTCTTCAAATTTTCCACTTCACCAGCATGCTTGTTCGCTTCCTACTTCAATTTTTCTACTTCCTTTGCACTCTTTGTGGCCTCCTTCTTCGACTCTGCAGCTTCATAACTGCACCTCGCCGCTTTGATCTTCAGTGCGTCAATATGGGCCAAAAAAGGGATCATAATTTCCTGCTTAAAAGGAAGCATTAATATTTTATCAAACTCTTTGGTAAAAAGTTTCTCCATTTTTACCTTCTCAACAAAACTTGGTATGGCAGCTCTAACCCTTTCTCCTAACTTCACTGTATCCATGTCACCATTTGTGTCCGTGGCCTCAGCTTCCACCAACTTCCTCTTCTTCGCATCCCCCTTCAACTTGGATGCAGTCACATTGGAGCTAGCCACAACAGACACAGGGGTTGGGGGTTTACTGTCTTTCCTTGCCAAGCTTTTTGCTCTAGCCACAGCCAATAGGCCAGCAGCACTAACGGTATCCTTAGAACGAGTGGCTGCAAAGAAAGGTGCAAAATTAGAACAGAGCAAATGAACTAGAACAAGTTGGGTATAGGCAAAGACTTAAGGTGTTTGGTTAACCTGTAGACATTTGGATAGGCTCAGATGAGGCTTCTTCAAGGTTTGTTTCTCGGGTTTCTTCAGGATTAACTTCTCCTCTCGGATCCGCAACAAATTGACCGGGCGGCTTTAAAAGTCCTCACTAATAAATCTAACTCATAAATCCTGTTCACATTCCCCTTTGTATTGTCCTTATAGGCAAAGAGCACATCCATTTTCGCAACTAAGCCAAAAGAGATTCAAGGAATTAGTTAGTGGACTATTAAGGAACATCATTAGAATAAGAAAAATTGTCTCTACTACCTTGAGACCTCCATTTGAAGTTGGCACCCTCATCCGACACCAGGGTATTCTTCTTTGCGAAAAAGAACTTATTCTTCCATCCTCTATCACCGGGATCAATGTTGTCATTCAAGAAAGACATCCTCCTGCACCTAACCCTAAACCCATATCTCCCTAAACCAAAACTCCTAATTTCAGTTGTAAAAGCAAATTCTTCTAAACCAATTACCAACTCTGTTTCCGCATTCAATCTTACTAGGGTTTGAAGACTTCTCCAACCTTGGAGCATAAGTTAGGCATAGTTAAGTTTTGTGGAAACGAAAAACTTGGTGATTAAAGTTGGGAAAGGGAATTTCAAACCAATAGTGAAAGGGTATTCGGGGAAGCATACCCATTCGGGAGAGTAGCATTCTGGGGTTAGGTCAGGGTGTGTGAAAAACTCAGTTTCGTATGCCATGGCATGGTTCTTCTTGATAATTTCTAAATTGGTAACATGGATTTTACACTTTTCTTTGTCGGGATTCTTCAACATGTTTTGGGTTAGAAAACCCGCGGGCAAACCCTCTCCACTCTCGATTAAAACCATCGTCTTTTTTTTCCCCATTTTTACAAGCTTAAGCAAAAAATCGAAGGTGAAATTGAAAGGAAAACAAGAAACTCACCGTAAATCTCCACTTGATTTTCCTCTCCGACCGTCTTCCCTGGTTCTTCCTCTAGAAACCTCTGAAAGCTACGTTTTTGATTTAGTGAAAGGGAGAGTTGGAACAGGAGTCTTTTTATTTAAGGAGATTTAAGGTGGTTGGGACTCATACCTTTTTGCCTTGGGAAACTGTTTAAAACCGTCCCATCGCGTCCCTTTCTCTCATTTAAGAAACCGTCATTCCTTTCTTCCATATTTAGCAAACTTTTTGAAATTTTTTGTCTCTTCATATTCTACATTTTAAAAATTCAAAAAGTTTGGGGGCAATTGTTGGGCCCTACATTTTCAGTCAACATGTTTACAACTTGCATACCACAACTTGGTACTAACAACTTGAGTTGTCCTATTTTACATCTTGGTTATTTGCAGGTTGAGCTCTTTGTTACGTTGGTCCTATTTTTTAGGGAATGTGTTAAAAGAGGCGAAGACTGATTCAACCATGTTTCCTCAGCAACGGATCACTATCTTCTCCTCAACAAACAAATGCGGATATATCTCCACAAGATCAGCCTTAATCCCGAGTTTTGAGGACCATCTTTTCTTTTTGTTAAATTAGTTTTATTTGAGGTATAAAAGGGAAACACACACTGTATTTTTACACACGTTCACTCTAGCCTAAGATCCCTTTGAATACGCTCTTAGCATTGTAATCATCAAAAATCACATAGTAAACTTACGATCAAGGCAGGTACCAAATCCTCCCGGGGTTTTATGCCGGCGAACAAGTTGTTCAAGGGCTTTCCCTAGTCAACAAACATCTTGTGTCCGTCCCCATTCAACTTGATAATCATTGTACCTAGATTCTTATCACTTTAGTCATTTTTCATTCCTTCGAAATATACTTGTTGAAATTTGATCAAAACAAATATGCTTGGAAGAATTCATTTGAAGATGTGCCAAGAAAAACCATTTATACACACCTTCGAAGCATAGAGAGATAGAGTTCTATGTTTGGTTCTTTTCATCCATCCTCCCTTGTAATTACGCACTTGATTACCTTGGTGTCAAGTTGTGTGTAGGTTAGGATTGGATTCCGTTCTTTATCTCTAATTCCATAGAGCTTACATTGTATTAGTCTTAGGGAACATTTCGGCTTTGTGTAACTCTTTTTATAAAGTGATAAAGTCTTGCCTAAGAGGCATCCTCGAGTTATGTAATTTATATGACTTGAGAAAAACAATTTTGGTGTTATTATTCCGCTGCAATCTCTTTTACAAAATTGTTTTTATTTTCGAAGTGTGTGTGTGTTATCCCAAGTGCTATCGTTGGTGTTGTTATCACCTTGGATATCACTTGTGATTCAGGCCGTGACAATTTCAGAACTGTAATGGCTGCAAACTCACCACTTTTAACTTTGAGGTAAACCAACTGATTCAAACTCATAATCCATATATTCTGATTCTCCTTGATACCAGGGCATCTATTGAGCAATCACACCGAGAAATGGCCAATATACCGTTCACCTACAAACTGGTTACTCCTGCAATAGGAAGGTCCGGGGGCATCTGGGTTTTATGTAATGGGACGGCGCTCACTACTCATGCTATTTTTTCTGATCCTCGAATGATCCATCTCTTAAAGTCTGAGGTTCCACCTTAAAATTAATTGGTGTAAAAGGGGAGTGGCCCAGGATCTTTATATGTAATAGGCAAGGTTTGCCAATTCCCAATGTGGGATAATATCTCTAACTCGTCCCCTCACATGTAGCCGGGCTTTGCCAAATGCTTAAAACGTGGACTTATTAATCGAGTGGCGCGGAGTAACATCGTGGGCCGTTGGGCCTGCACGTGTAAGGACCTGCTCTGATACCATCTTAAAGTCTGAGGTTCCACCTTAAAACCAATTGATGTCAAGGGGAGTGGCCTAGGATCTTTATATGTCATAGGCAAAGTTTGCCAATTTTCAATGTGGGATAATATCTCTAACTCAGGTCAGGTTTCTCCCTGCAAAAGCGCCATTCTTGCTTTCTGCGGTGTATAACGCTCCTCAAGTGAATCGTCAACCTCATGTATGGCAGGACTTAATCTCTTTTGCCTTAGCTCATCCCCAAACCCCATGGCTTGTGTGTGATGATTTGAATGTTATGCTTACTCCGAATGAAATACTGGGAGTGCCGCTTTCAATACCTTTCGTAACTGCATGCCTGCATGAAACTATTCTTAATGACCTACGATTTATTGGAAACATTTATACCTAGATAAAAAGGGGGGTTAATTTTGTAATTCGAGAAAGACTTGACCGCTTTCTTGCAAATCAATCCTGATTGGACTTCTTTGTACACACAGGCCCAAGTCCACCACATCCCTTATTATCAATCAGACCATAGGCCAATTTTGATCAATTTAAAAGCATCACATCAATTTGGGCCTAAATGGTTCATTTATAAGGCCCATTAGTCCATATACAAAAGTTTTCACCATCTGGTTTCTTCGGTTTGGGCTACAGAGTTTTGTGGGTCATGGGCCAGTCAATTAAAATCTAAACATAACTTGTTAGCCAAAGAGTCCATTAAATGGAAGAAAAAATTTCTCGGTAACAGTCATGATAAAATTCTTCAGTTGCAATTGTCTTTAGAAAAAAATTCAGGCAAAATCACAACTTCTTCGTCCCCCTCCTTGCTTCAACAAGAAGCTGACCTCCATGACCAATTGCTCCATGCAGAATTACAGGAGTTGGCTTATTGGAGGGAAAAATATCGTGCTAGTTGGCTTCAATTTGGTGACCGTAGCACAAAACTTTTTCATGTTGCAGTTATTGGTCGTCGTAGGAAAAAATCTATTATCTCTTTATTTCTCACCACCTCTGGCTGGATAACAAACACCATTGACATTCAAGCCAACTATGGTACACAGTATGCAGAGTTATTTACTGCTCCTAGTATGCCAGCTTCGAGTTTTAGCCCGGCTAATCCTCTGACTCTAACAGACATAGAGAGTCATGCTCTTTCGAGAACTGGAATTTTCTTAAAATAACTCTCATTAGTCATAATTTTCCTAATGTTTGGATCAATTGTATTATGGAGAGATATAATTTACATCCCAGAGGGGCTATAATTGGAGATGCCATTGTTTCTGGTACAGAAGTTCCTATAAAAATGGGAAATGCCCTACCTTTGAGTGTGGTTTGAACTATTGATTTACGTAATTGCATCAATGGTCACCTTGGTAATCCATTTGGTTCATCGAGACGCCTTCGACGACAAGGAGACCCATTATTCCCTTACTTGTTTCTCATTGTCTTGGATCCTCTTTTACGTCATCTACATAATTTAGCAATTACCAAAAGGTTGAAGCAGATAAACATATGCAAAAATAGTCCTCCCATACCAGCTCTTGCTTTTGCAGATGACTTTTTTTTTTTCTTACGCAACACGGTGGAAAATGCCCAACTCCTTTCTTCTACCATAGCTTCCTTCTGTAAAGTTTCTGGGCAAATGATTAATGTTACCAAATCTTCCATATTGTTCTCTCCCAAAGTCTCTTCAGCCAATAAGCACGGAACTAAATTGGCTCTAGGTATTCAGTCTCATACGTCCCAAGATAAATACATGGGCCTCCGCCTAATCACAGGGCAGGTGACAAAAGTCTTATTTCAAAATATCCTCGATAAGCTCCACTACAGAATATCTGAAGAAAATAACAAGGAGTAAAACAAAAATATTTCGGGATCTTACTCACTTTCTTCCTTTTATTAACACACTCTCTTGTAATTTCCTTGCATCCAAATGAATACTACTTGGCCTTTATATAGGCTCTACAAAAGACAATATATTAACTACTAATTAATCCTATTAATACTACTAATTACCATGACTCATAACCACCAATTCAATTCCCGTAACTCCCTCATTACTACCCATTTATTCTTGTTACTAACTAAAAAATAACTCCTAAATTATTATTGTCTTCAAGACAATTTCAAACACAAATTCAAATGACAACATTTAAGTTATTTCCAACAAAACTCCCCCATAACTTATTGAAAAGTGCCCTCGGTAATGGTTTTGTGAACATGTCTGCTACTTGCTCTTGACTCGCAACATGAACTAACTTCACACTTCCATCTTTTATACGATCTCGGATAAAATGAAACTGAACATCTATGTGCTTGCTCCTTTCATGATTGATCGGGTTCTTTGCCAACTCGATCGCCGATTTGTTGTCAACTTTAATGACTGTCGCGCCCTCTTGCTTTAATTTCATTTCGCTTAGTAGACTTCTAAGCCAAACTGCATGACACACACACCATGATGCTGCCACGTACTCCACTTCACATGTCGAAAGTGTTACTATTGGTTGCTTCTTCGAAAGCCAAGTGAACGCCGTACTTCCCATGAAAAACACATATCCGGATGTGCTCTTTCTATCATCAACATTTCCACACCAATCGCTATCGGAGTACCCAACCAACTTGTACTCTTCACCTTTAGAGTAAAACATTCCAAGTGTCTTAGTTCCTTGAACATAACGAAGAATGCGCTTTAGCGCTTTCCATTGCATATAAACTGGCTCCTCCATAAATCGACTTACAATTCCAACACTTAAGCAAATATCTGGTCTCGTGCATGTGAGATAGCGTAAGCTCCCCACCAAACTTCTAAATTTGTTTGCATCAATGCGCTCTCCCCCATCAAATTTAGAGAGTTCAGCGCCTGGCTCCATCGGTGTTGTCACCGGACTGCAATTTTCCATCTTGTACTTCTTCGAGATTTCCTTTGCGAATGACTCTTGTGACACAAAGATACCCGTCTCTTCTTGCTTAATTTCCAAGCCAAGAAAATACTTCATCAAACCCAAGTCTGTCATCTCGAACTCTCTCATCATCGTGCCCTTAAGCTCTTCTATCATCTTACCTCATTTCCCATGAAAATAAGATCATCAACATAAAGAGCAACAAATAATATGTTACCTTCCTTCTTCTTCACATAAAGCGCCGGTTCATAAGGACATTGAATGAAACCATTTTCCTTGAAGTAAGTGTCAATTCGCGTATTCCATGCGCGAGGCGCCTGTTTCAAGCCATAAAGCGCCTTTTTTAGCTTTAGCACCTTGCTCGCTTCTCGAACTTCGACATATCCAGGTGGTTGCTCTACGTAAACCTCTTCTTCGAGCATACCATTCAAGAATGCTGACTTGACATCCATTTGAAATATTGGCCAATTGAACTGAGCAGCTTGTGAAATAAGCAAACGGATTGTCTCCATTCTTGCAACCGGAGAAAAAACCTCATCATAGTCAATCCCCGCTTTCTGCTTGTACCCCCTTGCAACAAGTCGTGCCTGTAAGTGCTCCAATTTGAGCTTGTTAGAATTTTCGTTAGAAAATTAACGAAAGTTATAACAATTCCAACAATTCCTAACATTCCTAACTTTTCTAACAAAGTAAGGGTAAAATGGGCATTGCCATTTAAAGTTAAACCAAGAAAAGAATCTCAAAAAGCAAAAGAAATTGGAAAAATCCGAATTAAGAAAGTTGAAAAAAGACAATCGGTTTGAATTTTCTGAAAATATTCCTCACGTCCAACAGCCTACACTGTAGCAGATGAACAGTGCACGCGTCGAACCCTATCCGCGCGGATATGATTGACACTCACAGTGTCCTATAAATTGAACCCTCCTCTCACAGTTTACACAACACAATTTTCTCACAGCAACAAAACTCTGGCGAAATATAGAGAGAAAACAGTGGGAATCCTTAGATTGCCACTATTTTCTCTTGAATCTTTCCCAATCTCACTCCAAACACAAATCCAAACACCAAACCTTGATACTCCTCAAGCCAAACACCAAATCTTGATACTCCTCAAGTCAAATTCCAAGCCTAGGAAGATAGGGTGTCACCATTGGTAAAGCCCTCCTTCTTGAAACCCTAAAACTCCCTTTTAATTTCTTGTTCATCTTGTTCTTCCTACTTTGATCTACTTTATGTCTAGTTTAACTTAAGTCTTGACCTAAGATGGTCATCTTGAAGTTCATCTTCATGAATGACCATCTCAAATGGTCCATATTCTAAATCCCTAGTTGGTTTTCTCTTTAATTTCATCTTTACAAAGATCCCCTTTCCCTTTGCAAAGGATATGTTTAAACCCCATAAATTCCCCAAGGATGACTTGAATATGATAACCACTTGACACAAGGTAGTGGAATCAAGTCTACGGATGAAAATGGGGTGAATATGTTAGATTAATTTAATATTAATCTAATTAGGACCAATAATGTAATTCAATAAATATTTGTTGTTATTGTAAAAGCCTAAATTTATGTGATTTGCTTAAGAATTAATTAAAGGCTGAAGGGCACTATTATTATGGAAGGCAAAGTGTAGGGGCCAGGTTGTAATTATTCATAACTGATGAGGGGCCAGTTGGATCATTACAAACCAACGTAGCGGTTTATGATGCCGATTGCGTTGTTATAAATTAGAGGCCGGTCCCCAATTTGAACACACTTTTCATCATCTCTCTTATCCCTTCACAGAGAGAACAAGAAGGAGAGAAATTGTGTTACAAATTGGAAGACCTTCTCTCTTGTTCTTTCTGATCCCATCTCCTATTAATTATTCAATTCACATTCAGTCAATCCGTCATCAATCTTCAGTACATCTTCAATCAAATCTCGCGTCCGATCAAGTCTTCAATCCATCTTCAGTCGATTCATCGTCTGCACATCACTATGGATTCGGGTACGCTTCCGCTCTATAATTATTGTACTCTTGAATTGATTTTGGATTTTAATCTATCAAGTGGTATCAGAGCCTCCCATAATCAATTACTTGAGTAATCTGATTTTTTTTTTTTTTTGAGGATTTGATTATATTTATTCCATGTCTTTACTGTTTAATGATTGGGGACGGATTCGGTATATGCCACATGATGTTTTGAAGTTTACATGGTTTATTATAATTGTGGATTTCTATTTCATATACAATTGACTTTTACCAAATTCACATGTAAAGCCCTAATTATGTTTTATTTTGGACATAAATTTGGTTTTAATATCTATGCAAACAATTTTGAATATCTGAGATCTGAAGTTCTATTCTATTATTATATTATGAGAATACAAAATATGATACAGCCATATTCACACACCTTGTTTACAATCTGAGTCACATAGTGAAATTTTGAATATCTTAGTCATTTACTTTTTGGGTAATATGATCAATTCATATGTATGTATATGTCTGGTACAAGAATATGAATTCCATTAAGTGTATATAGTTTCCTTAACTTGAAATGTACTATTTTATTTAAAGCATGATTCAATTTTTAAAGGGTATAATCTGTGCCTTATTTGCTATATATGTTCACACTAGATTAAGACTTTTATCATTTATCTTCATCCTGTGTATGTATATATAGTATGCTTTAGTTATATATATATATACATTTTTTACTTTGGAGAAATTGAAAATGTTTTTCAATTTATAATATCATAGACTGTTACGTGGAACATCTGTAATTCAAATGAATAATCTGAATATTATATTAAGAATTATTTACATTAGATGGTACCAAAGTATTTCTCTTATGTAGATACATAATATTTAGATGGTATGTGTTTATTTCATTCATGCAAATATTAACTAGTCCAAAGAATAGTTGTATTTGGCAAGAATTTTACACACTCTTTATGATGATAAATATGTGACAATTTTTGTAAATAATAAATTTGTCCAAAGAGAAATTTATTATTTGACATGAATCATTGCCAATATTTGATCATTACAACAAGAGTATCATTTACAATTAATGTAACTATCCAAAGATTTTATATTAATGATGTTTTAGATATCTTGTCATGTTGTCATTTATCAGTCTATATAGATTAATATGGTGCAAGCATATTGATTTATTTGTTCTATGTTCAGCTTTAACTACTGCGATATCTGCAAACATGAATAATGTTCCTATGCTCAGTGGTTCTAATTTTAAAGACTGGAAAGAGAACATTTTGATTGTCCTTGGTTGCATGGACATAGACTTGGCATTAAGAGTGCCAAAGCCAAAAGATCTCACCGATAAAAGTACACAGGAGGAAATTGCGTACTTTGAGAAGTGGGATCGTTCTAACAGGCTAAGTCTAATGCTCATGAAACGAGGGGTTCCAGAGGCATTTAGAGGGCAAAATGCAGAAGCTGGTGTAATTGCTAGTGAGTTTCTTTCGGAGATTCAGGAACGTTTTGCCAAAAATGATAAGGCTGAAACAAGCACACTTTTGGGGAAAATGATTTCCATGAAGTATAAGGGAAAAGGCAATGTCCGAGAATATATTATGGAAATGTCTAATCTTGCTTCCAAACTTAAGGCACTCAAACTTGATCTATCTGATCATTTACTTGTGCATTTGGTTCTCATATCTCTTCCTGCACAGCTTAACCAGTTTAAGGTTAGTTACAATTGTCAAAAGGACAAATGGACTCTCAATGAGCTCATTTCTTTCTGTGTTCAAGAAGAAGATCGATTGAAGCAAGAAATGACTGAAAGTGCGCATCTAGCAAGCACCTCCAATGGAACACGCAAAAGAAAGAATGGAAAAGAAGTTGCTGATTTTAAGGGTCCTGAACAAAAGAAGCAAAAGACTGAAAAAGGTTGTTTCTTTTGTGGAAAGCCTGGACACATGAAGAAGGATTGTACCAAGTATGCCGGTTGGCGTGAAAAGAAAGGTACATTCAATGTTTTGGTCTGTTCTGAAATAAATTTAACTTCCGTACCTAGAAATACATGGTGGGTAGATTCGGGTGCTACTACTCACATTTCTGTTTCTATGCAGGGTTGTCTGTACTCCCGAAAGCCAATTGATGCTGAAGACATATCTATGTAGGAGATGGCAAATATGTGGATGTAGAGGTGATAGGGAACTTTAGATTATTATTATGTACTGGTCATTATTTGGATTTAAAAGACACCTTTGTTGTACCATCATTTAGATGGAATTTGATTTCTATTTCTGCATTGGACAAATATGGATATTGTTGTTCATTTGGAAATAAGAAATTCAGTTTGTCTCTTAATTCAAGTATTATTGGTACTAGTGTACATAATAGCTATGATAATCTATTTGCTGAAAACTATTTCATCTTATAATGAAACCTTGCATGTAGAATCACGTGGTACAAAGCGTAAATTTGAAAATGATAATTCGGGATCTTTATGGCACAAACGACTAGGTCATATCTCTAAATCTAGAGTTGAACGTCTTGTGTCAGACAGGATTTTAGATCCCCTTGATTTTTCTGACTTAAATATTTGCATTCAGTGTATTAAAGGTAAAGAGACTAAAACAAAGAATAAGGATGCCTATCGAGCTAATGATGTCTTAGAATTGATACATACGGATATTTGTGGACCATTCCCTACACCTTCTTGGAATGGTCAACAATATTTTATTTCATTCATAGACGACTATTCTAGATATGGCTACCTATATCTTATTCATGAAAAATCTCAATCTGTGGACGTATTTAAATCATATAAAGCCGAAGTTGAATTACAACTCAACAAACGGATAAAGAACGTTAGGTCAGACCGTGGTGGTGAATACTACGGAAGATATGATGGATCAGGTGAACAGCGTCCGGGGCCATTTGCTAAATACCTAGAGGAATATGGTATCGTCCCTCAATACACTATGCCAGGGATACCTAGCATGAATGGTGTATCCAAGAGGCGAAACTGAACGCTTAAATATATGCTAAGGAGTATGATTAGTCATTGTACTTTACCGGAGTCACTCTGGGGTGAGGCTCTAAAAACAACAACTTATATCCTAAATCGAGTGCCAACAAAAGCGGCTGCAAAAACCCCTTATGAGCTTTGGGTTGGGAGAAAGCCTAGTCTAAAGCATTTACGTGTTTGGGGCTGTCCTGCTGAAGCAAGGGCTTATAAGCCTCATGAAAGGAAATTAGACCCTAAAACAGTTAGCAGCTACTTTATTGGCTATTCAGAACGATCACTGGGATACAAATTTTACGATCCTGCTACTAAAATTTTTTTTGAGACGGGAACTACAAAGTTCTTTGAGGGGAGAAATACGGTAAGAGACATTGTCTTTGAGGAAGAAGAGGGAGAAATCCCAAATTTCTCTAGCAATGTTCAACCCCCAATTCAAGAAGAGGTAATTACTCCTGAGGAACACATTCCAGAAGTACAACCTCAACAACCTCAAGAAGTCGCGCCATTAAGACGATCTACGAGAGAAAGGAAATTTGCAATTACAGATGATTATTGTGTATATCTCCAAGAACAAGAGATAGAAAGTGGAATGTCGGAAGATTATCCTATCAACTTTCGTCAAGCTATGCAAAGTTCCAACTCTCATAAATGGCTTGAAGCCATGAATGAAGAGTTTAAGACTATGCAAGACAATAAAGTTTGGGAGCTTGTCCCGTTACCAGATGGTATGAAGCCCATAGGTTGTAAATGGATATTTAAAACCAAAAGGGATTCAAATGGTAATGTAGAAAGGTATAAAGCACGTCTTGTAGCCAAAGGCTTTACTCAAAAAGAAGGAATTGACTTCAAAGAGACTTTCTCTCCAGTTTCAACGAAAGACTCTTTTAGGACAATTATGGCGCTAGTTGCACATTTTGATCTTGAGTTGCATCAAATGGATGTTAAGACAGCGTTTCTCAATGGCGACATTGAAGAAACAATTTACATGGTGCAACCAGAAAATTTTGTGTCAGAAGACTCAAAGAATATGGTTTGTAAATTAACAAAATCTATTTATGGACTTAAGCAGGCTTCTCGTCAGTGGTACTTCAAATTTCATCAGGTCATTACTTCATATGGTTTTGAAATAAATGCAGTTGATAATTGTGTGTATCACAAATTTAGTGGGAGTAAACACATTTTACGGTTTTATACGTTGATGACATATTGCTTGCCACAAATGACAAAGGCATGTTGCATGACACCAAGAAATTTCTATCAAAGAATTTTGAAATGAAAGATCTTGGTAATGCTTCCTTTGTACTAGGGATTGAGATACATCGAGACCGTTCTCAAGGTATATTAGGATTGTCACAAAGGAATTATATTGAGAAAGTTCTCAATCGATTTGGCATGCAAAATTGCAAACCAGGTGAAACCCCGATCGCTAAAGGAGACAAGTTCAGTCTCAATCAATGCCCAAAGACCAGTCTTGAAATAAAAGAGATGCAAAAGATTCCTTATGCATCGGCCGTAGGAAGTTTAATGTATGCTCAAGTATGTACGCGTCCAGATATTGCGTTCATTGTTGGCATGTTAGGCAGATATTTAAGTAACCCAGGAATGGATCATTGGAAGGCAGTCAAACGGGTTATGCGATATTTACAAAGAACAAAGAATTATATGCTCACATATAATAGATCGGATCAATTAGAGATCATTGGATATTCCGACTCTGATTTTGCTGGATGCCAAGATAGTAGAAGATCCACATCAGGCTATATTTACCTGTTAGCAAATGGAGCAATTTCTTGGAGGTCTGCTAAGCAAACGCTCGTAGCTTCATCCACCATGGCAGCAGAATTTATAGCTTGTTACGAGGCATCAAATCATGGAATATGGCTGCGTAATTTTGTCACGGGACTGCGCATTTTGGAAGGTGTTGAAAGACCACTAAAATTATATTGTGACAACAAATCAGCGGTTTTATATTCGAACAACAACAGAAGCTCGACAAAATCAAAACACATCGACATCAAGTTTTTAGTTGTAAAAGAGAGAGTACAGAGTGGTCAAATTTTCATAGAGCACATTGGTACAAACTCGATGATAGCGGATCCGTTTACCAAAGGATTACCACCCAAGGTCTTTCTCGAGCACAATACTCATATGGGTGTTTGTCTATTTGATGATACTGTAGTTTAGTGGGAGTTTGTATTTTGCAAATTTAGTACAATTATATTTAAGTTCTGCAGAATAAAGTATTAAGCTATCTTTCTCTTTTAAGTATTTTGAAATATTGATCTCAATAAAGTTAAGTAGGACTAGTTGAAAATATGCATGTATGAATCACATTTTCATGTAATTTTCACACTACACATCCATAATTGATCTATGTTATTTGACGGTACTAGTATATGTGACCATTGATGGGTCGAGTTACGATTAATGTAACAAAGATCACTTTGATCCTATATTAATACAGACAATGAACAAGATTGATTTGTATGCCCTCAAGGTATAATAACAAATTTTGGAGCTCATTAAAGTAAATATATTTATTAAAATACATTTGTGGTCCAGTGGGAGATTGTTAGATTAATTTAATATTAATCTAATTAGGACCAATAATGTAATTCAATAAATATTTGTTGTTATTGTAAAAGCCTAAATTTATGTGATTTGCTTAAGAATTAATTAAAGGCTGAAGGGCACTATTATTATGGAAGGCAAAGTGTAGGGGCCAGGTTGTAATTATTCATAACTGATGAGGGGCCAGTTGGATCATTACAAACCAACGTAGCGGTTTATGATGCCGATTGCGTTGTTATAAATTAGAGGCCGGTCCCCAATTTGAACACACTTTTCATCATCTCTCTTATCCCTTCACAGAGAGAACAAGAAGGAGAGAAATTGTGTTACAGATTGGAAGACCTTCTCTCTTGTTCTTTCTGATCCCATCTCCTATTAATTATTCAATTCACATTCAGTCAATCCGTCATCAATCTTCAGTACATCTTCAATCAAATCTCGCGTCCGATCAAGTCTTCAATCCATCTTCAGTCGATTCATCGTCTGCACATCACTATGGATTCGGGTACGCTTCCGCTCTATAATTATTGTACTCTTGAATTGATTTTGGATTTTAATCTATCAGAACATAGATGTAAATCCCCCAAAAACCACATTTTCCCTCAAGAACATCTTGCTGTCCAGTGGCATTGTTCTGAGATCTCAGTCCATTTTCCTATTTTTTGGACATACAGAAACTTGGAATTTGGTATTGACTACAAAATACTTTTTGTATCCAACATTCAGATCTTTCCAGACATATTTTTACTTTATTTTTTGAGTGAGTAAAACTCCTTTTTTCAATTTTTATTTTAGAGGCCAGTTCATCAGCTTCTGGAAATCCAGATTTCACATCTGAGATTTCCAGAAGGTTTTGACCCCTCAAATTACTTCAAAAATGGAAAGTTCCTTTGTAGAAACCCTATTTAGGGTGTTTTAAGCAACTTTCATTCTCGGACTTTCCCCAGATTCTGAGTTTTTGAAGCCTTTAAGTCCATTTCAAAGTCAAGGGTCAACTGCCTTCTTTCATTCTGGCAGAATTGCTTTTCAAATTCAAAAATCTTTTGAGTGCCAAGACTCAATCCAAAAATCATACCAAAAATCTTGGGGATTGTTCAAAGTCTTATAAAGAGTTCCCCATTTTTACTTTCCTCAGTTTCAACTTATTTTGGCCAAAACACACACACACACACACACACACACACAACAAAGGATTTTGAATGTTTGGAAGACTCGTTTTTGCGAGGCGCGCCGGGTGCACACTAACGTCCTTCCCGACGCGTAACATGACCTCCGAACCTAAATTTCTGATCTCGGGCATTTTTCAAAGTTTTGGCCCTTAAAACAAAAATGGCGTGGCGACTCCGTTTGATTTCAAAAAATCGGGTACATCACAGTGGCGACTCTGCTGGGGACTAATAAGCTTTTTCTAAAAAAAAAATGATATTTGGTATATTGGTGGAAACCATTAAACTTCCCGTTATCGCCTCCTAACACGAGTCGGGGATAAATTGTGGTTTAACAATCCCACGTACCGGTATCATTGTTTTCAAAAAAAAAAAAAGAAAAGCTTTTGAGGGTCAAGCTTCCGTCCCGGCATTAAAAATCATTTGTTGTGTGTGTTGATTTTTGCACATTTTCGTGTTGTTTTGGCCGCCTCGGAAAAAGTCAAAATTTTGACTGTCGGAATTATGTCCCTAACCGTTGGAATTTTTGTGTTTATGTGCTTATGTGTGCATTTACTTTCAAAAAAAAAAAAATTCAAAAAAAAAAAAGAGTTTCAAAAAAAAAGAAAATTTTCAAAAAAAAAATCATGCATCATGCTTTTTAAGACACATGAAAAATTTCTATTTTACTCAGAAAGAGAATATAGACTGCTTGCACACTACGCGCACGTGACCGTACACTGCACACTACGTCCCTAACCCGGGGAAATCCTTGTCGCGGTCCGTTTGGTCTTATTACGCCTCTCGGACGAGCACAGGACTACCCAAACATCCCATGGAGCCTCGTGTCGACCATGCACTTGTCCGTGATACACTTTGTCCGAGACCCGGTTGGTTTTTAGTCTGGTCTGTGTCATGCCCTGTTGTGATGATGTGTGATGTATCGAAAATTTTCCCATTTTTGTTTGAAAAAATCAACGAAACGGAGTCGCCACGCCATTTTAATTTTGAGGGCCAAAACTTTGAAAAAAGCCCGAGATCAGAGATTTAGGTTCGGAGGTCATGTTACACGCCGGGAAGGACGTTAGTGTGCACCCGGAATTCCTCGTAAAACGAGTCTTCCAAGCTGAAAATCATTTGTGTGTGTGTGTGTGTGTGTTTTGGCCAAAATACTTTGAAACTCAGAAAAGTAAAAATAGGGATATCTTTTCAAGACTTTAAACTGATTCCATGATTTTTTGGAAGATTTTTGGGTTGAGATTTGGTACTCAAAAGACCTTTTGAAGTTGAGAGCCATTTCTGCCAGAATGAAAAAGGCAGTGGACCTTTGATTTTGAAAGGGATTCAAGGGTCTTAAAACTTCATAATCTGGATAAACTCAGAGAATGAAAGTTGTTCTAGACGCCTTAAATAAGATTTGTGCGAAGGAATTTTCCATTTTGGAGAAGATTTGAGGGGTCAAAACCTTCTGGAAACCTCAGATATGAGATCTGGATTCCCAGAAGCTGATGAACTAGCCTCTGAAAGAAAATTTGAAAAGAGGAGTTTTACTCACCTAAAAAATAAAGTAAAAATATGTCTGAAAAGATCAGGATGTTGGCTACAAAAAGTGCTTTGTAGTCAACACCAAATTCCACATTTATCTGTGTCCAAAAATTAAGATAAAGGACTTAGGTCTGGGAAAATTGCTACTGGACAGCAACTTCCCAAGAGAGAAAATATGATTTTAAAGGGGGTTTTGCATCCATGCTTGTCCCCATTTCCCTAGGTTTTGGTTAGTGATCACTAGACATTTTAGTGGTGAATCAACTATACCAAACCATCCTTGGGGTACATTAGGACTAAGCATTTCATTTGCTTGGGGAGGGGGATTTTACCCTTTGAAAATGAGATTTGATGTATGAAAATGTTTTTTAGGGTTTTGAAAATGAGTTTTCTTTGCAAGAAAGTAAGAGAACTTGAAAATGATGTTGATCTTTGTAGAAGATCATCCATGGAGATGGTCTTCCATGGTGATCTTCTTAGATCTAAAGCAAGAAGATGAAAGAACTACATTTTGTAGTTTGCAAATGCATGCATGGTTGGAGTTTAGGGTAAGGAGAAGGAGGGTTTACCAATCTTCCTTGTGTTCTTGAGTTTTTGGCTTGAGTGTATGAGTGTTTAAGGCTTGAATATGAGAGTGAGTGGATGAGTGTGAGTTGGGAAAGATTGGAGAGAAAAAGGTGACAATTCTTGAAGAATTCTCACTGTTTTCTCTCTATATTTCACCAGAGGTTCGGTGCAATTGGTCTTTTTTCTTTTTTTTTTTGTGACTCGGAGGGCTCAATTTATAGCCCTCCCGAAATGACAAACTCATCCGCGCGGACAAGTCCCTTCGGCGTGCCTTCGTTCATTAAATGCAGCTCCACTTTGGACAAGAGGAATATTTCTTTTTTGAAATTCAAATTAAACAAACATTTATGTTTCCAAAGCATTTCTATTTGTGGTTTTATTCCTTTTGTTTTACTTTTTGAGATTCTTTTTGAGGTTTAACCTTAAATAACAATGCCCATTTTACCCTCACTTTGTTAAAAATGTTAGGATTGTTAGGAATTGTTAGAAATGTTATAACTTTCGTTAATTTTCTAACGAAAATTCTAACAAGCTCAAATTGGAGCACTTACAGTTGTCTGTGTATAGACCTTTCCTTTCAAGCCTTTGTCGGCATACCGACTCGATATCTTTCGGGGACCCTAATCAGTCGAAGTTCTGCCGGTTTTCCGCCGCAGACTTTGACCAAGATATTGACCGGCGCCTTGACTTCGGCTCTGACTGGCACAAATTATACACTGACTCCCAGCATTGACACTGCGTCATCAAGGATTAATGATTATTCCATGCCTAATTACGGCTTAACTGACGACAAGTCAAGATCAATTGTGGACACTTATCAGTCCAAATCATGCCGACTTTCTGTCGAGCCCTCGGACACGATCTTGACGTTGACGTCAGCTTTGTCCGTAATTTACATCGAATGCTCGTTAAAACTCGATTACCCGCCAGACTTCTAGGATCGTTTTTCTTTCGGTCGGTGGGATCCGCTTGCCCTATAGGACCCTCGCCCGGGGCTGTCCACCCTGGGAGGTCGAAATACAGGTGGAATACGAGGGGCTTATAGACGTAGTGACGGGGCCCACTGATCCAGGAATCAGAGTAGTTTGCGAAAAAGAAGAGCAATCTTTTCCAACCGATTAGGTTAATAAAGCGTGTTTTAAGTAAACATGAACAAATAACTGCATGTTGCGTGAGCCTTAAGCCCAAACACCTACCTTCCTTCAAATCCCACCATCTGAACCCTCGTGTCTTTCCCCCGCAGCTCCTCACAAAGGTTGGTTTCGGGCACCGGGTCACCGTTTAATCAGTTGGGAAGAGTCAAGCGCATCGTCGCCTTCATCGTCCTGTTCCGACTCCGAATTTAAGAATGTCTACATCACCGGTAACGATGGGGACAACGTCACTCCGCCTCCTGGGACCCCTCAAACGTAACAACAAAGTGGAATCGGCCTAGCCGAACGGATGAGAGTGCGCCAGGGAAGCACGGTTGAACAGGCCTTATGGAGGCTATCAAAAGCCATGGATTGGCCGCCGCCTCAACCTGCATGGCACCTTCACTGTGGAAGAAGAGGAAGACCTCAATCCCGCTCTTGGTCAACCCGACTACTCCAGGATGCCACCACCGGCCTCCCACGGTACTACCACCAGAGCCCATGCTCCTCGATCTCTAGGTCAGCCGGCTCCCCAACTGCAGACCACTGGATCCATGCAGCCTGACGGGACGAGCCAGTTCGCAGTACCTCAGTGGGGACAAAATCGATACAGAATGTCTTCTCATGCTTGGGGCTACCCCGAAATGCCACAGCAAATGGGAATCCCACCTCAGTTCGGGACCAATCAATCCAGACCTTCACAGCAACAGTATGGGATACCACCCCAGTTTGGTTCGGGGCAACAGTCAGGAGTCCCCCTCGTAATGATGTTAGCTTACCGCTTCCTCACATGACTTCCACTCGTGGTTCAATGGGTTACCAAGCCCCCATCCCAGCTTTCATCGAATCACCAGACCACAGAGATCCTCTCGGTTATGCATCCTCGCCACAACCACCATGCAATTCAACAACCAGGGACAAAGCCCCGCACTAAAGTCTACTTATGGGCCTCACCGGAAATCCAAGCCATCCGGCTACCTCAGATCCGCCTCCATCTTCTGCCGATTGGAAGCCAACAAAGCAAGTTGCCGGGTTCTATCCTTTGCCCGGCTCCTACTCACACTCCCTGCAGTAATCTGGGCCAAGGACAGGTTTTCACCTATGCTCCGGGATATGGTATTCCTTCCACCAATGCACCACCAACAGCTAGTCCTCTTCCTAGCTCAAATATCGGCTCAAGAATTTCCGCTCCACCTTTGGATCCCCAATTGGCTTGGTTTATGGAGCAACACAAGGAAATGAAAGCACAGATTGCTGAATTGACTGCCAAAAAGAACACTGCTCTTCGGCCTACAGATCCCGACTCGATTGTCCCCCTGCCTCACAAGTTTGTGATGCCCACTCTGGATTTGTTTGATGGGAGTGCATGCCCTAAAACTCACTTGGACACCTATACTTTGGCAATGAAGGCTAAGGGATGCACAAACCAGCAGTTGGCCGATTACTTTAGTCTCTCTTTGAAGTCGTGGGCTTTAAAATGGTTTTTCCGATTGCGGCTGAAGCTAGGGCTACTTGGGAACAGATTACACAAGATTTCTCTACGTATAAGTATAAAGCCAACTTGGAATGGGAGACAAACAGAGTTGACTCGCAAACAACGATGCAAAGGCCCTAATGAGAATATTGGGGATTTCTATAAGAGGTGGAACTTAAAGCTCAAGAAATGGCCATTCCTCCCTCCGACGAGGAGCGCTTAGACATCTTTCGGTCATGCTTGAAGCCGCATTTGAGAGCTTCCCTCGCCCACTTCCCTACGCCGACTTGCGTGCAATGGTTAATTCCGGGGCTAAGTTTGAAAAGGCTTACAATCAGCAGCCCGACCGCCGCACCCGCCTACAGATATCGGGGTCCTCCCTCCAACACTACTCTCGCTTTCGCTAAAGGCAAAGAGGCGATCGGCTACGCGGGACAGGACTGTGACAATGCCACTTCCTTTGTTCCCAAGAAGCCTGATGCATCCAGATCCCGGCTCCAAGACTTGAGAAACCTTGGGATGCCTTTAAGTGATATCTTTAGAGGATTGGTAAAAGAAGGTTTGCTCCGGCCTTTGGAAAATTATCAGCCTAGAAACCCCAATGCTCCTTTGGATACCTCCAAGCATTGTGCCTTTCATCAGTACCACGGGCACCTGACAGATGATTGCGTCCCCTTGAAAAAGGCAATCCAAGGGTTGATTGAGCAAGGGAGGTTAGAAGTGCCTGAAGGGCCCAATACTATCAGTAACCCATTCCCTAGAAACAACAACCCGAATGTCAACATGGTCGAGTTTGGTGATCCAAGACTTGTGGGCATAATGGAATTTGACTCGCCCCCTTGTGAGGTCGGTGAATCAGCCATCGCAGGCGATGAAAGTGTTTGGATTAAGAAAGAGATTGCCAAGGAAATCCTGATGGAAAGATCTGCAATAGCTCCCGTCTCCAGCGTCGAAGAATAGATGCATGGTTCAACAGCAAAGAGCGGCTAGACTGGGGGCTACCTATCTTTAAAATAGTCTTTTGAGTCAACCTTCGTAGGGTCTAGTACTTTTCTTTCACCTAAGTCCTTCCCGGACATTTGTCGTTGTAGTCCATTTTGGACATAGTGGTTAAATGCCTAACTTTTAATATAAGTCTTTTTTCTCTTCTTGCTAGACTCGAGACATCACTTGCGCACCCACGTTACACTTAATTGAAATGGTTTTATCCAAAATGATCACTTGTGCTGCTCAACCACTAATTCTTTGAAATGATTAATATTTAAATTAATCGGAGTGAGAAAATCAATTGATATCCTTCCCAAATTGGGGCTTACCAACTCCCCATCTTGCATCTCATATGCTCACATCCCTTTCATCATCATCCCCTCGTTGCTCGATGAATTTGCATGGATCTTTTCTCATTTAAAGCTTAAGCAAACAATGAAGACTTAATCTCGTTTAGGTCATCCGGTAGGGATTGCGGTTGAACCCTTTCACCCATAGGAAAGCCATTACCTCACCCTCACTAAACAATACCCTTTCATTTCAAGATCGGCGTGTTTTGAAACCCGGTTTAGCCATCATTTTTGCTCCTTACTGAGAGAAAGTCCAAGCGAGCCCAAGAAGTTAGCTTCGAGAGTCGGCGATGCGCAAAATATCTCAAGCCATGAAGGAAGGACAAAGACAATCCTCAACTCCTCAGGAGGCCTTCCAAGCAAAAAAAAAACAAACAAAAACAAAACAACAAAAAAAAAAAAAAAAAAAAAAACAAAAAAGAAAGAAATAGTTCAAGCAAGAACTTCAAAAAAAAAAAAAGAAGGACTGTCGATCCTCACAATTCAAGAAAATCCCCGACTTCTCAAGAAGCTCTCCAATGATAAAAAGGAGCTCGAATTCTCGCAAGATCGCAAAAAGTTGTCGATAGCTTGGATTTCCTCTCACCATTACCTTAAATCAATCCCAAGCCATCCTCTCGATTTTAGAGGATACTCCCATTACCCTCGCCTTTGGCCAAAGTCAAAATTTGACCTCTCATTCTTAGAGGCAATCAATCTTCCCCGCCGTAGATTTCCCAAACACATCCCTGCAAGCCAATCTCTCATTTTTAGAGGTTCAGTCAGCAAAAGGCCCAGCCGACCTCTCACTTTAAGAGGTCATAACTCCCAAAATTACCCGATGGCCGATCGAAGCCCGGAAACCCAGCTGCAATTCCTATCGGATAGCAATTTCATCGTAAAATCTTTAAGATCTAAATCAAATTAATGCTCCATTGCTTGCTTAAATTGGAATCTAATTCATCTTGATTCGAAATCATCAATCGAAGATTGTGCAAATTCAAATTTGATTCATTCGACATCTCATGTGAGCATAATTCATTTCTACTCCACAAACACTTGCCGTGGAGGTCCCACTGGGGCTTCGCATCCGTGTCTTTCATGGACACTCTAAGGGGATATGTTATTCAAATCTCCAATTCTCAAAATCCCCAAAGGTCCTCAGATCCTCAAATTTCAACATTCGTTCTCTTTTCATTCGGGATAGGCCCGAACTACGGCGACCTGAGCTCTTCATAATGGAGGGAACGTAGGCAACCAGAAATGGTCCGGTCGAAATCACAAACAAATCTCAAAAAAAAAAATCCGGTCTCATCAAGGATCGTCCCTATACACTTTCCGAGCTTGATATCAGTTGGCTTTCTCCTTGTGATTAATCAAAATATTTGTTCATATCAGATTTAGGGATTGAATAACCCGAACATTAACAAAGGGTTTTAAGCAGCCTTGTGATCATCATGAATAAGACAATTTTTCAAGTGTCTCGACAAGTCTTCTCTTTCTACATCATAGGAAAATAGAGCCAAACACTGTCTTTCTGTCAGCAGGGGCTTCCATACACTTTTCCACACCTTGTAATGCTTATACTCTCTCAAAAGAGTCAAACCTAAAGCGAGTGTGTATACACAAAATCGGGATTCATTCCCACTTTTCGAAAGATGTGCCCCTGCACGTAAACATTCCTGAGTCTTGTCCATTGACTGGTTGACTAAGATCTGAAAAGATGGGTGCCTCCTTGGTCACATGATGACTCTGTCTGCAATAGGACTGCTCTGTGTTTCTTCACGCTGGGGCTTGCTAAGCGGTCCTCCCAGGTTCTCCTGTATCAGCTCTTCAAGATGGGACTTCTATAGTCATCCTTGGGTCCACATTGCGTTCTTCACTACGAGATAGATTCGCCAAGTCACTTCTTCAAAATCCGGACTTTGCCTACTCAGGATCCGGGGGCTTTATCAAGCTGGTCCTTTGGACCCGAATTTTATCAAGTCGCAAGAAAGAATTTTCAGCTTCAGGACTTGGTACATAGCAGCTTCCCGTAGTATCGGAATTTGAGATCTGGGTTTCTCCCGGCATTAGCAATTTCATCAAATCATTCTCCGAACAAGGTTTCGGCCAAAGTCACAGCTCACCCAAATGGAAGAAGCTTCAACGTGCCCTAGAGCCTGTCAGCATCAGCTTCAAATGACCAAGAATGAGAGAAAAAATTTCAACCAAGACCCGGGATCCGAATCCAATTTCATCAAAATTGAGGTCCATGTGATACTGCTAACAAAACCTCACCAACAAACGCTGTTTAAATCGCGATCAAGGGTTCTCATCCCCCACGTGCTCAAAATTTGTTCCAAACAGTCTCCAGACACATACATCACCATGCATCCCCACAAAAATCTCCCAAGGGCTCATGTAGCATGCACAAAACTTGAATCAATAGGAAAAATCCTAAGTGATTGAAAATCATAAATCGTAATTTCCCTGCCAAAAAGCGTAGGCTAAGTGCATCTTCGAAGGCAAGTAAATGCATCATCTCATAATCATTTTTGGCTCTATGCATGCATCTGTCATCTTGAATGTCATATATGCATCTTCCTCTTCACTAACGAATGCAGGAATTCAAACGTGAAATCAAATCCCCCTTTTCGGCAAGGATGATCTTCACCAAAGACGACATCCAATGTCCACAAATGGGTGAAGACAGCCTCCAGCATCTACAGTTTGGCAAAGACAAGCTCCGGCGTCTGCAACTTGCTAAAGACGACCTCCAACGTCCACAAATGGATGAAAACAGCCCCCAATGAAGACCACCTCCAATGTCTACCATTCGGTCAGGGACGCCAAGTTCTCAAAATACAATACGGTCAGAGACGCCAAGCTCTCAAATGCAAATCGGTCAGGGACGCCAAGTTCTCAAATACAAATCGGTCAGAGACGCCAAGTTCTCAAATGCAATCGGTCAGAGACGCCAAGTTCTCGAATACAGTACGGACAGAGACGCCAAGTTCTCAAATGAAAATCGGTCAGAGATGCCAAGTTCTCAAAATGTAAATCGGTCAGGGACGCCAAGTTCTCAAATACAAATCGGTCAGAGACGCCAAGTTCTCAAATGCAATCGGTCAGAGACGCCAAGTTCTCGAATACAGTACGGACAGAGACGCCAAGTTCTCAAATGAAAATCGGTCAGAGACGCCAAGCTCTCAAATGCAAATCGGTCAGAGACGCCAAGTTCTCAAATACAGTACAGACAGAGACGCCAAGTTCTCAAATGAAAATCGGTCAGAGATGCCAAGTTCTCAAAATGCAAATCGGTCAGGGACGCCAAATTCCCAAATATAATACGGTCAGAGATTCCAAGTTCTCAAATACAATATGGTCAGAGACGCCAATTTCTCCAAATACAAATCGGTCAGGGACGCCAAGTTCTCAAATACAAATCGGTCAGGGACGCCAAGTTCTCAAATACAATGCGGTCAGAGACACCAAGTTCTCAAAAGCAAGAAGTCCCAATGTGAAGACAAGCTCAACAACCTCTACAAGGTTGACGATCACCAGCAAGATACAGACTCAACCAAACTCCACCTTCAGGTCAAAATGTCTCCAAAGACAGCAAATTGTCGGCAGAAACCGTCCCACGAACGGCAACCTAACAACTCTTCATCAACATCAGTCGTAGCCTCAGTCCTTCCGGCAGCTACAGGTAAGCATAGCACAGGTATGAAAGCATATCTTAGTCAACTACTTTTCTAAAAGAACATTATCATCAAATCTTAGGGCAACTTCCCAAAAAACAGTCAAACCTCGGGTGACTCCCGAATACCATCAAACCATCAAAGACCATCCCCAGCAACTTTCGAACTACGTCCAGGCTTGATTCCCACTCAGGATACGTAGGCAGCCTACCCTAGGTCCAGCCGCTTGACCAACACGGTCACCCTTTTTCCCCGATAATCAGCATAAACTCTAATCTTCCCCTGCGAGAATGCCCTCAAACAGTCTCCCTCAACCCCGACTTAGGATCATACTCCTGAACTAGGTCCCCATTTAGGTTCATACTCCTGAACTGAAACCCCGACTTAGGATCATACTCCTGAACTAGGTCCCCATTTAGGTTCATACTCCTGAACTGAAACCCCGACTTAGGATCATACTAGGTCCCCATTTAGGTTCATACTCCTGAACTAAGTCCCCATTTAGATTCATACTCCTGAACTAAACCTCGACTTAGAATCATACTCCTGAACTAAGTCCCCATTTAGATTCATACTCCTGAACTAAACCTCGACTTAGAATCATACTCCTGAACTAGGTCACCGTTTAGGTTCATACTCCTGAACTAAACCTTGACTTAGAATCATACTCCTGAACTAGGTCCCCGTTTAGGTTCATACTCCTGAACTAAACCTTGACTTAGAATCATACTCCTGAACTAGGTCCCCATTTAGGTTCATACTCCTGAACTAAACCTTGACTTAGAATCATACTCCTGAACTAGGTCCCCATTTAGGTTCATACTCCCGAACTAAACCTTGACTTAGAATCATACTCTGAACTAGGTCCCCATTTAGGTTCATACTCTGAACTAAACTCCAACTTAGGCTAACAAAATCCCCAAATAAGTTAACGGAATCCCGCTTCTTTTCCCATTATCCTCGGCGAAAAGTAAGACCGATCCCTTCAAATCAAGGTTCGAGGCACCTAAAACGCCATCATCAAGGTTCGAGGCACCTAAAACGCTATCACTTCGATTTCAACACACAACACGAGGAAAGCGACAAATCGTAATCATCCCCTAATTCGACAAACCAAAATTATTACCCGGGCGACTTCCCAAAAATAGTCAAACCATAGGGCGACTTCCCAAAAATAGTCAGATCATAGGGTGACTTCCCAAAAATAGTCAGATCATAGGGTGACTTCCCAAAAATAGTCAGATCTCAGGGCGACTTCCCAAAAATAGTCAGATCATAGGGTGACTTCCCAAAAATAGTCGATCTTAGGGTGACTTCCCAAAAATAGTCGATCTCGTGGCGACTTCCCCAAAACAGTCAAAACCTTAGGGTGACTTCCCAAAAACAGTCAGATCATAGGGTGACTTCCCAAAAATAGTCAGATCTCAGGGCGACTTCCCCAAAACAGTCAAAACCTTAGGGTGACTTCCCAAAAACAGTCAAACCTTAGGGTGACTTCCCAAAAATAGTCAGATCATAGGGTGACTTCCCAAAAACAGTCAGATCATAGGGTGACTTCCCAAAAATAGTCAGATCTCAGGGCGACTTCCCAAAAATAGTCAGATCATAGGGTGACTTCCCAAAAATAGTCAGATTTTAGGGCGACTTCCCCAAAATAGTCGAACCATAGGGCGACTTCCCAAAAACAGTCAAAACTTTAGGGTGACTTCCCAAAAATAGTCAGATCATAGGGTGACTTCCCAAAAATAGTCAGATCTCAGGGCGACTTCCCAAAAATAGTCCAATCTTAGGGTTAAACACCCGAACTACGACTGGCTTGATTCCTCTTAAGGATATGTAGGTAGCCTATCATTAGGTTCAGCCATCCGACCGAAAATGGTCATTCCTACCCCCAGCAGAGCAGATAGCCATCCGACCAAAAATGGTCATTCCTATCCCCAGCAGTACGGATATACAATTTCAGCCATCAGACCAAAATGGTCATCTCTTATCCCCAGCAGAGTTTCTCTCCAAAGAACCGATCGCAGAGCTCGCTCATCAAGGTTCGAGGTACCTAAAACGCCATCATCTCTGTGGTCAAAGACCCGAACTACGGCCGGCTTGATTCCCTTTCGGGATACGTAGGTAGCCTATCGCTAGGTTCAGCCACCCGATCACTCGATCATCCTGCCAAATATGGAGCCTTACTCTTATCGACGACCCCGCTTCCTTCGAAAGCGCCGTCGCCGAGGGGCTACTGTAAGTGCTCCAATTTGAGCTTGTTAGAATTTTCGTTAGAAAATTAACGAAAGTTATAACAATTCCAACAATTCCTAACATTCCTAACTTTTCTAACAAAGTAAGGGTAAAATGGGCATTGCCATTTAAAGTTAAACCAAGAAAAGAATCTCAAAAAGCAAAAGAAATTGGAAAAATCCGAATTAAGAAAGTTGAAAACAAAGCAATCGGTTTGAATTTTAGAAAATATTCCTCCTGTCCAACAGCCTACACTGTAGCAGATGAACAGTGCACGCGTCGAACCCTATCCGCGCGGATATGATTGACACTCACAGTGTCCTATAAATTGAACCCTCCTCTCTCAGTTTACACAACACAATTTTCTCACAGCAACAAAACTCTGGCGAAATATAGAGAGAAAATTAACAGTGGGAATCCTTAGATTGCCACTATTTTCTCTTGAATCTTTCCCAATCTCACTCCAAACACAAATCCAAACACCAAACCTTGATACTCCTCAAGCCAAACACCAAATCTTGATACTCCTCAAGTCAAATTCCAAGCCTAGGAAGATAGGGTGTCACCATTGGTAAAGCCCTCCTTCTTGAAACCCTAAAACTCCCTTTTAATTTCTTGTTCATCTTGTTCTTCCTACTTTGATCTACTTTATGTCTAGTTTAACTTAAGTCTTGACCTAAGATGGTCATCTTGAAGTTCATCTTCATGAATGACCATCTCAAATGGTCCATATTCTAAATCCCTAGTTGGTTTTCTCTTTAATTTCATCTTTACAAAGATCCCCTTTCCCTTTGCAAAGGATATGTTTAAACCCCATAAATTCCCCAAGGATGACTTGAATATGATAACCACTTGACACAAGGTAGTGGAATCAAGTCTAGGGATGAAAATGGGGTGAACATAGATGTAAATCCCCCAAAAACCACATTTTCCCTCAAGAACATCTTGCTGTCCAGTGGCATTGTTCTGAGATCTCAGTCCATTTTCCTATTTTTTGGACATACAGAAACTTGGAATTTGGTATTGACTACAAAATACTTTTTGTAGCCAACATCCAGATCTTTCCAGACATATTTTTACATTATTTTTTGAGTGAGTAAAACTCCTTTTTTCAATTTTTATTTTAGAGGCCATTTCATCAGCTTCTGGAAATCCAGATTTCACATCTGAGATTTCCAGAAGGTTTTGACCCCTCAAATTACTTCAAAAATGGAAAGTTCCTTTGTATAAACCCTATTTAGGGTGTTTTAAGCAACTTTCATTCTCGGACTTTCCCCAGATTCTGAGGTTTTGAAGGCTTTAAGTCCATTTCAAAGTCAAGGGTCAACAGCCTTCTTTCATTCTGGCAGAATTGCTTTTCAAATTCAAAAATATTTTGAGTGCCAAGACTCAATCCAAAAATCATACCAAAAATCTTGGGGATTGTTCAAAGTCTTATAAAGAGTTCCCCATTTTTACTTTCCTCAGTTTCAACTTATTTTGGCCAAAACACACACACACACACACACACACACAACAAAGGATTTTGAATATTTGGAAGACTCGTTTTGCGAGGCGCGCCGGGTGCACACTAACGTCCTTCCCGACGCGTAACATGACCTCCGAACCTAAATTTCTGATCTCGGGCATTTTTCAAAGTTTTGGCCCTTAAAACAAAAATGACGTGGCGACTCCGTTTGATTTCAAAAAAAAATCGGGTACATCACAGTGCCTTGTACCGTTCTATCTCTCCTTGTGCATTCATCTTTTTCTTGAACACCCACTTTACACCAATGGGCTGCACTCCCTTAGGCAAATCTACCAACTCCCAAGTGTTGTTGCGGTTTATTGCCCTGATTTCCTCATTCATCATGGCAACCTTCCATTTTCCATCTCGGACCGCTTCTTCAAAACTGATGTCTTCCGTATCTGCCAAAAGACACACTAGATGCATTTCATCTGTCGAATCATACAAATCTTGTATACTTCACGTTCTGGGCTGTCGAGGTTCACTTTGCGCCTCTGCTACTGTTTCTGTTTCGCCTCTGGAAGCGCCTCTGTAAGCGCCGGTGTTGGCGCCAAAATTGAGATCTCTGCGTCTTCACTGCTCCTCTGTGTTGAACTATTCCAGTCCCACTCACATTCTTCATTCCGTGCCATCATCAGAAGGTTTTCATGCCCTTCTCCTTCTAAGGTCAGATTCATCGTCTCATCCACTCTTTTCTCACTATAACAATTCTTTGCAAAATGCCCCACTTTGCCACAATTTTAACATCTGTCAGAGTTACAATCTCTCGCGTAATGACCAACCTTGTAACATTTATAACACTCAACATTAGAACGTTGCGCCTGAGCGCCTGAAGGAAGCACCTGAGCGCCTTTGCCTCTTCCGCGACCTCTTCCACGCCAATTCTGCCACTGTGCCTGCCATTGAGTGCCTTTATCCCTATAATTTCCTTCACGACTGCAGCCTTGATTGCCAAGCCCAGTTCCACGACCTCCGCGGCTACCTCCTTTACCTCTACCACCTTGAGAATATAGCACCTTCTCATCTTTGACTGTCGCCTTTGTTTGGAGCGCTTGCTCAAGCGTCTCCTCCTTCTTTTTCTTCTTTCGTTGTTCGTGTGCCTCCAGAGAACCGGCAATATCATCGACTGTGAGCTTCGCAAGGTCCTTTGACTCTTCTATTGAGCACACAACATTCTCAAAATTGTCGGTTAACAATCTCAAAATCTTCTCGGCAACTCGCTCATCGGTTAACGTTTCGCCATTACGAGTGAGTTGGTTCACCACAGCTTGTACACGCGTGATGTAGTCAGATATTGTTTCTGACTCCTTCATCTTCATGCTCTCCAACTCGCCACGAAGAGTTTGGAGACGCAGTTACTTAACTCGGTCGGCTCCTTTATACACTTTTGCTAAAATGTCCCACGCTTCTTTTGAAGTAGTTGCACCGGTAATCTTCTCAAAGCCTGACTCGTCAACGGCTCGGAACAACATGTATAGTGCCGCACTATCCTTCGATCGTAACTCTTTCAATGCCTTGTTTTGAGCCGCCATATATCCTGTGGTGTTTGTTGGTTCTTCGAAACCTTCTTCGACCACCTCCCATGCATCTTGAGATCCGAGAAGAGCTTTCATTTGAATGCTCCAGTTACCGTAATTCCCTTTCGTTAGTCATGGTAGCGGCATTTGACCCATCATATTCGCCATAAGCTCTGATACCACTTTGAAGAAAATAACAAGGAGTAAAACAAAAATATTTCGGGATCTTACTCACTTTCTTCCTTTTATTAACACACTCTCTTGTAATTTCCTTGCATCCAAATGAATACTACTTGGCCTTTATATAGGCTCTACAAAAGACAATATATTAACTACTAATTAATCCTATTAATACTACTAATTACCATGACTCATAACCACCAATTCAATTCCCGTAACTCCCTCATTACTACCCATTTATTCTTGTTACTAACTGAAAAATAACTCCTAAATTATTATTGTCTTTAAGACAATTTCAAACACAAATTCAAATGACAACATTTAAGTTATTTCCAACAATATCATCATGGCAGGCTAAAACATTATCTAGAGTCGGTCGGCTCACTTTACTAAGAGATACAGCCCAATCACTGCGGGTTTATAGTATGTCTTTTTTCCCTCTACCTGAAACAATCCTCCAAAAATATACAGCTATAATGAGACAATTTTATTGGTCATCCTCCGTTTCCTCTCGTGGATTACCTCTTGTCTCCTGGAAGAAGCTTTGCAAACCATTTAATGAAGGTGGTTTACGGTTGAAAATTTTGCAAATTCTCAACAAATCTCTTATGTTAAAATTATTATGGAGGCTTTTCTAGCACCCAAACTCACTATGGCCACAATTATGAGATGGAAGTATTATTGTGATTTAAATTTAATTCAGGCCTCTACTAAGGCAAACACCTCATGGTTATGGAAGCACCTCCTTGAGCATCTACACTTGTTTCAAGAAGTGATCAGTTGGCATATCGAAAATGGTATTGAAGTGAGATTTTGGAAGGATCTTTTGGTTATGCCCTTCCCCTTTGATCACCATGGCTAAATTCCTAATTCCATCTTCTTGGTTCTCCAAATCTGTCTCAGATTATCGTGATACTTTAGGATGGAAAATGGGCATTCTTAGGTCCTTTTTATCAACAGATATTATTTGGCTTCTTTAGGCATTCCCTTGGCTACTCTCATCCTCACAGGATACACCTTCATGAATACCTAATAAGAATACCTAATAAGAGAGGGCCATTTTCAGTTAGATCCACTTACAACTGGCTTCTCGCTAAATCTTGCCAAGTTATCCAATCTGCTCATATTTTGTGGCATCAATTATGGACTTTACCATGCACGTTTTGTCTTAAACATTTTGTTTGGATGGCCTCTCAAGATGCTCTTCCAACGGCATCTAAACTAGCAGCGCGACAGATTATTCCTTCATCCATATGCCTCCTCTGCCATCTGGAAGAGGAAACCCTTTTGCACCTAATCAATGAATGCCTTTATTTTAAGCCAACAAACTAGAAATGTGATATTCAGCCCATGCTATCCTCAAATCTATTCATTCACATTTTACGGGTTTAGGGCTCCAATTTCACATCTCCGAAATATGTAGGCCGAATGATTTTAAGTTACTGGTTGATATGGAGTAGTCGAGACAAATTCATTTTTGAACACACGAGTATTCAACCAATTAAATTTCTTAAACAGCTTCAGATAGCTTATGATGACGCCAAACAATTCTGGGTCAGAACAGTTCTAGGATATCTGGCAGGATATATTTGGTTGGTGTGGTACCTATGAACACAACACAAACGAAGCACCGTTAAGGTCAAAGTTGGATGCTAATCCAACTCAGGCCCTAGGTTGTGAGAGCAAGAACACTAAGATTTATAAGACTTTGAATGCCTTGAGTGTGTGTGTATGAGTGTGTGTTTAGGGTTTGAGTAATACGGTTTACAATATAGATTTGGCACTTACCTTGTCTAAGGGGACAAAGGTCTTCTATTTATAGGCAATGGGGAGCTGCTCGCTAACGTAAGCCATGAGGTCAGCCCTAAAGGGCACTTTAGTCTTTGACCACATACACGTGTCCGCATCTGATTGGGTCTGTCGGGGAAGGAAGATTCACTGTCAGAGGGGATGTCGCTGATGTGGACAAAAGCCGTGTATTCGGCTCGGCGCATTAAATGCAATAGTAGGCGCCTGACTGAGCCGCATTAAATGTGATGGGAGTGAGCCAGCTACTTGCATGTCAGAGCCAATAAGATAACTTGCTCAGTAAGCCTTGATATCAACTGGAAGTCTGGTGAGATAATCGGGAGTCTGGTATGAGACCGCGGTCAACATCTTAGGCAAGGTCAATGATATTTGACGCGGACACGGATGTGGCGATCATACCTCATGCGGTCACCAGTCTGATGGTCTAGATCCCTTCAGTCCGGACTAGGATGATGATAAGAGGAACACTGTCTTGACCTCAGGGGTCTATCTTTCCGCGGTCTTGACTCTGGCGGTCTAGGGAATGCCACGTCATACTGGGCCTTTAACCAGACCGAGCTTGGGCCCGATCTAGCTGGTCCGAGCTCATCAGTGGCCTCTAGCTCCAAGTGAATGATTATTTATGGTCTGAGCGAGGAGCTACTAGTTAAGCTCAGTTCAATTAGATCGCTCCTGAGCGGGCACCAGTATTGGCGTTTTTCATTGGTTTTTGCCTTGCGTCCCATGCAAATAGGCACATGTGAAGTCACGTGTGGAAGTTTGTAGGCGCCTTCATTGCCCTGCCTCCCGGTTAACTGGTGGTCCCCTTGGCAGATGAAGAGACAGCGCGTGACAGATACGGAGGGTACGTGTTAGCCATCCAAGAGGCGCAATAAATGTCAACCGTTTAATTTTCGAAATTTCAAACGTTTGGTGTCGGTTCAGGGTTCGAGGGGAATGGTTTGTGGGCTAATTAATACGGGTCGACCCGTATAGGTAGGCCTTATAAATACAAACCCTTCAACCCTCAGTGCCCCTTTACCATTTTCAAGCCTTCAAATTGCTAGAGAGAAAATTTGTTGCTTCTTACTTAGCGTCTTCTTCTTCCTTTTCCAAATCCGTAAGTTATTTTGTGCTTTAAACTCCTTTTCCCTCTCTATTTCTACTTTCTTCTGGACAACAATGACTGCCCGTAAGTTTGGTCCCGTTCGTCCGGAGGAACTAGGAGATGGGAATACCCCCGACCTGTTTGCGGTTTGCAAAAGGTCAGGAGGAATATATAGGAAGGTGGCTCATGGGTGGTTGAGGCTATCCTTGAACTGTTTTCGTTACTTTTGTGAGAAATACCAGTGGGAGCCCTTTATCCCACTCCGGTTGTGGGAGGCCAAGAAAAATTTGATTGTGAATGGTGACCTTTTGGTGTTGGGGGATACTCGTAGATTAAATAGTTTTGTGATGGGGGTTCTGTGTAGGTTTTCCCGCGAGAGAGATCAGGCGTTGAACGCCGCTGAACTGGTGAGGAGAGCGATTCGTAATCCTCGAGTGATAACTAACTGGGAGAGAGTGGAACTTATGGACCTTGACCAAATGGACAAGTACCAGTGCCTGGCCGCAGAAGATACGAGTGCTCCCCTAGACGCTGAGCCTCTGAACACAATTCACCCCGAGGTCCAGACCGAGGCCCATGATGTGCCCATGGTGGACGAGAGTAGTGATGACGGTGATGAAGTAGAGATGGAGGTGGACGGAGGCGATGAGGATGAACCAGAGGTGGAGCCCTCAAAGGGGTCATCTTCTAGTCTCTCTGGCTCTCAAAGCACGGAGACAGTGGATGACACCCGTGAGGAGGGAGACCGCATGGCCCCGGGCACATCCCAGAAGGCCACGAGGATAGTGGATGCCTTCGGGGATGAATCTGAGGAAGAGGCCCCTGTTCGCGGCAAGAGGCTTGCCGTTGAGGCCAATCCTGGTCGAGGCAAAAAGAGAGGCAAAGAAGTGGCCTCCATTGATTGGGAGCAGGAGATCTATACCACCTATGGCGTTGACCCAAATGCCTTTCATGTCCGCCCTCTTCAGGAAGTGGAGACGAAGAAGGGGAAACTGAGACCGGAGACTGTAGCTGATGTCCGCGAGGACAATAGGGCTTGCATTTTCTATGGGGTCCAGTTCGAAAACGGGCTGAGGCTTTCCCTCGACCCTTTCATCAATAAGTTCCTAAATTTCACCCGCTGTCTCCCCATGAACCTGACTCCCAATACTATTAGAGCCCTGGTTTCCTTCATAGCTATCTACAGGCTATTTGGTTTTGAACCCACCCTCAATGGGCTTTATGCCTTTTATCAAAATTAGATAACCAACGAAAACCTTGGCCTGAAGGCAAAGAACAATTCTCCCCGCACATTCTCTGCCCCAACAAATAAATTTGACCAGTGGAACCAGAAGAACATCCTGGTCATTGAGTCTAGATTTGGGTAGTCTTTTGCTAAACCTTCCAGCCCGATTCCTCTTAGGATAGCTGCTACTGCCTACCCTGACCCTGCTGCATCCGAGGACCTCCAGGTTGCTCTAGCCCTCTTTCTGGTCCAGTTTGTGACCGATAAGAAGGAGCAACCAGTTTTCGATGTAAGCGCGATAATAGGCGACGAACCCCTGCTGATCTACACCGGGGTGGCCCCCCAGAGGGAAGGTCTTCCCTATGCTCCTGGGGTAGCCATTTTACCCCAGCTTCGTGACCCTGACTGGAGGGTTCATGAATTTTTTGCATTCAAGGCTGACTGTAAGACTTGCATGCTGGGCGCGGAATGCAAGCCTCCGGAGTAGATTGGTCTCTATTCTGTTTTAGAACTATCTGTGATTGCTTCTGATTTTTTTTGAAAATTGTCGTCTAATCAACTCTTTTTCCTTTCAGAGTAGATCCAGCCGACTATCTCGGAGATGAGTGGTAAGCCTAACCCCTAGTAACTGAAGGCTAGGAAGCTAGCCAAGCGGCGAGACAAGCTGCTTTGGGGAAGACTTTTCCCAAGGGCGACATTCCCCACGTTGTTGATCGGCAGACCGGCGTTATCTTGGCCGCGGGTAGGGGGATCCCTCAGACAAAGGATCTACCTCTGCCACCACCTCCACCTCGGGGAGGACCTCTGCCATTTGCTCGCGGCCCTAGTCCCTCTTCTGAGCGCACCATCTCCACCGGACACTCATATCATTCCCGAAAGAGATCTGCCTCCGACGATGTTGCGAGCAAGGATAGGCCGCAGAAAACTCATAAGGGCGGAGATAACACATGCCCAAGCCTCCACTGGCTCCGGCTCCGCTCCCCCTTCCAATGAAGGGAGGACCGTCTGCTCGGCCTCCAACCCTGTGGTTCCCAACGAACTGCGGGATCCGGCCAAGAGCCTGAAGGAGAAGATTGAGAAGGTCCCCGAGATCAAAGGGGCAGATCCATACTCCGTGATTGGGCAAGGAGCATTGAATAGGCTTTATGCCCCTGACTTCTACATGAGTGTCATCTCCAAGATGAACTCTGCTGCCCTATCCGGAGATATGGGCTTGATAGCTATTGAGGTAACCCTTTTTTTGATACCGAATCATTGAATCCTTATGACCGCCCACTGCAAACTGTTTTATCTCTGTTCGCAGATGGCCAACAAGTCCATGAGGGATATTAATGACGAGCAGGCCGTCCTCCTGTCCGATCATACCAAGGCTTACACTGAAAAGTCTAAGCTTTTGGCCAAGGCTGAGGAGCAGGTGAATGCTCTGAAGGTCTCTCTGTCCGAGAAGGAGGGAGACTTGAAGACTTTCATGGATCTCCTAGATAAGGCAAATAAGGATGTGTAAAAGTATATGGGGCAGCGGGATGAACTCCACGGGCATAAGACCCAGCTCGAGAAAAGGAATGAAGAGCTTGCGGTCAATCTGGAAGCCGCCCAGAAGACGATGAAGACTTTGGAGGAGTCTGTGGACTAGCTGTCCGATCAACTGCTTCCTCTGAGGCAATTTGAGTTGGAGAGGGAAACCATTCTGGAGGCTGCTCGCAAGGAGGCTGTGAAGCAGTACCAAAATTCTGAGGAGTACAAGGAGATGGTTCTAGACGAATCTTCCGTTCAGTACGAGCTCGGCCTATCGACGCAGCTAAGGAACTTTGCTGCTATGGGAAAGTTCTCTGTGGAGCAATTGGCCATTATTGGCTCCTTGATCTCTACAGACGATCTCTGTCTGCTCGGGCAGGCACTGGTCCCCCTGGCTGCGGATGAGATAGCCAATCTGGAGCTTGCAGCGGCCTCTTCCTTGCCTCCTGTGGCCACATTCACTGCTTTCGGTCTCAGGAATCAACTGGATAAGCTGAGGTTTGGTGCCCAAGGTCTGTCATTTGAAGCCGCTGTTGCTAGCTTGTTCCCCAACGGGCCTGCGATCAGCGATGTATTTCCACCTCGGTCAGCTCCAGCTCCAGCTTCCACTGAGCCCATTACTGATCTTACAACTGCTGAGTAGACTCTTCACTCTCCCACTCCTAACTCTGAGGCTGCCAAAGAGACAGCCACTACGGATCCCAGGGACTCTGTTCCTTTAGCCTAGGATTTTTTTCTTTTTCTTATGTAATAGATCGTAGGATTTTGTAAATCGTTTTATCCATTAAATAGAAGTATTTTTCAATCATTCTTGCCTTGTCTTTATTTTAGGCTGTTTCAAGTTTTTGCAATGTATTCTTGCTCTTCCTTTTTTCAGCTTTTCAGACTTGGAATGACTATTTTGGACTCAATTCCGTGGTCAAGGGCATAACAGGCCTTCTGGTCGCATTTTCTGAGTTTTCCTAACCCTTTATTCAAAATCACTTGGATCTCTTATGAGAGTCAGCCCTTTTCACTATGATCGCGTTTATTGCGGTCTTGGACAATTTTGAGGTCTTGACCTCATTTTGTCTAATTGGCTTTTAAAACTTCTTTGATCACTCCCTTCCACTTAGACTTATTTAGATTTTTAGATTCGTGGTGTAATTTTAAAAGCGCCAAGGCAAGCTACTTTCATTGGGCATGTAGATTGTGGTCGTGAGGCAATATTCCACGCAACAATAGGTAGGGGCATATTGGCCCTTTAACCTACTGGCAACCGTATCCACTATTGGTGGTTCACGCGGTCTGACTCTTTGGAGTCTTGTGGCGATCATGTAACGGGCTCATATGTTGGCCTTTGTACATACAGGCATACGAGTAACGGCCAGCTAAGGCCTTCGCTCATTTAGTGGGTCCGGACTTTGGCCTTTGTTCCCACTTGCATCTATATCCACTTATTCTTGGTGGTTCACGCGGACAGGACAGAGAATCTTGTCAGTGATCGAGTACGGGCTTAATGGCCTTTGTACCCATATAGGCGTGCGATCGTAATGGATCTTTGCGCATCAGCAGGTAGAGGCTTTTATGTTGGCCCTTTAACCCACTGGCATCCACTTGCGGGCATCCACTTTAGCTTTTGAGGCTGGTGGAAATATTGCTACAACAGTTTTTTAACACTAATTTTGCACAAAAATTAATTCAATACTCATACATTCACTGCCTCTCCCACCTTTTTACAAAGATTTTAAAAGAAATACTTTCTAAGGTGATCGCTATTCCACGCATTCTTGAGGTCTTTTCCTTCCTTTGTCCGCAATATGTACGTACCCTCTTTGATTATTTGGGTAACTTCGTACGGTCCTTCCCCTTTCGGGGAGAGTTTGTGGAAACCAGCTTGGGTCCCTTGCACCTCAACGTTTCTGAGTACCCAATCTCCAACTGAAAAACTTCTTCTATTCACTCTTTTATCATGGTGCTTCTTCGCCTTTTGCTTGTAGTTCATCATTTTTTCATTTGCTCGTATTCTTTTTTCTTCGAGATCGTCCAGGTCATACCTTCTGTTTGCCTCATTTTGAGACTCATCGAAGTATGTGACTCTGTACGAGGGTAGGGCTACCTCAACTGGAGCCATTGCCTCTGAACCATACGTGAGCGAGAAAGAAGTTTCGCCCGCTGAATTTCTGATCGTCGTGCGGACAACCCATAACGCGGTCTGGAGCTCGTCCAACCATCGTCCTCCTCGTCCCTCCAAATTTTTCTTTAGGGCGGTCAGGACTAACTTGTTTGCGGCCTCAGCTTGGCCATTCCCTTGGGGATAAGCAACTGCGGACTAGCGGTGTTGTACTTTCATTCTCTCATATTTAGCTGTGAATTTGGTAGAGAACTGAGTGCCGTTGTCCGAAATTATTGCTCGTGGAACCCCAAATCTTCAAAAGATGTGATCGTGGACGAAATTAATAACATTCTCCTCGGAGATAGTGCACTACCAGAAAAACATGTTTTAGCGGCGGAAATTTCCGCCGCTAAAGTAGTAATTTCGTCGCTAAAGTTCATCCACCGGCGGAATTGTTCCGTCGCTGACAGCTCGCCGCAGCGGTCCGGACACCGACGGAAATCGTATTCCGCCAGTGGTCACCGGCGAAAATTTCCGTCGCTGATTAAATTTATTTTAATTAAATTTTTATTTCAGCGGCGGAATATTCCGCCGCTGAAATAAGTATTTAATTAAAATAAATTAAATCAGCGACGGAAATTTCCGTCGCTGAGTAATTTTTTTTAATTAAATTTTTATTTCAGCGACGAAAAATTTTGCCGCTGAAATAAAAATTAAATTAAAATAAATTAAATCAGCGGCAGAAATTTCCGTCGCTGAGTAATTTTTTTTTAATTAAATTTTTATTACACCGGCGAAATATTCCGTCGCTGATATAATTTATTTTAATTTAATTTTAATTTCAGTGATGAAATATTCCGTCGCTGATGTAATTTATTTTAATTAAATTTTTATTTCACCGGCGGAATAATCCGTCGCTAATAATTCAAAAAATAAAAAAAAACAAAAATGTCAAAATTACGCTTCATCTCCGTCTCCATTCGCATCTTCTCAATCTCACTAGCCATTTCCATCTTCATTTTCTCCATTTTCATAAACCCATCACCCAAAAGCTTAATTGATGACACCATATTGCAGTTTAAGTCGAACAAGGGAGGAGATCAGCGTTGTTGGAGTTCAAAGGAGAGACGGTACGTCGTATAGCTAACGCCGTGGAGGGAGACGTTTACGATGGCAGGGGTGAGGTCGGTGGGGTTAAGCCAGTTTGCGGATTTTCAAGCAGAGTGTTTACTGAGGCGTGTATAAGTGAGAGGCTTCCACGTGGTAAAGAGGTAGGCTGAGATGGTAATTTTGTGGCCGGAAAGAGGAAGCCTCTCGAAAGATCTTCCAGATCCGGTGAAGACGAAGGGAATGACGCCGAGATCTGTTGGTGATATGGCCGGAGATAATGACCAGAATTGCAAATAACGGTCGGACGGAAAGAGGAAGCCTCTCGAAAGATCTTCCAGATCCATGTGAAACTTTAACAACCAATGAGAAGATGACACCTCATAAACTTTTAGTTTTAGTTTCATTTCTTTAAAAAAAATTAACTTTTTTTGTACAACTTATTGTAAAAAAATCACTACTAACTAACATCTCAAATAGTTTTATTAATTCAAAAAAAATTAAAAAAAGTAAAAAAAGTAAATATTATTGTCCGTTCCTCTTTTTTTTTCTATTATATACTTTATTTCTTTAAAAATTATTAACTTTTTTATATAACTTTTTGTAAAAAATTTCACTACTAATTAACATCTCAAATAGTGGTTTTTTTTAAAAAAAAAAAAGGTATAGAAAATAATATTTTAGACTTGTTAATTAGTTTTTTTTTAAGATAGAAAAAAACAAAATAAATGAAAGTATATAGAAAAAAATTATATCATTACCGACGGAATGATTCCGTCGCTGATAAATTAAAAAAAATAAAATAAATTCCCACCAACGGAATTATTCCGCCGTTGATAATTTTAAAAATAATTATATTATCAGCGGCGGAATTATTCCGTCACTGATAAATTAATATTTTTTTAAAAAAAATATATATTATTACCGACGGAATTATTCCGTCGCTGCAAAATTAAAAAAATAAAAAATAAATGAATTACCATCGACGGAATTATTCCACCGCTGATAAATTATTTTTTTAAAAATAAAAGTTATATTATCACCGACGGAATGATTCCGTCGCTGATAAATTGTAAATATGTTAATTTTATAAGGGTATAATGAATGGTTTTTTTGTAAATATATGGAAATGATAAGTGTATAAATATATGGAAAACTTTTCATTTATGGAAGGGAACCTTGAAGTGAGATGGACCAAAAGGGAAAGGTGGAACCTTGAAGAAGGACGGAGGGAGTAAATAAATTACCACCGACTGAATTATTCCGCTGCTGATAATTTAAAAAAAATTAAAAAAAAATTATATTATCACCGACGGAATTATTCCGCCGCTGATAATTTAAACTAAATTAAAAAAAAATTATATTATCACCGACAGAATTATTCCGCCGCTGATAATTTAAAAAAAATAAAAAAATATTAAATTAACACAGACGAATTAATTCCGCCGCTGATAAAAGAAATAGCGACGGAAAATTTCGTCGGTAGAGTCAAGACTAGTCAAACGCACTTTAGTGGCGGAATTGAAACGAATATTCGACAATATTCGTTTTTAGCGACGAAATCCAGCGGCGGAATTTAATTTCGTCGGTAAAATCGACGCCTAAACTATTCCGTCGCTATAGCATCATTTTCGTCGCTATTTAGTGACGGAATAATTTCGCCGCTAGTAATTCTATCGCTAAAGACATAGTTTCTAGTAGTGGTGGCTAATGCCTTTGCTTCTGTCCACTTTGGAAAATAATCCACGGCCACCACAGCGTACTTAATACCTCAAGCAGTTGGGAAAGGTCCAATTAGATCAATCCCCCACGTATCAAACGGCCACGATGGTACTACCAAAGTCTGCTCTGTTGATGGTAGTCTAGGAATGTCAGCAAACCGTTGGCATTTGTCACACTTTCTCACATACTCCTGTGCATCTCTCCTCATCGTAGGCCAATAAAATTCTTGAAATTTAATTTTGTCTGAGAGAGTACGAGCACCGGGATGTCCGTCACAAACTCCTTCATGGACCTCATAGAGTAAATTGGTGACCATGTAAGTTTTGACGCATCTTAGCAAAGGCTTGGTGAATGATCGTCGAAATAATACTCCGTCCAGGACGAGGTATTTTGCGGACACCTTTCCAATGGTTCTAGCCTTTGCTGGATCCTCGGGGAGGGTTTGCTTTTCAATGTAATCCTTGATCTCATCTACCCAGTCCCTTACTTGATCCTCAATATTGTTTATCTGAATTCGATCTATAGCAGGTCTTTCTGTGAACTTTATTTGGCAATCCGTCTCTAAGTCTATGACTTCTTGATCGGTTATTCTGGAGAGGAGGTCAGCCTCTGTGTTGTCCTCTCTCATCACTTGGTTCAGCTCATAGTATGTGAAATTTTTGATAAGGGTTTTTGCTAGACCGCAGTACTGAGTTAGCACTGGGTTGATCGTGTCATACTCCCCCTTAATTTGATTTACTATGAGCTGAGAGTCACTATTGATCTCAATATTCTGAACTCCAAAGTCTCTGGCCAATTTCATGCCTGCTATAATCGCTTCATGCTCAGCCTGATTGTTCGAAGCTTCGAATTTGAATCTCAAGGCTCTTTTGAATTTCCCCCCGCAGGGTGCGATCAAGAGTATGCTCGCTCCACTCATTAACTTGCTCGCAGAGCCTGTGAATGTGGTGCCCAAATTTTGTGTTGGATTCACGCGAGTTTGAAGACATCCGAGTTATTTGAAAAACGGAGTCGCCACGCCATTTTAATTACCTCAAAACTTTGAAAAAAAGGTTTTACTTGGGTTCGGAGGTTAAGTTACCCCTTGGGAAGAACGTTTGGCGTTCACCCAAAGTGCCTTGCCGGAGCAAGTCTCCCAAGATTTCAGTAATCGTGCTTGCTTGTGTGCTTTCTTGTGTGCATGTGTTTGAAAATAAGGGGGGAAATGTCCCAAGTCGTCTTCCGGACGTACAAACCATTTGTTGGTTGTCGCTCGGGATTCCTTGGAATTTTATGTATTTGGGATTATGATCCCGTCCTCATCTTATGACTTGTGATCATCGCATTTTAACCTCGGGACCCTCGGGACTTGCGTGATCGAGAGAATGACTCTCTTTTGGTCAAAGATGAGGTTCTTTAGAAAAGGAGGGTCCTTAGCCCATCAATCCTACGCTTTAAGACGGTCGAGCTCGTATAGAGGCTTCATACTCTTTCTTAAGCGATAATCGGAGATATAGGGTTCAAGGTGTCCCTTTCTAAAGAAATATGGAACCTTTAATGGAAGGAACGATGTAAAGATAGGATCTTTTACACCGGTCCGTTCCAAGGTTGGGGGAAAGGGGGAAATGCATGATGAAAAATGACACTTTAATGAAAAGATGACATTTTTGGGTTGCAAATGATGCACTTAGTTTAAAGAAATAATCTTTATTGCAAATGATGCATAAAGATTTGATTTTTATGCAAATTATGCATTTTTGTTGAAGAAATTGGCATTCATTAAGCAAATGATGCATAAAGATTGCATTTTGAAAAGCATATGATGCTAGTTTATGGTAAAGACATGGTCTTTAAAGCAAATGATGCTTGAACAAGGGGTTTTGAATGCAAAGGATGCATTTTTATTGAAAAGATTGGATTTTTATATGCAAATGATGCATAAAAATGACATTTTTATTTGAAAATGGGAGTTTTAGGTGCAAAGGATGCACTTTTATGAAAAAGACTACATTTTTATGACAAATGAGGTCTTAATGCATGCAAAAGGGGAAGGGGGTGATAAAGATGTGATCTTTATGAATAAATGCCAAGTCCCAAGCAAGATATATGAATGCAATGAGCAAGTATATCAATTAAAAGCAAGGTTAGGGCGTGCGAGGTTACCAATTGCTTCCTTTGCTTCTTTGGTCGGAGCTAGGAGGAGAGATTGGTCTTGGATCTTCAAGGAGGAGGGAGGGAGCTTCTTGGCCTTCTTCTTCACCTTCTTGAGCCTTCACCAATATTCTTCACGTCTTGGGAGTGACTGAGTGTATTGCTATGGATTGTGTGTATTGTTGTTGTTGTTGAAATGGGTAGAGGAGGGCTCTATTTATAGGCAGTCTGGATAAGGCTAATGAAGCCGTGCGGCCAGAGACCTTGGGCTAATGCAGCCTTGCGGGCTTATCCACAATGACTCAGCATTCTAGAACCATGCAAGGTGGCATTATTCTAGAACCTTCTTCCTAATTAAGAAAAACGTGTTTCTTAATTAGGAAGGCTCCCTTCAGCCCTTAATTTAATTTGGGACTGTTCCGAGGAACATTTCCGGAACACTAGGAAGGTCCGGGAATTACCGGAAACTTACCGAAATTGCCGGAAATTTAACCTAAGGCATGAGCGATTTGGGTACTTACAGAAGCCCTCGGCAACGTCACTTGCAAGGCGAGTGGGGTTGTCGATAGAAAAGGATCCGATCTCGGCGAATGCCGAGACGGATTGGGTGACCAAGACGGGCCAAGTGGCTGAACCTTTTGGAAGGCTACCTACGTATCCGGAGGAATCAAGCCAGCCGTAGTTCGGAATTAGGATCCGCCGGGGGAGGAAGAAGAGAAACCGGTCTCTTCTTTGGGGAAAAAGAAGAGAAAATGACCTAGGAGGTCAAGCAATTGATCCTACCGGGGATATGCTAGGAGTGACCAAGGTGGTCGAATATCTGAACTTCTATGAGGGGCTGCTTTATCACTGAGGAGTGACAAAGAAACAGGGTGACCAAAGTGGTCGAATGGCTGGACCTTTTATAAAAGGCTACCTACGTATCCCGGAGGAATCAAGCCTTGATCGTAGTTCAAGCATCACTAGATAGTTAGGAACGATGTCTAGGATTCTTGAGATTTTGACAATTAATGGAGGCTGTCACCTGATTGACAATTACTGGAGGATGTCACCTGATTGAAACTAGAGCTTACGTCACTGTCGAGAAGATAGAGGTAGCTAAAGTTTGGTGAACTTGAGCATACGTCTCAATCTCTTTCGAATCAGAGATATGGGTTGCCAGAGCATACGTCTCAATCTCTTTCGAATCAGAGATATGGGTTGCCAATGACTTGAATGACTTAAGCATACGTCACTATTCGGGATAGAGGTAGCTTAAGTTGATAGAAACTTGAGCGTACGTCACTATTCGGGATAGAGGTAGCTTAAGTTGAGAGAAACTTGAGCGTACGTCACTATTCGGGATAGAGGTAGCTTAAGTTGAGAGAAACTTAGCATACGTCACTATTCGGGATAAAGGTAGCTTAAGTTGATAGAAACTTAGCATACGTCACTATTCTGGATAGAGGTAGCATAAGTTGATAGAAACTTAGCATACGTCACTATTCTGGATAGAGGTAGCTTAAGTTGATAGAAACTTGAGCGTACGTCACTATTCGGGATAGAGGTAGCTTAAGTTGAGAGAAACTTGAGCGTACGTCACTATTCGGGATAGAGGTAGCTTAAGTTGAGAGAAACTTAGCATACGTCACTATTCGGGATAGAGGTAGCTTAAGTTGATAGAAACTTAGCATACATCACTATTCTGGATAGAGGTAGCTTAAGTTGAGAGAAACATAGCATACGTCACTATTCGGGATAGAGGTAGCTTAAGTTGATAGAAACTTAGCATACGTCACTATTCTGGATAGAGGTAGCTTAAGTTGATAGAAACTTAGCATACGTCACTATTCGGGATAGAGGTAGCTTAAGTTGATAGAAACTTAGCATACGTCACTATTCGGGATAGAGGTAGCTTAAGTTGATAGAAACTTAAAGCATACGTCACTATTCTGGGATAGAGGTAGCTTAAGTTGATAGAAACTTAGCATACGTCACTATTCTCGGATAGAGACTTAGCATACGTCACTATTCGGATAGAGGTAGCTTGTTGATAGAAACTTAGCATACGTCACTATTCCTGGATAGAGGTAGCTTGTTGATAGAAACTTAGCATACGTCACTATTCGGGATAGAGGTAGCTTAAGTTTAGAGTTTTGACACTGAGGTTGTCACCTAGCGTTATCCCGTTATAACGGAATTAACTGAGGCGACCGGGAATAGAGCTTGATTGCTAAAGAGATAAGGGATATTTTTCAAAAGTTGTTATCTTGGTTAAAAGATAACGGAAATCGCATGCTCAAGTGGAAGGTCCAGGGGTGGATTGTAATTTCGCTCGTAGCGAATGAAGCCGCCCGGCATGAGATGGAGAAAAAGGAGCCGTACGGCTAGAGACCTCGTTTTTTCCATTATTTAAAACAGTTTGAACGGGCATTGGGCATTATTGCCGCCCAAGAACTGCCGAGGAAGAGAGAGAGAAAGGAGAGAATTTCTTCAAAAATTCTTCAATTCCCTTTGCTTCTATCGATTGGAATGGATCCGGAGGGCAATCCCATACCGAGGCAAGCAAGAAGGAACATCTCCGCGGCTGCGAGAAGGAGGAGAAAGGAGCTCGTTCGGACGGAGAGGAAGTATGACTTCCTTACGCCTCCATCGGAGCTCTATCCGGGGAGAAGGGAGCATAAATCAACGAAGCCGCGATCGGTTGGGGTAAGCATTCTCATTTTGCTCAAATCCGATGATTTTGCTTGAATTTTGAATGATTTAGGGCTTGACCCGAATTTTAGGAATTTTCTAGGATTTTTGAATGACTTTTGAATGATTTTGAGACATTGATGAATAACCTATGAGGCTAAGAATATGCAATGTGCAATTTGTTTGACAAAAATAATGGGAATGACCCACTTTTTTCTCGCAAATAAAGTAAGAATGAGAATTTTCAAAATATGAGACGGAGTTCTTGCCTTGTGCTAGAACTAGGTCAAAATTCTGATTTTCAATGAGAAAACATGATTTTGGAAGATGAAAATGATTCATGCATGCCATTTCTGAAAGAATAATGCTTATGTGCAAAGAATTGTGAAAATTGTGATTTTGTGTTTTAGGAAAGCAATGGGACTTGACATGACGCGTTTCAAGTGATGAAAGGCGCTTTTTTTTTATGCAAATAATGCTAGAAAAACTTTTGTGGATGCTTTTCTTTTTGAAAATAGGTGCACTTTTGTGAATATATGCATGCTTTTGAAAATGATGAAGGACTGACACTTCTCTTTTGTGCTTGTCTACAGGAGAACAAGTCTAGAGGACCATCGGAGATAGCAGTTAAGCTTTGGCAGAGGATGCCGGATTTTGAGAAGAATGGGGTGAACCCCAAGAATTTGGTGAGGGCTACCGGTCTGGATGCGTTTGTAGAGGCCATCGGCAGGGGTGTTCACATCACCTCTAAGAGCAAGGGCTCAGGTCCAGCCCTTTCGAGTTCGTGGGATAGTACCCATAGCTTTCACCCGAGCCGGGGAGAGCCGACAAAGGACTCGCCGACTTCACAGCCTATTATCCGGCCTACAGCTCACCGGGAGGCCCGTGACTTGGAGAGACCACATTACACCCGAGGAATTCCTGTGCTTGCCTGGTTTGAGCCGATTCCCAAGGGGTCGGGGATGGAGACGCGGAACGCCGAGGTGGCGCTCGTACTTGCATGCGTAACTTTGTCGCTAATGATGCGATCGCCCAAAGACCGGCTAGAGCATTCATATGGTCGATGCTATCACCACTATCTTCGCACTCGGGACGCCGGCCATGACTCTGCCTCCTCGACTCTTCGGGAGGATGTGGACGGGATAGGGACGGCCTCTTGGGGCGAGGCCGGATTGGCGGAGTTGTACTTCTCGTTGGACATGTACAATGGAATGCAGCCGCTTCCATGGACTCGCTTCTCATTTGCCCTCGAGGTAGTCTCCCTTTCTTTTTCTTTCTTCTTTTCCCCGTCTCGAGACTTTTATGAGAGAGAGAATGACCTGATGTTTTGGACATGCAGCCCGGTTTTGTGAGGTGATCGGGTTCTTCCCTTGGGAACCAAAGCAGAATGATGTCACCATCTTCCCCGCTATGGTTCGCTCGGAGGGAGACGCGAGGATAAATTCACTTGGGAAGACCCTGATCACTTTCGACTACAAAATGGTGAGGCCACCATCAACAAATGGACGTGGGTACGACTTTGAGCGGACTTCTACCCTCAGCAAAGTGTATCCTGAGATCTTGGCCGTGGAGATGCCATTGATGTGACGAGGCAGCAGGAGGTGGCTCACCTGGGCCGACATGTGATGTCATTTACTGGGGGACCGTTTCTCGAGGCAAGCATGGCCTACGCCCCTCCATCGGACGCCATTACTCCTCAGATCCTCCAAAGACGGATGCTACAGCCTGTGGATTGGCCAGAGGATGAGATAGCGAGGTACTGTGCGTGCGTGGCCAGCAGAGGAGTACTTTGACATGGACACCCCCTACGCCGTGTTTGTGGAGCCCGCCCGAGACGCCTAGCGTGGCCAGTGAAGCCGGCGGTCACTCGTGGATACGGGGAGGATGAGCCCATCGGACTCGCCGATCCCTCCCCGCGCATCCGTCCTACGTGGTCCATGGAGTGCCGAGGAGGATGAGGATACCCGTCCCCGATGCTAGGGAGCCCCAAGACACCTTGCCGCCCGATAGCACCGTGAGTATACTTTTAGGTCCTTCCCTTTTCAGCCTTTCGCATTTTCTCGCTTTTTGCAATTTTCTCGAGATTTTTCTCGAGATTTTTCTCGAGATTTTCTCTTCTTTTCTCAGGTTCCAAATCGCACTTACGATAGGGCCGGTCGTGCATAGGGGCCGGAAGGACATGTGCCTGCCTCTTCTCGAGGAAGCCGGCTCGCGCTTCGAAGGCGGCAGCTGATGCACAGGAGCCCGGGCCCAAGAGACGCACATACTGGGGCACAGCTGCCTACCTCATCGGCTGGAGTACTCTTCCAAAGGCCATGCCTCGGGGCGGGGACCCAACGCCGACATTCCTCGGGAGCACTGGCCGAGTACGGCACGATAATGTCCATTTTGTCCGACGCGAGCGACTGTGAGGACTCACGAGGGAGGCTAGCATCTATGAGCTGAGCAGCGATGAGGAGGAAGAAGAATCTGAGGCCTAGGAGGTCTCTAGGATAGATTTGGAACGAAAACAAACAATGATTTCTCATTGTATTTACATTTTATTTACATTTTATTTACTTTTCTAATTTATGCTTTCTCAATTTGCATATTATCTGAGCCTTGGGGCGACTTTTGCTTGGAATTGGGCCGAATAAACTGGGCCAAAATGACTTATAATGGTATATAAATGCTTGAATGGCTTCGGATATGTTTTTGTACAGTGTTTTGGTTGAAAAAGTGGGGTGAAAACTCCCTTGGGCAGCACCTTTGGTTGCCGCAGAATTTTTTTTCTCGCAGAGGGCTAATGTAGCCGTGCGGCATGGCCTCGAGGGGAAAATGAAGCCGTGCGGCTTGCGCCCGTCTCGAGCCGGTTATTTTCTCGAATAAAAGCAAGGCTTGGCCATTTCATTTCATTTTCACTCTAGACTTGTCCCAATTGTTCCCGGAGCATATTTTGGACCTAAAAGCACCATCTTTGAACACTTTGCGATGGAGAAGCCCGTCAGATTGCAAAGGTGAAATTACCCGGATCCGAGAAAGGCTTCGCAGCCCCGGCATCTGGCGTCTTTCGCGTTGGAGCGACGTGTCTCGCCGTTTTTGTTTTTGTAGAGTCGCCACGCCGTTTTTATTAAGCCCAAAACATTGAAAAGGGCATCGCTTAAAGATAATTTTAAACTCGTTTTTGTGTGATGAGATTTTTTTGAGTTCGGAGGTCGATGACTCCCGGAAGAGAATATTAGGAATATTAGAGCTCACCCGAGTAGCCTCGTAAAACGAGTCTTTCGGATACCCCTAATATCCTTTAAATGTCAGTGTGTGTGTGTGTGCTTTTAAAAATGCATGTCGATCGAATGTCTACATTGTATGCTATGTATGGAAATGTATTGAAATAGTATAGGAAGGAAGCCTTACCAATGTTGGTTCGTGTCCGTCTTCCGCCGGGGAATAGTGTTTGAGGTCGGAGTAGCGCTCCTGCACGGATCGGATTGCTTCGGGAAATGCCGCATTGTCCGCTGGACGAGCTTTCTGAGCCGAGTCGAGGCTGCAGGTCACGTGCGAGCTCGGCAGAGGTTCTCTGGCGTGCGTGGGGATCGCCTGGGATCACTCGGCGCAGAGGTTCGGGCGTGCGGTGGTGGCGTGGAGTCACTCGGGCAGAGTTTCTGCGTGGTTTGGGATCGCTTCGGCTTGACTCGGAAAGAGCCGGACACCGTGGAAAGACTGTGCAAGGCCTCGGAGTACCACGAGGGGCCTCAGTAGTACCTCGAGAGTGCCTCTGGGAAGCCATGGAGCGTCTCTGGGAGCGCTCGGGAGGCTTCGGAGCACCACAAGGGAGCTTCGAAAGGCTTCTAAGGATCCGAAAGGGGCCTGGGAGTGCCTCGAGAGGACTTAGAGGGGAGCCGAAGGCTAAGGGAGGAAGAGAGAAGAGGGAGGTGTGTGAAAATGAGGAGGGGGAGCCCTCTATTTATAGTAAAAATGAGCAAAGAGGTCCGTACGGACCTCCTTGGTTATCCGTAATTTTGGATTTCCTCGATTTGGAGGGAATCTCGCAATGATGGTGAATATTCTCGGAATGATGATGTCCCCCATGCAAGAAGGTCCGTACGGACCAACTCAAGCATGCAAAGAGGTCCGCACGGACCAACCATGCTCTTGGGTAATCATTTCTTCCGGGATTTGAGGGAATATTGTGGACTTTAAGGGATTTAGTAATCATTGAAACAAAGAGGTCCGTACGGACCTTAATTGCTTTTCCGATTTCTCGAAAATTCCCAAAAGGTCCTTGTCCCTTTTATCCCGTAAAGGCTCCTCCCTTGGTTTGGTTGGGGGTTTGAGAGGGTTTTGAGAGGGTTTTGAGTGCCGAGGTCTCCGAGACCGCGTTGATGAGTCTGCGGTGTTTCCGGTGTTTGAAAGGAGTGTGATCCAGATTGGGGTACTTACAGAAGCCCCTCGGCGACGTCACTTATGAAAGAAGTGGGGTCGTCGATAAGATAAGGGTCCTGATCTGGATCGCGTGCTGAGAGAGAAGGTGACCGTGAGGGTCAATGTGAGGACGTGGTGGTGTCCTTTTGTGTGACCGTTTAGGTCAATAGCCGGACCCTCGCGATAGATTCCTACGTATCCCCGGCGGGAATCAAGCCCTCGGTCGTAGTTCGGGTGTGGGGTGAGTGTTTTGTGAATGCGGGCATGGTGGTGCCCCGAAGTGTTGTGTGACCGCCGAGGTCCGGTGGTAAGGACGTGGTGGTGTCCCGGGTGACCGCATAGGTCGATGGCCGGACCTCCCGTGATAGGATTCCTACGTATCCCCGGCGGGAATCAAGCCCGGTCGTAGTTCGAGGTCGTGAATTGGTGAGTGCGGGCGTGGTGGTGCCCTGAAGTGTTGTGTGACCGCCGAGGTCAGTGGTAAGGACGTGGTGGTGTCCTAAGATGTGGTGACCGCCGAGGTCAATGGTAAGGACGTGGTGGTGTCCTAAGATGTGGTGACCGCCGAGGTCAATTGTGAGGACGTGGTGGTGTCATAGGATGGAAATTTTACGATTTTCCTAATCGGGTGGTTTAAGGCCTTCCGGGCCGGAGATAGAGTGAGGACTTGAATCGTCTTCTGATTGCGGTGCCACGCCTGGGAGGACTTTGAATCGTCTTCGGCGGCGGCCGTGCCACGCTGGAGGACTTTGAATCGTCTTCTGGCGGCGATTGGTGCCACGCTGGAGGACTTTGAATCGTCTTCTGGCGGCGATTGGTGCCACGCTGGAGGACTTTGAATCGTCATCTGGCGGCGGTTTGATGTAATGCGCGAGGACTTTGAATCGTCTTCTAGCCGCAGTTTGATGTAATGCGCGAGGACTTTGAATCGTCTTCTAGCCGCATTTGTGGAGGCGTGGCTGCCTTGTGCTTCGAGAGGCGTAGATGCCTTTGTGTTTTTGCATGTTGAGTAGAAGGTTGGACTTACGATGACTGCCGGTGCTTGCGCTGCCGTTGAAGTGGGCAAGGATGACGGCCGGTGATTGCTTCACCATTTGGTATTTTGGGAGGCGCTTCGTGCCTTGGGACTTGTACTCGGAGGTGTTGGCTCCTTCTTGTGCTTGTTTTGCCGTTGAGTGGGCAAGGATGATGATCGGTGCTGGGGATATGCAAGCCTTGTATGACTTCCCTTTGACTTGTCGGGAGGAGCTCGGGCTTACTTTGATGGCCGGTGCTTGCGTTGCCGTTGAAGTGGGCGAAGTTCGGGCTTACATCCGACCGCTGGTGCTTGAATTGTTGGGGATGCGTGACCTTGTAGGGGCCCTTTTCGTTGGGAAGATGACTTCGGACCTCCTTTGAGGCCAGTGGCTGAGTTGTCGTTGAGCGTTTGGAGGCGTCTCGTGCCTTGATATTCGTCTTTGGCCGGGAGGTGTCGGCTCTTTCTGGAATTGCCGTCGGGCGTCTGGGAGGCGTCTCGTGCCTTGGGATTCGTGCTGGGAGGTGTTGGCTCCTTCTTGAATTGCCGTTGAGCGGGCGGTGGTTGAATTGCCGTTGGAGTGGGCGAGGACCGTTCTTATGCTGATGGCCGGGGATTGAATTGCCGTTGAAGTGGGCGAGGACCGGTCTAACGCTGACGGCCGGTGGTTGAATTGCCGTTGGAGTGGGCGAGGATGATGATGCTGAGGAGTCTGATTAGTATTCATTTGCTTTCCCTCTTTCCATATCTTCTCTTATTTTTTTTTGTTTAGCAACAGACATTTATGGGTACCTGTAATAAAACACTTGTATTTGCACGGCAAACAACATTTTATTTTAAGATGTAATGTCAATTTTGTGATTCCCGGGAATTATCCTAGAAATTGTTGCTGTTATTATTTTTTATTTTGTGCATGCCACTGTGAATGTGTGCCCAAAATTTTGTTTATTGGAATTCACGCGAGTTTGAAGACATCCGAGTTATTTGAAAAACGGAGTCGCCACGCCATTTTGATTACCTCAAAACTTTGAAAAAAAGGTTTTACGGGTTCGGAGGTTAAGTTACCCCTTGGGAAGAACGTTTGGCGTTCACCCAAAGTGCCTTGCCTGGAGCAAGTCTCCCTAGATTTCATTAATCGTGTTTGCTTGCGTGCTTTCTTTGTGTGCATGTGTTTGAAAATAAGGGGGAATGTCCCAAGTTGTCTTCCTGACGTACAAACCATTTGTTGGTTGTCGCCGATTTCTTGGAATTTATGTATTTGGGATTATGATCCCGTCCTCATCTTATGACTTATGATCATCGCATTTTAAACCTCGGGACCCTCGGGACTTGCGTGATCGAGAGAATGACTCTTTTGGGTCAAAGATGAGGTTCTTTAGGAAGGAATGTCCTTAGCCCATCAATCCTACGCTTTAAGACGGTACCGAGCTCGTATAGAGGCTTCATACTCATTCTTAAGCGATAATCGGAGATATAGGGTTCAAGGTTATCCTTTTCTTAAAGAAATCATGAACCTTTAATGGAAGGAACGATGCAAAGATGAGAACTTTTACACCGGTCCGTTCCAAGGTTGGGGGAAAGGGGAAATGCATGATAAAAAATGACTCTTTAATGAAAAGATGACATTTTTTAGGTTTTGCAAATGATGCTTTTTGATTTAAAGAAAGGATCTTTATTGCAAATGATGCATAAAGATTTGATTTTTATGCAAATGATGCATTGAAAAAGGGGTTTTGAATGCAAAGGATGCATTTTTATTGAAAAATAGGGATTTTAGGTGCAAAGGATGCACCTTTTATGAAAAAGACTACATTTTTATGACAAATGAGGTCTTAATGCATGCAAAGGAAAAAGGGGATGATAAAGATATGATCTTTATGAATAAATGCCAAGTCCCAAGCAAGATATATGAATGCAATGAGCAAGTATATTAATTAAAATGCAAGGTTAGGGCGGGCGAGGTTACCAAGCGTTTCCTTCGCTTCTTCGGACGGAGCTAGGAGGAGAGGTTCTTCTTGGGTCTTCAAGGAGGAGGGAGATGGCTTCTTGAGCTTCTTCTTCGCCTTCTTGAGCCTTCAAGGGTTTTTCTTCACGTCCTGGATCAAGCTATGGAGTGTGTGTGTGTGATTGCTGTTGTTGTTGTTGTTGTTGAAATGGGTAGAGGAGGGCTCTATTTATAGGCAAGCCGGATAAGGCTAATGAAGTCATGCGGCCGCAGTGCCCTTTGCAAATGAGGCCGTGCGGTCTTATCCACAATGACTCAAAGATTCTAGAACCATGCAAGGTGGCATCATTCTAGAAGCTTCTCCCTAATTAAGAAAAACGTGTTTTCTTAATTAGGAAGGCTCCTTACAGCCCTAATTTAAATTTGGACTGTTCCAGACATTTCCTAACACTAGGAAGGTCCGGGAATTACCGGAAATTTACCGAAATGTCGGGAAAATTAACCTAAGGCATGAGCCGATTTGGGTACTTACGAAGCCCTCGGCAACGTCACTTGCAAGGCGAGTGGGGTTGTCGATAGAAAAGGATCCGATCTCGGCGAATGCCGAGACGGATTGGGTGACCAAGGTGGTCGAGTGGCCGAACCTGAAGGCTACCTACGTATCCCTGAGGAATCAAGCCAGCCGTAGTTCGAATTAGGATCCGCTGGGAAGGAAGAAGAGAAACCGGTCTCTTGCCGGGAAAAAGAAGAGAAAATGACCTAGGAGGTCAAGCAATTGATCCTACCGGGGACATGCTAGGAGTGACCCAGTGGTCGAATATTTGAACTTTTATGAGGGGGCGCTTTATCACCGAGGAGTGACAAAGAAACAGGTGACCAAAGTGGTCGAATGGCCGGACCTTTTATAAAAGGCTACCTACGTATCCCTGAGGAATCAAGCCTTGATCGTAGTTCAAGCATCACTAGATAGTTAGGAACGATGTCTAGGATCCTTGAGATTTTGACACCCGGAGGTCACACCACGAAGCTAGAGCTTACGGCACTATCTCTTTATGACTGAGATAGAGGTAACTTAAGTCGGGAAACTTGAGCGTACGTCACTATTCGCGGATAGTGGTAGCACAATTTGAAATGACTCATGGGCATATCCACTATTCGCGGATAGTGGTAGCACAATTTGAAATGACTTGGGCATACGTCACTATTCGCTGGATAGAGGTAGCACAAGTTGGAAATGACTTGGGCATACTTCACTATTCGCGGATAGAGGTAGCACAAGTTGGAATGACTTGGGCATACTTCACTATTCGCGGATAGAGGTAGCACAAGTTGGAATGAAATGACTTGGGCATACTTCACTATTCGCGGATAGAGGTAGCACAAGTTGGAATGACTGGGCATACTTCACTATTCGCTGATAGAGGTAGCACAAGTTGGAATGACTTGGGCATACTTCACTATTCGCGGATAGAGGTAGCACAAGTTGGAATGACTTGGGCATACTTCACTATTCGCGGATAGAGGTAGCACAAGTTGGAATGACTTGGGCATACTTCACTATTCGCGGATAGAGGTAGCACAAGTTGGAATGACTGGGCATACTTCACTATTCGCGGATAGAGGTAGCACAAGTTGGAATGACTTGGGCATACTTCACTATTCGCGGATAGAGGTAGCACAAGTTTAGAGTTCGACACTGAGGTTGTCACCTAGTGTTATCCCGTTATAACGGAATTAATCGGAGGCGATCGGGAATAAAGCTTGATTGCTAAAGAGATAAGGGATATTTTTCGAAAAGATGTTATCTTGGTTAAAAGATAACGGAAATTGCATGCCCAAGTGGAAGGTCCAAAGGTGATTGTAATTTCGCTCGTAGCGAATGAGGCCGCCCGCATGAGATGGAGAAAAAGAAGCCGTACGGCTAGAAGCCTCGTTTTTTCCGCATTATTTAAAATCAGGTTTTGAACGGGCATCGGGCACTTGTTGCCGCCAAGAACGCAGAGAGAGAGAAGAGAGAGAGAGAATTTCGAAATTCTTCAACCCTTTTTGCTTCCCTTTGATTTGAAATGGATCCTGAGGGCAATCCCATACCAAGGCAAGCACTGAGAAACATCTCGGCGGCCGCGAGAAGGAGGAGGAAGGAGCTCGTGAGGACGGAGAGGAAGTATGACTTCCTTACGCTCCATCGGAGCTTTATCCGGGAGAAGGGAGCACAAATCAACGAACCCGCGATCGCTGGGGTAAGCATTCTCATTTTGCTCAAATCCGATGATTTTGCTTGATTTTTGAATGATTTAGGGCTTGACCCGAATTATAGGATTTTGAATGATTTTTTTTTTTTTTTTGAATGATTTTGAGATGCATGAACAACCTATGAGGCTAAGAATGTGCAATGTGCAATTTTATTTGATGTAAATTATGAGAATGACTCACTTTTTTTTTCTCGCAAAATGAAGTAAGAATGAGAATTTTTCAAAATATGAGACTCGAGTTCTTGCCTTGTGCTAGAACTAGGTCAAAATTCTGATTTTCAATGAGAAAACATGATTTTGGAAGATGAAAATGATTCATGCATGCCATTTTTTGAAAAATAATGCTTATGTGCGAAAAATTGTGATTTTGTGCTTTAGGAAAGCAATGACGCGTTTCAAGTGATGAAAGACACGTTTTTGATGCAAAAGTTATGCTAGAAAAACTTTTATGAATGCTTTTCTTTTGAAAATATGTGCACTTTTGAATATATGCATGCTTTTGAAATGATATGAAGGACTGACGCTTCTTTTGATGTGCTTGTCTACAGGAGAACAAGTCTAGAGGACCGTCAGAGATAGCGGTCAAGCTGGGCAGAGGATGCCGGATTTTGAGAAGGATGGGGTGAATCCCAAGCACTGGTGAGGGCTACCGGCCCGGATGCATTTGTAGAGGCTATCGGCCGGGTGTCCACATCACCTCGAAGAGCAAGGGCTTGGTCCAGCCCTTTCGAGTTCCGGTGGGACAAGACTCATAGCTTTCACCCGAGCCGGGAGAGCCGACAGCTGACTCCCGCCGATTTCACCGCTATTACGGGCTTACGCTCACCGGGAGGCCCGTGACTTGAGGGACCACATCACCGCCGAGGAGTTCCGTGCTTTGGTAGGGTTTGAGCCGATTCCCAAGGGGCCGGGGATGGAGACACGGAATGTCGAGGTGGCAAGCTCGTACTAGCATGCGTAATTTTGTCCGCTAATGATGTGACCGCCAAACACTCGGCTAGAGCATTCATATGGTTGATGCTATCACCACTATCTTTGCCAATTCTCGGGACGATAGCTATGACTTGCCTCCTCGACTCTCCGGAGGATGTCAGATGGGATTGGGACGGTCCCTCGGGGAGAGGCCGGATTGGCGAGCTCTACTTCTCGTTGGACATGTACAATGGAACAAGGCCGCTTCGATGGATCGCTTTTCTTTTGCCCTCGAGGTAGTCTCCTTTTTTTTTTTCTTTCTTTTCCCCGTCTTGAGACTTTTATGAGAGAGAAAATGACCTTTGATGTTTTGAACATGCAGCCTGGTTTTGTGAGGTGATCGGGTTCTTCCCTTGGAACCAGCAGAGCGATGTCACCATCTTCCCCGCTATGGTTCGCCGGAGGGGAGATGCGAGAGATAAATTCACTGGGAAGACCCGGATTACCTTCGACTACAAAATGGTGAGGCCGGTCATCAACAGTGGACGGGCACGATGGAGCGGACTTCTACCCCCGGGGCAGTATCCAGAGATTTTGTCGGGAGATGCTATCGAGGTGACGAGGCAGAGGAGGTGGCTCACCGTGGCCGACATGTGATGTCATCTACTGGGGACCGCTTCGAGGCAAAGATGGTCATGTTCCCCCACTAGATGCCATTACTCCTTCCGACCCTCCAAAGACGGATGCCGCAGCCTGTGGACTCGGCCGGTGGATGAGATTGAGAGGTACTGTGCAGCGTGGCCGCAGAGGAGTACTTTTGACATGGACACCCCCTACGCCGTGTTTGTGGAGCAGCGCCCGAGGACGCCACGTGCTAGTGAAGCCGGCGGTCACTCAGTGGATACGGGGAGGATGAGCCTATCGACCCGCCGATCCCTCCCGCGCATCCGTCCTACGTGGTCCATGGAGTGCCGAGGAGGACGAGGATACCGTCCCCGATGCTAGGGAGCCCCAAGACACCTTGCCGCCCGATAGCACCGTAAGTGTACTCTTAGTGGTCTTATTCCCTTTTAGCTTTCGCATTTTCTCGCTTTTGCAAGTTTTCTCGAGATTTTCTCGAGATTTTTCTTCTTTTTCTCGTGTTCCAAACTCTCGCACTTACGATAGGCCGGTTAGGCGTAATAGGGCCGGAAGGACATGTGCCGGCCTCTTCCGAGGAAGCCGGCTCCGCGCTTCGAAGGCGGCAATGGATGCACAGGAGCTCGGGCGCAAGAGACGGCACGTCTGGGGCACAGCTGCCTACCTCATCGGCCTCGAGTACTCTTCCAAAGGCTATGCCTCGGGGGCGGGGACCCAACGCCGACATTCCGGGAGCAACTGGGCCGAGTACGGGCACGATAATGTCCATCTATCTCGATGTGAGCGACTGTGAGGACTTGATGAGGGAGGCGAGCATTTATGAGCTGAGCAGCGATGAAGATGAAGAAGAATCGGAGGCCTAGGAGGTCTCTAGAATAGATTTGGAACAAAAACAAACAATTTACAATTTTTATGCACAACTTGTTTATTTTTTGCTTTATTTGGGCGCCGATGGGGCGAAAACATTGTATTTATGTTTTATTTGCTTTTCTAATTCATGCTTTTTCAATTTGCATATTATCTCGAGCCTCGGGGCGACTTTTTTGCTTGGAATTGGGGCTGAAAATGGGCCAAAATGATTTATAATGGTGTATAAATGCTTGAATGGCTTCGGATATGTTTTTTGTACAGTTTTGGTTGAAAAGTGGGGTGAAAACTCCCTTGGGCAGCAATCTTGGTTGCCGCAGAATTTTTTCGCAGAGAGCTAATGTAGCCGTGCGGCATGGCCTCGAGGGCAAATGTAGCCGTGCGGCTACCGCCTGTCTCGAACCGGTTATTTTCTCGAATAAAAGCAAGGCTTGGCCATTTCATTTCATTTTCACTCTAGACTTGTCCCAATTGTTCCCAGAGCATATTTTGGACCTAAAAGCACCATCTTTGATCACTTTGCGATGGAGAAGCTCGTTAGATTGCAAAGGGGGAAACGAGACCATTTTCTATCCGGCCTTCAATCTTGGGCGAGATATAACTTCCAAAATCACAAGGGGCTGCTTGATTCTTCCTTCAAGATCAAGTCTTTATGGCATTTGAGGGATCTCCCGCCCGATTGGGATCTCGTTGAGAGCCGCAAAGAAAGTTCTCGGGACGTCCGAGACATGTTTATCGCTTTTCTTACAACGAAATCGTCCCAACGCACGAAGACTTCGTGAGCCTTGATTGGGAGTCCCGAGACCGAGGCTATATCTATTCCGCTGATCGGAGACGTGCTTGACGGTAAAGCTTGCATCTTTTTTGCGCATTCCTTTGGGAGAGGCCGAGAGGATGATGGTAGCCCTGATAGGATTGACCTTTCGATATCCCGTGTGTTTGGGTCTCCAGATATGGCCGCGACCACGGTGGCTATGGATGCTTTCATTCTCTCGCGTATTCTCTATTTTGTTCACCGCCGAGTCCGCTGGGATCTGTCATAGTGGTCTCTTGGACATGGTCGAGACTCGCAGTGGCCGGGAAGGATATTGTCCCGCCGGGTTTTGGGAGAGACATTTCATGGGATTGATAGGATGGCTCGGGAGACCGCTTTCATGAGGTCCGGGAGTCCGGCCATGTTGACTCGTGGTCAGGAGAGGCTCGGGCTTTGCCTGGGGCTTTGCCGACTCCGCCCTTGGGTGATTTCTGAGAGGTGCACCTAGGCAACAGAATGTGGTAGCCGGGAGTCGATGATGGCTAGGCTATCCACTTCGGACATCCGCTGGTGGATACCACACCGGAGGTTGCACTGTGAGGATATTTCAGGAGTCTTATGCCGCGAGGGTTCCAGGATTCTCGCCGGTCGTCCTTCTACATACCCCGCTTGGTATCCAGCGCTTGGGGCTTTACAGAGCCATTGAGTGATCGGGAGGACATCCTGGACCATGGAGGTGGTGTCATTGGATATGAGAGATCCACCAGCCTTCTCTTTCTTCTCGAGGGCTTGGACACATACCGCTTTCCCACCTGTGGCTATCTTCAGAGCAGAAGAGCACCATCTCGACCACCGTCTACTCGACCGGGTACGAGAGGGAGACGGGAACGACTGTGCTATCTCGGGAGGATAGACGTCGAGCTTTATTGGGAGCCGATCGTGACTCGAGTAGGACTCGAGGAGACCGAGGCTAAGGCGAGTTGCCATAACCAATCGTGTGACTTGGTCGAGATATGGAGGCTCGGTACAAGAGATTGTCCGAGGTCGCTCCTTCGACCGAGGCTCGAGGGAGGAGGTGCGGACTCGTGCTCTGACAGAGAGCGCTCATCGACACGGGGTTGGTAGAGGCTCCAGCGAGGATACCGCAGGTCGGGATGAGGGATACCGACATTATTGAGAAGAAAAGGAAGAAGACTCGACGAGGCCGAGGAAAAGGGAAGAAGATCAAGAAGACTCGCCGAATGACGATCGACAAGTCTTTTCTCAAGATCCTCTTATTGCCATTTTGCAAACACATTAGTTTATTTAGGCATTTTATTGTATTTTAGATCTTTTTAGCAAAGTTAGCAGAGTTAAGAGGTAGACCGTGCTTGAACTCATCAAGAAGTTTTTAACTTGTAATGAACAAGAAATATTATTTTAGAAATTAATCAAGACACATTTCATGGAAATTCAAATGTCATTATTGATTGGGACCCGTTTTATGAAAACTGAAATACCCTTTATTATTTAGGACACACTTCATGGAAGCTTAATCGTCCTTTTTATTATTTAGGACACATTTCATGGAAACTTAATCGTCCTTTTTATTGTTTAGACCGAACCATATATGGCTGCCTACGTTCCCCTTTTACAAGAAAGGCTAAGGGGCTCAGGTCTTCGTAGTTCATTCTCGTGAACTAATAATTTTTTCATGTGCACTCGTTTTTTGCCTAGACCGCCCTTTTTGGGGTTTTCACTTAGCCGGGCATTACTCTTTTTGCACTTTTTTTTTTTTTTTTTTTTTTTTTTTTTTTTTTTTTTTTTTTATATGTGCACTGCCTTTTGCCTAGACCGCCCTTTTTTTGGGGTCTTCACTTTAGCCGGGCATTACTCTTTTGCACTTTTTTTTTTTCTTTCTTTTTTTTTTTTATTTTTTTTTATTATTTTTTTTTATCGTACATAGTATCTTCTGAGTTTATCACCATTGACCGGGTGGACAAAGGGATTGCCATCCAAGTCTCGCAAGCTTCATTGCTCCTCCCGACGCATTTTCTCGCACCACATAAGGGCCGATCCAGACGGGTTCCCATTTTCCTGTGGGGTTGTCTCGGTAGGGGCTTTACTTTCGCACTAAGTCGCCCTCTTTGATGTCTCCGGCCTCGACCTTTATCAAACGCTTCCGCCATTCGCCTCGGTAGGCTCGGGTGTGTTCCATGGCTTTTAGCCTTCTCTCGTCAAGGTGGCTAACTCATCATGCCGGCCGCGCAACCATTCCACTTCATTGACACTGTTTTCCAGAGGACCCTTAATGACGGGATTTCCAACTCCACCGGTAACACCGCTTCCATCCCGTAAGTTAGGCAAAAGGAGTTTCTCCCGTGGCCGTTTCCGACAGACGTTCAGAGCCCTGCAGTGCTAGGTGCAGCTTTTCGGGCCAATCACGACCACGGGTGGCCATCTTCCTGATGATCCGCTCGAGTGTCTTATTAGCAGCCTTCCACGGCTCCATTGGTTTGAGGTCCGTACGGGGACGACTTGTGGCGAGTAACTCGACTCGATGCCAGCCTATCGCAGCCTCCTTCGAAGTGTGACCCATTATCGTAAATGATCTCGCTGGGCACCCCATATCTCGCACATTATGTTTTCTTTGATGAACCGGGCCACTTTTCTCGGAAGTGAGGACCTCAGGACTTGGCCTCTACCCACTTGGTGAAGTAGTCAATGGCTACCAACACGAACTCGTGCCCATTGCTTCCTCGCCGGGATATTTTCCCTATCACGTCAATGCCCCAAGTTGCAAACGGCCAAGGAGTCGTCATGCAAGACAGTCATGAGGTGGGAGATGGCCGAGGTTGGCAAACCGCCGGCATTTGTCGCAGTTCTGACGTGCCGAACGCAGCCTGCTTCCATGGAGATCCAAGAGTAACCCATTCTCGAGGATCACTTGCATCGTGGCTCGCATTCATGTGAGGACCGCAGGGACCATCAAGGACTTTGGTCATCAACTCTCTGGCTCTTTCTTGAGTGACACATAAGAGGAGTGGTCCTTGATACCGCTTCTGTATAGGTTGCCTCCTAGAATGACATACCGAGAAGCCAACCTTTTCGTGGCTTGCAAGCTTTTGGCTCGACTCCTTCTTTTGGTCTACCTTCTTCGTCTCTCGAAAGCCGACTCTCCGTCTTTGAGAAATTGGTAACTGATTATACCAAGGTTCCTTTATAGGCTCGGGTCCCGTGTCCACTTCACAACGTAAAGCCGGGGCTTCTCTTCTACCCACTCAAGGGCTTTATGGCTTTTCCCTGGGGATCTCTACCAATGAGGCTAGAGTAGCTAGAGCATCTCGCGACCGTTTCTTTTCCTCTGCAAGTAGTGGAAAGTCACTTCGAACCGTCCACCAACTCCTCCATACGGGCATGATACCGTGCAGATTAGTGGTCTACGCCTTCCACTTGTTGGAGACTTGATTGATGATCGTGGCCGAGTCTCCGTAAACTTCGAGCTCCTTGACATTTCTTTCTAAGGCGGCCTCCAAACCAAAGAATGCAGCTTCATACTCGGCGACATTGTTCGTGGCAGAAAGTTCAACTTGAGGGCTATGGGGTATGCTCATCTTTCGGATCGACCAATAGCATTCCTACACCATTTCCTCTTTGTTAGCGGCTCACAAAGAACAATCGCCATCTATTTTCGTGCTCAACCGCAAAGATCCCTTCATCTCGGAAATTGGGGTTCGTGCCCTCTCGTCTTCATTATCGGGAAGTTCGCCAGTGATCTCGACAATGCTTGACCCTCGATGGCCTTTCTCGGTCACATAGTTGATGTCGTATTCTCGCCAAGAAGAAGGACCACTTCGCTAGACGCATCGAGAGGGAAGGCTTGTCAAAGATGTACTTGATGGGGTCCATTTTCGAGACCAAGTTCACAGGCGGGGCTTCGCATATAATGCTTCAACTTGCCGACTACCTGCACTGCCTCCCGCACAAGTCTTTTCACACGCCGAGTAATTGAGCTCACTCCTTGTAGCTTCCGCCGACAAAGTAAATGGCATTTTCTACCCGAGAGTCTTTCTTCTCTTGAGCAAGCATAGCCCCAACCGCCGTGTTCAGGATAAGCTAGATAGAGCAGTAAGAGGCTTCGTCTATGCTGGGGCATAGTACCGGGGATGTACTAAGTATGCCTTGATCCGGTCAAAGGCATCTTGGCATTCTTCGGTCCATTCTCGTGTCCACATTCTTCTTCATGAGCTTGAAGACGGGCTCGCACATAGTAGTCAACCGATTGACGAAACGGCTAATGTACCGCAATTTACCCATGAAGCTTTTGACTTCGTCCTGGTTTGAGGTGGCCTCATATCCATGATAGCTTTGATCTTTCTGGGGTCAACTTCTATACCTCGCTCCGTGACCATGTACCCGAGCACTTTTCCCCTTGTCACTCCGAAGGTGCATTCAAGTGTGGTTTAGTCTCATGGAATGCCGTCTCACCTCTCAAAGAATTTTCGTAGGTCAACAAAGTGCCGCCCACCTTCTCCTTTGGAGTGGATTATCATGTCGTCTACGTAGACCTCAATCTCCTTGTGGATCATGTCATGAAAAAGTGCGGTCGCCGCCCTTCGTAAGTAGCCCCAAAGCATTCTTGAGCCCGAATGGCATTACCGTATAACAAGAGGTTCCCACGGTGTGGTAAAGGCCGTCTTTTCTTGGTCTTCCTCGGCCATCTTGATCTCGGTTGTAGCTCGCAAAACCATCAACGAAGGATTTGACTTCGTAGTTGGGCAAGTGGAGTCCACCAGATGTCTATGTTTGCGTAGGGTAGTCGTCTTTGGGCCGGCCTTGTTCGTATCTCTGAAATCCACACAAAGAACAAGCACCTTCCCATCGCCTTGGTTACGGCCACGATGTTGGACAACCATGTCGGTATTCAATAACTCGATGAATCCTACCCGCAGTAGCTTCTCAATTTCTTCTTTGACCCGTAGAGACCATTCCGGCTTGATCTTTCTCGCTTGCTTTACCGGCTTAGCATCTCGGTGCTAGAGGGATTCTCGTGCTCTACTATCGAACCTGTCTAGCCCCCGCATATCTTTGTATGACCATGCAAACACGTCGACGTATTCTCTCGAGCACTCAATCAATCTGTCCCTTTCAACCCCGGAAGAAGCTTCCAATATGTGTCTCTTTAGGTTCCTCAATAGTACCCAAGTTCACACTTATCAAAATCTCCTCGGCACTTGGGCCCGGTTTTCCTTTTTCTCGAAACCCGCTTAAAGATTTCTTTAATGTATTGTTCGTTTAGTGTGTTTGCATCTTGTTCAAATGATTCATTATTAACCGTTGTTAAGTTTTGAGTTAATTTATCATTTGTTAAGTTGGCAATAAGAGGATAATCGTAAAGATTTGTCATTTCATTCAAGATAAGGGGAAAGATGACATCGATTACATTTTTCATAATCCTCAGCGTGAGGCCTTCTGGATGACTCGAGGACCGGAATTCAAGATTCCCGACTCAACCGAAAAGACAACATAGACTCGGACCCTACACTACTTATTGACTCGAGGGGAACTTGACAAGGGTTGGACCGGATCTCACTCCTTCTTGCCGTTGCCCGGGGAGTAGCAGCCGCCGGCGTTGTCATTTGATTGTGCACTCGCGGATCATTATTGCCTTTGTCGATGCCAATTCCATAGGAAGTACTCTACCGATTTGACAGTAATCTCCTTTCGAACTTAACTTCATCCATTTGTACCTCCGGGCAAGAGGGACCGGTCAGGCTTTCGCATCTCGAGATACAGCCTCTCTTCATCCCAAAAGTCTTCTCGGCTTGTTCACTCTTCTCTCTACCTTTTCCCAAACAGGGGTTTGGGAATGATCCTCTCGGAGTAGTAAGAGCCATTACAAACACATTATGCTCGTCATGGGTAATGAAGGGTTCTCGAGAGACTTTCATTAACATGGATTGTTTTACTTCAAACTCGCAGCCTTCATAAGCGAGCCTTTCTTCCGTAATCTTGACCATGGTTACCGGGTTCGATGTCGTAGAAAAGAGGCCGAGCTCGACAACATTAACGAAATCGCTCCGACTATGGGTCCAAACCGTCCCTCCACGGCGGCGGCATTAATCGTATCTTTCCATTTCCCTTGTAATTCAAAGATAAGGAACATTGAATTTCAGGATATCTATGACCGCCGGATTTCCAAAACCATTTCCATTTGTTCCTCCGAACTCGATCATGTTGACTCGGTTGTTAAGGTGAAGAGGATTCTTGACCACATTGGGACCCCGAGGTGGTTCTAACTTGCCTTCTTCAACTAGGCGAGAGATCAGAGCTTCGTAGGTGCAATCATTAGTGTTATGGCCATGATAATTGTGAAAGCGACGTTGTTTGGTCTCGTCCATTCTCGATACCGGGGTTTCGGGTTTCCAGCTTTCCAAAGGTCTCGATGAGTCCTGGGCTACCAAACCGTCGAAGACCTTTTCTAGTGGCATTCCGAAATCTTCGCCGGTATAGAAAGGGAGCTTTGGCTTTGCAGCAGCCTTGGCCTCGCATTCTCGTCCCGCTTTCTCATTCTCGAATGTAATTAACAGCCGCCAATCACTTCTTTTCCTTTTACTTGACATACCGGGGCATTTGACACCGGTGCTTTGTAGCGATAAGAACCGGCTGCCTCGTGGCCTGGGCCATATTGAAGGCATTCTCAAACTTGGTGCCGGCATTTACCATTGCCCGAAGGTCGATAGTAGTAATTGCCAATTTGAACTCTTAGTTGAGGTTTCGTGCAAGATTGGAAGATCTCCATCTGCTCCTCTTCATTGAGTGGGGTCATCATTTCACCGAGCTTCCAATTCCATCTCTTGTAGAATTCACTTACCGGCTCATCTCGAACGTTGTAGGTACCCCGTAGGTCATTCCGCCGGTTTCCCAATTCAAATTGGCCTTATACTTTTCTAGGAACGCTTGATCTCGGTCCCAAGTAGCTCGGGCCTCTCGGTTTCACATGCAGAACCACCTAAGAGCCGAACCTTTTAATGATAACCGAAAATGATCGGCCATTTGTTGCCGTGTACAATCTTTGGCTCTCATGGCAAGAATGTAGCTTTCAATGTGAGTCCTGGGACAATCCGCTGCCGTTGAACTTTTCAATTTCTCGGCATTCGGAATTTTGGAGGGAGAGGGACAACTTTGCTGGGACTGTGATCCGGTATGCCAGTCTTCTTGGTGTCTATTTCCCCAAACTTCTCTTGCATGGACCTAACTTGTTCCCTTAGCCAAGCCATGTCGAGCCTGGGGATGGTTTAGGATTGCTCGATTCCTGAGAAGGCTTATCCGACTTGGGTGGAAGGACAAAGGTGGCATAGTGGTAGCCGGTACCAAGGCTCGGGGATCTTTGGAGGGGAAGTAAGTGTAAACTTGACCAGTGTCCCGTGTTCCCGTGAGATCGGCCTGAGGCATAGGAATTAGGCTCATAATTTCCGAAGTAGGAAAAGGATACGGAACCTCCCGGGGTCCCGTGGGCAAAGTTGGAGGTGGAAGATCTCGCTGTGGCAGACATGAATTGAGAGGGTCATTGAGCTGATTTTGAGGCCTAGGGAATGCCCGGGATGGCCCATACCGAGGAGAGGGAGTGAATCCCACGGGGTAATGCAGAGGCCGCGTAACCTGGATAGCCGAGGCGTTTGCTTTCGGGCTGGTAGGGGACAAAGCTAGGTCTCACTGGAGGAGGTGAGGCGCTGGGATCCCGATGGCTTCGAGATGTTGGAAAGGACTCGAAGAGGGGTAATCCCGGATAAGGGATCGTATGAGGATGGAGGAGGGCATTGGTTATAGGTGGATGGAGCCGAGATGGCCGCTTCGGAGGCTCATCTTCTATCATCACCAAGGAACCGCTGACTCGACCACTATTTGAACTCCATGACGACGAAGCGCTTCGATGAGCGTGGCTTGCCGTTCCTCATGGGCCTTACGATCGTTTTCCGTGGCTAAGGTTAGCTCTTCTTCCCTAGTCATCTGGTTACCCAAACCAAAGATCAAGTTTCGTCAAATCGGTCATTCTCGACTCTCCGAACCGAGGAAACCGAGGATTCTCGCGAACTGCTCCGAGGATTCTCGCGCTAACAAGTCGCCGACCCGGTGTTCTCACCCACTTCTTTCTCACAAGGGAAAGGGATAGGAAAGGTTTAGACTCGGGTAGGTGTTTAGTCGAAGGCTCGTGCAATATGCAAATTAGAATCTTCAAGTTTACTTAAAATGTTGTCTTTTATTAATATCTATTCGTTGGAAAAGGGGTTCTTCCCTTCTTTTTCACAACTACTCTAGATCCCGGATCGCCGGGTTCCGTCACTACGTCTATAAGCCCTCGTATTCCACCCGTATTTCGACCTCCCAGTGGTGGACGCCCGGCGAGGGTCCTATGTGGCACGCGGATCCCACCGACCGAGAGTAAAGAACGCTCCTATCGGGTCTAGCGGGTCATAGGACCTTTCAACGCACGAGCGATGCGGATTATAGTCAAGGCAATACCGTGAAAGTCTCGCCTCTCTGCCTCGACGGATCTTCGACAGAGTTTCGCTTGAGCGAATGACGGTTTTTGACTTTCGGTAATGTCCGAGAATATAATAGGCATGGGTCGGGCGGCAAAAGCCGGATGACACAAAGGTCACATTGAACTTCGTTGCATACGCAAAGGCGCGAGTCGGAATCAAAGTCAATGCCGGTCAAGATCTTGCCAATTTTTCCTTGTCGGAATTTTGGCGTAGCTTCGCTTGAGCGAAAGATCTTTTATTTTGGCAAAGACTTGGTCTTGACTCTTACGCATTCCGTGCGGGTCAAGGTCAATAGTCAATGCCTGAGTCAAGATCCCACCGATTTTTCCTTGTCGGAATTTCGGCACTTCGCTTGAGCGAAAATCTTGGTTTCCGTTATGAGCTAAGGCTTGACCTTTACGTGGGTATGCAATCGGGCTATATGACACTGGACTAGACCAAAAACCAACCAAAAGTCACGGATTTTTGAAACGTGTGACACCTGACCGTGCATTGGTCGACACCGGCCGCCATGGGAGGTCGGGATGATTCCGTGCGCGCCCGGAGCATCGTAAGGCCGTCCGTGATCGCACTGAACCACCTCGGGTTTGAAGGACGTGCGTGCAAAAGTGTACAGATATATCAAAGTGCGCAGAGTGTGCGGTCTCCTAAAAATGTTCCTTTTTGAGTTAAAACAGAGATTTTCATAAATGTGTTTTAAAGGAATGATTTTCGGGATCGGGGAAAATGCAACACATAAGCACGTAAATTTTTCCGGGAGCCCTGGGCCAGCCATGGAGCCGAATAGCCCCAAGCCGCTAGGACCGCCGTATTAACCATGATTTTTCCCGGTGGAATTGCCACCGAGGTCGTATGGTCAGAATCCTATGAGGATTAGCCGTACGACTGCATGGATCAATTTTCCAGGTTCCACTCCTTTTGCTATTTTTTTTTTCGGGTTGTTTCCCGTTCAAAGTATGCACAGATTCCAAGATGCAAATGATGCAATGCATGGTAAAGGAAAGCAAGCACGATTAATGAAATCGGCGATGGGAGTCTAACCCGCTCAAAGGGAAAAGCTTTTTGTATTTTTTTTTTTTTTCAAAATTTTTTTTTCAAAAAAGGGGATACTGGTACGTGGGATTGTTAAACCACCTTGTTATCCCAAGCCCCGGGTTAGGGAGCGATACAGGAAGGGTAAGTGGGGTCCACCTATATATCAAGTATCGACTTTTGTTTTGAAAATAAAGCTTTTCTCCTTTGGGATGATCCCCAAATGAGTCGCCAAACCGTGAATGTGTGCCCAAATTCTTTTGTTTATTGGAATTCACGCGAGTTTGAAGACATCCGAGTTATTTGAAAAACGGAGTCGCCACGCCATTTTGATTACCTCAAAACTTTGAAAAAAGGTTTTATGGGTTCTGAGGTTAAGTTACCCTCGGGAAGAACGCTTTGGCGTTCACCCAAAGTGCCTTGCCGGAGCAAGTCTCCCTAGATTTCATTAATCATGTTTGCTTGCGTGCTTTCTTTGTGTGCATGTGTTTGAAAATAAGGGGGAATGTCCCAAGTTGTCTTCCTGACGTACAAACCATTTGTTGGTTGTCGCCGGATTCCTTGGAATTTATGTATTTGGGATTATGATCCCGTCCTCATCTTGTGACTTGTGATCATCGCATTTTAAACCTCGGGACCCTCGGGACTTGCGTGATCGAGAGAATGACTCTCTTTTGGTCAAAGATGAGGTTCTTTAGGAAGGAATGTCCTTAGCCCATCAATCCTACGCTTTAAGACGGGCCGAGCTCGTATAGAGGCTTCATACTCATTCTTAAGCGATAATCGGAGATATAGGGTTCAAGGTTATCCTTTTCTTAAAGAAATCATGAACCTTTAATGGAAGGAACGATGCAAAGATGAGAACTTTTACACCGGTCCGTTCCAAGGTTGGGGGAAAGGGGAAATGCATGATAAAAAAATGACTCTTTAATGAAAAGATGACATTTTTAGGTTGCAAATGATGCTTTTTGATTTAAAGAAATGATCTTTATGCAAATGATGCATAAAGATTTGATTTTTATGCAAATGATGCATTGAAAAAGGGGTTTTGATGCAAAGGATGCATTTTTATTGAAAAAGATTTGATCTTTATATGCAAATGATGCATAAAGATAACATTTTTATTGGAAAATAGGGATTTTAGGTGCAAAGGATGCACCTTTATGAAAAAGACTACATTTTTATGACAAATGAGGTCTTAATGCATGCAAAGGGGAAAGGGGGTGATAAAGATATGATCTTTATGAATAAATGCCAAGTCCCAAGCAAGATATATGAATGCAATGAGCAAGTATATCAATTAAAATGCAAGGTTAGGGCGTGCGAGGTTACCAATCGTTTCCTTCGCTTCTTTGGACGGAGCTAGGAGGAGAGGTTCTTCTTGGGTCTTCAAGGAGGAGGGAGATGGCTTCTTGAGCTTCTTCTTCGCCTTCGAGCCTTCAAGGGTTTTTCTTCACGTCCTGGACTGCTATGGAGTGTGTGTGTGTGATTGTTTGTGTTGTTGTTGTTGTTGAAATGGGTAGAGGAGGGCTCTATTTATAGGCCTGGATAAGGCTAATGAAGCCGTGCGGCTGCAGCCCTTTGCAAATGAGGCCGTGCGGTCTTATCCACAATGACTCAAAGATTCTAGAACCATGCAAGGTGGCATCATTCTAGAAGCTTCTCCCTAATTAAGAAAAACGTGTTTTCTTAATTAGGAAGGCTCCTTACAGCCCTAATTTAAATTTGGACTGTTCCAGGACATTTCCGGAACACTAGGAAGGTCCGGGGAATTACCGGGAAATTTACCGAAATGTCGGGAAAATTAACCGGAAGGCATGAGCCAGATTTGGGTACTTACAGTAGCCCGGAGGGGTTCGTCTTGTTCCCGTGGGCTCGGTATGAGGGGGATGAGTTCGAGGGGGCTCCCGAGGTGACAGCGCGGCGGAAGATGCTACGGGGCTTGACTTGTGATGTTATGTACCTGGGGGAGCGGGTCTTCCGGGCAAAGATGGCCCTGGTGTGCTTCCCGTGGCTCCGAGGGACCCTCCCTTTGGGATGCTTGATTCCCGGGACATGGACGTGCTCGATTTCGAGAGGTACCTTGGCGGTGTCGGCGCCGAGGAGTTCATTTTGTATGGAGAGGAGTACGGGGCCTTCGTGAGGAGGAAGCTGAGGACGCCGCAGGTATTGGCGAGGGAGAGAGAGGCTGGCCCGCAGCTCCCCTGAGGTTCCGATGCGGGACCGGATTTCACGTATGTCCGCGGGGACGGATCGAGGAGGAGGGTGTCTGCACTGCCCGTTCCGGAGCAGCTCCCCGCCGCATACAGAGTGGACCCCGATAGATCGGTGAGTGTGTCGACTCTTTTCCATCTTGGCATCTTTTCGTATTTTTCTCTTTTTGTTGTTGAGTATAACCGTATGCCGAGCGTTTCCTTGGTCAGTTTGTTGGTGCAGTCCCGGGAGAGCTTATGATATGTTGACTCGCCGTTACGTGGCGATGAGGTCGTTGCGAAGAAGATGGCTTCAAGATATCTTGCCGGTCTTCGCGACGCGTGCCGGCGTACGAGCCTATGCCTTCGAGGCACTCTAGACGTTCCTCCGCCTAGAGCCGAGCCTGAGCCGCAACAGAGGGACCTTTGAGGGGGCGGCATAGCATGGATGCCGGACATCTTCGGGAGCCGCAGGGCCTTCGAGGGAGCAGCCCTTTTATCGCTCATGCCTCCGCATGGCGCACAGGGTGAGGGTTCCTCGAGCCTTCTTTCTTTGATCCTTTCACGGATTTGATCCTTCCGAGTACTTTTCGTGGGAGCCTCGGGCGGGTGCTCGGTATTCGACGACGAGGATGTGACGGGCGAGTTCGCTGGGATGCCCGACTTTTCTTTGGAGGACCTCGGCGAGGATGATGATGCTGAGGATTCTGATTAGTATTCATTTGCTTTCCCTCTTTTCATATCCCTCTTTTTTTTTTTTTTGTTTAGCAAATGTACATTTATGGGTACTGTAATAAAACACTCGTATTTGCACGGCAAACAGTATTTTATTTTAAGATGTAATGTCATTTTTGTGATTCCCGGGATTCATCCTAGAAATTGTTGCTATTATTATTTTTTTATTTTTGTACATGCCACGTGAGCTGAGAGTGTGTTTGTGGGTAGTGTTTGTTTGCCGGGAATGGCTTTGGCCGTTGTTTGGGCGCTTTGGAGCAAGGTTTCTTGAGGACAGTGGTTTTGTACCGTTTCTTTGGGAAATGGGTTCTGTTTGCAAGGAGGTCCGTACGGACATACTTAGAATGCAAAGAGGTCCGTACGGACCAACCTTGCTTTTGGGAAGGACATAAATGCTTTCCAGTGTCTGGTTCTTCCTCATTTCCCCATTTGGAGCCATTTTCGAGCTTTCTTCCCCATTTTCTCTAGGAACCTCCATTTTTGCCATGGATTCTTCGTACGTCCCTAGAATTTTGCCGAGGCTTTCGCAGGAGAGGCAAGCACACTTCCTTGAGCAGTTGAAAACGTGGATGCGGCGCCGCATGAGGCATCGTAGACGGGCTTTCGAGGTAAGGTTTCGTCTTTGCTCGGTTTGGTCTTTTAAGGAGTTGGTTCTCGATTGGGATTTGTTGCGGGCCGCCGCGAAGTTCAGGATGTTAGGAGGCACGTGTCTTGTTTCTCCTACAATGAAATGGTGCCCACTTTTGAGGATTTTCGGGCTTTGATTGGAGGACCTGAGGTGGAGGCCATCTCGCTTCCTTTGATTGGTGGGCGCCGTGAGCGTGAAGCTTGCACTTTCTTCATACTTCGTTGGAAGAAGTGCAGGGCATGATCCTTGATTCGGGTCATATCGACATTTCCGAGCCGCCGGAGCGGTTCATGGTTGATGATGAGAGTGACGTCTCTTGGGATGTATTTGCCTTGTGCGTGATGGCGACGCTTTTCATGGTCGGTTCCTTGGCATTTGTGATGGCGCTTTGCTAGATGTGGTAGGCACCGCAGAGCTGGAGAGGATATTGTCCCGTTGGTCGGGGGAGACTCTTCATGGTATCGACCGTCCCGGCGACCGGGGATCGTTTATGAGAGGGGAAGCCCCGCTTTGCTCACCTTGTGGCCGCGAGAGAGACTTCAGGCCATGTCCCGAGGCTCCGACGTCGTTTAGCCCGTGGTCATTTGCTCGCCGACCTCTTGTGTTAGATATGGATCACCCCGCCCGGGAGAGATGGACGGCACGGCTTGGTACGCATCAAATCCGCCGGTGGGTTCCGTGACCGGGAGGATTGAGACCGGGAGGATCTTGCAGGAAGGGTCCTACGTTGTCGAGGTTCCAGGTTTGTCTTGGTCCTCCTTCTATATTCCGTCGCTTGTTTCCGGCGGTTTGGGATGAAGCAGAGCCTTCATTGGCCGGGATGACCTTGCTATGCGGAAGTAGTTCCTCTTTGTATGGCGGCTTCAGGTGCCTTCTTGTATTTTCCGAGGTATGGAAGTATTCCGCTTTCCCTCCTGTGGTACTCCTTAGACGTCTGGGAGCGTCGTGTTGACGACTCGCATCCGGCCCGGTATGAGCGGCGTGTTGGGCAGTCCCAAGTGGTCTTGGAGAGCAAGGCGTGTAGCGATTCGGGACCCGGTTGCCGTAGTAGCTATTGCCTTAGGAGTGCCGAAGCTCCGGTCTCGACCCTTCGATGTGACGGGAGACACTTTGTTTGACTACGAGACTAGAGTTGACCGACGACAGGGAGAGGTCCTCTTTACGACTCGCAGGGAGGAGATCCGAGCCGAAGCACGAGCGAATGAAGCCCCGAGAGCTACTGGATTGTTTGACTCTACGGGGAGGACCCCCGATCTCGGGCGAGAGACGCAGAGTTGGGTTCACGTGGAGCGAAAGAAGACTCGCCGGGGACGAGGGAAGAAAGGAAAGAATGGCGAGGGGACAAGCGCAGATGGCGCGGAATGACCTCGTAGGTATCCATTCATTGCATTGCAAACACATTATTAGTTAAATGTATTAATTCAGTCTTTTAGCATGTTGTGAACTTGAGAGTAGACCGTGCTTGAACTCATCAAGAAATGTTGTAACCGTTAGTGATTTGTGATTTACTTTTAAAGCTTTGTCGAGACGCAAGATCTCTTGTTTGCCTTTGCTTCTGTTGTGCACTTTGTCGGCGTCCATCCTTGGACTTTTATGTTGCATCCGCGGACCGAAGCGATGGGCCCCGACGGCAATCCCCTCACGAGGCTTTCAGTGCTTGGCTGAGAGGTTGAATGCTCCCTTGACAAGTCGTTTTGACGGTCTTTTTCGTAGCTTCCTTGCCTCTTGTTGGCGTCGGGCTCTTGACCTCAATTTCGCAGCTTCTGCTTGAGCTTCTTTTATTTATTTATATTTTTTTTTGTGAGCCCTTGCTCGAGCTCTCTTTTTTTTTTTTTTGAAGCGCGTGAGGGCGAAGACAAGCCCCTGGCTTGGAAGCAGACCTGAGTCAGTCGTTTGATGCTGAGTGACCCTCGGATGTCCTTTGATGTTGCCGCCGTCGTTTGACAAGGTGACTGCTGGGGCGTGTTTCTTGAAAAGTGCGTAGCTTGATGGAGGTCTTGATTGACATTCAAACTTTTGACTTTTTTGTGTATTTTTAGACCGGACCAATTAAGGTTGCCTACGTTCCCCCGGACTAGAGGGCTCAGGTCTGCGTAGTTCGACACTACATGGAGTGCCAAGAGATGCACAAACTGCTCTTCTTCAGCGAAGTATCCGCAAGTTTGCTTCCGTTGACCTGGATTCATGAAGGGATTGCCGTCTAGGTCCAGTCGGCTTCATGGCGCCTCCGGAGAAGATCTTTGTACCACGAAAGGGCCGATCCATGTGGGTTCCCATTTTCCTAGTGGGTTGGTTCGAGTGGGAGGCTTTTCTTTGAGTACAAGGTCACCTTCCCTGATGTTTCGGGATTTGACTTTCTTGTCGAAAGCTCTAGCCATCCTGCTTTGATAGGCTCGGACGTGTTCCATGGCCTTTAGTCGTCGCTCATCTAGCGAGCCAATTCATCATGTCGGCCGGAGCCACTCGACTTCGTTGATGTCATTTTCCAAGAAAGACTCGGAGTGAGGGAATTTCTAGCTCGATGGGAAGGACTGCTTCCATCCCGTACGTCGTGGGCAAATGGGGTTTCTCCCGTGGTCATTCGACTGATGTGCGGTAGCCCCAAAGTGCAAGGTGCAGCTTCTCGGACCAATCTCGTCCTCGGGTGGTCATTTTTCGGATGATCCGTTCGAGGGTTTTGTTCTTTGCTTCCACGGCGCCGTTTGTTTGTGGCCGGTAGGGAGAAGATTTGTGACGTGTGATCTTGAATTCAGCCAGATAGCCTGTCGAATTCCCCTTCAAGTGTGAACCATTATCTCGATATGATCTCATTTGGGATGCCGTATCGGCGAGATGATGTTTTCCTTGAGGAAATGCGCGACCTTCTTGGAGGTGAGTACCTTGTAGGACTTGGCTTCGACCCATTTGGTGAAGTAGTCGATGGCTACTAAGATGAACTCGCGACCGTTCTTTGCTGGCGGAGCGATTTTCCCGATGACGTCAATTCCCAAGTGGCAAAGGGCCAAGGTGTAGTCATGCGGTAGAGATCGTGAGGTGGTAGATGATTGAGGTTGGAGAACCGTTGGCACTTGTCGCAGCCTTCGGACAAAGTGGATGCACCGCCTCCATGGAGATCCGGTAGTAGCCCATCCCGAGAATGATTTGCATCGTGGCTCGGCATTCATGTGGGGACCGCAAGCCCCATTGTGGACTTCTGTTCATGAACTTGCTTGCTTCTTCTTGGCCGACGCAGCGTAGGAGTGGCCCGTGGTAGCGTTTCTTGTATAGCATGTCCCCGAGGATGACGAAGTGAGAGGCAAGGCGTTTTAGGGCCATGATGCTCTTGGTTTTGACCCCCCGTGTGTGGGTCTCCCTTGTTCATGAAGGTGGTTTCCGTTCTTGAGGTATTGGAAGATCGGTTTGGCTGGAAATGGCATCGGACTTGCGTCTCTTTCGCTCTTCAGCAATCTTGCAAATCGTTGTGATTAAAACCTTCTCGGCAGCTTGGGCCCGGTTTTCTCTCGTTTGACAACATGCTTAAATGTTTGCTTGATGCATTTATTTAATTAATATGTTTGTCTTTTGTATAGATGAATTGTTATTAACTTGTTTTGATTAGTTAATATCATCATTTGTTAAAGATGCAATGAAATGATTTTTAGGAAGGTCGGACCTTTTATTGAAAGCGTGAAGACCGTACATTGTTGACCAAAGATTCACAATCGTCGGGCGTAAAGCCGTCAAAAGACTCAAAAGATGTGAATACACGTACAACAAGACTCGAAGCTAGACTATAGGCGACGAGGATTGGACCAAAGCTTCATTACTCTCGGATGGCCGTAGCTCTAGAGGAGTGGTGGTTCGGGTGGCCAATCTTCCCTTGGCATGAGTCCCGGAAAGTAGCTTGCATGCGGTTCGATTTCAAACCAGATCGCGGAGGTTTTTGGCCGCTCCCCGATGATGTCCCTCCATTAGTGTTGCCACCGGTCCTTGGGGGTTTTTGATGATAGAAGTCGCCGAGGGCCACTTCTAGGAGGGCGAAGCATTCGCCGATTCGGAGTGGATTCTTGCCGATGTTGATCACTTTCATAGAATCTCGCTTCTTTATCCGGGATCTTTGCTTGGACGACGTTTACAATGTCTCGATTCGAGGGGGCATGCTATATCTCCTTCCCCGATTAAGCCTTGGAGGAGGTTGCGCCACTGTTCGTCCAGTCGGACACCGGAATGTTGAATTGAACTAAGCCGTGATGGCCGTCCCGTAAGATCCGAGAGTGTCGGCTAGAGGGTTGTCTTGTACGGGGATCGGTGATGAGCCGGTTGCAAGAGGGTTTTCGGCGAAGTAAGGGTCTACTCCTCGATCAATCTCCATTAGGCATCCATCTCGATCCTCTCTCAAGCATTCTTCACGGTCGCATATGTCGAGTTGTCATCCCGACCCATGAGTTCTTCGATTTCCACTGTCGCGGCTTAGTGCGTGGATGTAAGGATCCACTTCGTAGCGGGACAGGGTAGGAGAATCATCGGGAAGAGTATTCGGTCATGTCGGGACCTTCTTCGGGTCATAGCTTGGCGGCCAAGAACTTGCCATTGCACCGCTTCCGCGGATCACTTCGATCGCTCCATCGGGCATTGATGAATTTCACGCATTGGTGAAGAGTAGATGATACCGCTTTCATCCGATGTATCCAAGGTCGTCCCAACAAAGCAGAGAAGGTTGGTTTAATTTCCACGACTTGGAACTCTACCGACCTCCGGTTGTACGTCGAATTGGATCCTCGTATTGATGACTCCTACGATTGGTCGTGCGGTGAGTCGTAGGCTCGGATTACTGAGGTGAAGGCCTTATCGAAGAACGGTCGATGCGGAGTCGTTTCGGTGTGCTTAAAGCGATGATGTTGACTGCGGAGCCGTTATCAATCAAGACGTCGGGAGGAAGAACATCTCTATTTTTATGAGGATGAGGAGGGCTTCGTTGTGTCGATTCTCACATATTGGCAAGTCATCGTCCGTGAAGGCTAAATCGCTTCCCGTGCTACCGCTGACTCGCCTCGCCTGGGGGAACGCTCGATCCATCCATTTGTATGCCTCTGGGCCGGGGCAAAGATCGTAGGGAGACGGTGGCCCTTGGGCGTTCTTGTCGGAATTCCCGATCACGAGATCTCTTGACTCCGGGTTTCACGCTCCCAATCGTAGCGGGACAAAGATGCCGACGGTTTCGGAAATTGCGGGGTGCCGCTCTCGCTTGGAGTTTCGTCAAAGGCTATTGAAGTTTACCCCGTCATTCCGGGGAATGGATTTCCGATGGTATTGGGACCACGAGGGCGTTCCAATTTTCCCTCCTCAATGAGCCCTGGACCACCCGCTTGAGTACAAAGCAATTGTCGGTGGTGTGGCCGGGATAGTTGTGGAAGGCGCAAAGTGCTTGCTCATATCCATGTTGGGTTTGAGAGTCTTCGGTTGGAAATTCTCGAGTGGTTTGAGAAGATTTCGCTTCACCAAAGCTTCAAATACTTGACCCAAGGGCATTTCCGTGTTATCTAAATGCCGGAACGTGGGAAGCGAGGGGATTGTTATTCTTTGGGGCCGCCCGATCGCGGCTTACTTGAGCCCGTTCGAATGTAGTACACTGTTCATACGCTTCCTTTCCTTTGGTTGGGGCAGGAGTTGAAGCTGCTGTGTTTATTCGATAGCGGTAAGATGAGGCGGGGTTCCGTTGCCTTTTGAAGACTCGTAGTCTTTTCAAACTTTGTCCCTGGCGTTGACCATGGCACGGAGATCCGGATAGAAATGGTGGCCGATCAAGGTTCTCAAAGATGGTTTGAGGCGGGAATGGAAGATGTCCATCCGCTTCTTCTTTGGAAAGTGGATCCATTATCTCGCTTAGCTTCCGCCCATCTTGTAGAACTCGCCACATGGTTCGTCATCCTTTTGTTCGGTGGCTTGCGTGTCATGGCGGTTTGTTTCCCATTCAAGATTGGCGCGGTACTTCTCCAGAAGATTTCACCGATCCGATCCCACGTGGAGCGGTTTTCGCCTTCACATCGAGGAACCACCTTAGTGTGGATTTGAGGGAATGCCGAAAATGATCTCGCCATCTCGTTGAGGGGTTGCCCCTTTCGCTCTCATACCCGGGACGTAGGTGTCGATGTGGATTTTGGGCATTCTCGTCCCGTCAAACTTTTCCATTTCCAAGATCCCGAACTTTGGAGGGAGAGGGACCACTTTGTTCGGATCGCAGGCAGTGAGGGAGTCCTTCCGAGAACTAGCTAGCTTGCCTTGCATGTCCTTCATTTGTTCGATCGCCCAAGCCATGTGAGGATCACCATGCGAGGTGGGTTACCGTTTTCGGGGACGGAAACCGAAGATGGAGGTGGATTGGGCGATGGGATCGCCATTCGGGAGTCTTGGGGAGGTAGTTGAGTGTATACCAACCCATACCCCGGGTGTTGAAGTTGAGGGCGTGATTGCCAGGTCCGCTAAGGGTTGTGTTTGGGAACCTGGGAAATGATTCGTTAGCCCCAATCGCGTACTAGCAGTGGCAAGCTTGAGATGTCGGGATATCCGCCGGGATGCCCGTCCCCGGTAAGAATGGGGACTTTTGATTGTGATTGCGAGGCTCGTATAGAGGCAAAGGATTGAATCCTGGGGATACCGAGATGCATTGGGATACGCGGAGCAGCACGTATGTGTGCCGTTGGTAATGAGCTTGATGTGCGTGAGCCGAAACCGATCGATCGAGGCGTGGCATGCCTGAGCCGCTTGACCGATGCCGGAGGGGAGCTTTGAGCGAGAGCCGCGCGTTGCCGGGATCTCGTAGCTTGGCGGAGGCGGGACTCCGATAGCTTTGAGAAACCGGGGAGCCGGTATATCTTCGTCCTCATGAGAACAAAGGTTCCGTCGGGTTGGGAACCGCAACTTGTTCCTCGAAGACGCAAGGTGTCGACGATCCAGGCTTGCTTTGTTCTTCTTGGCGCTTCTTGATGGTTTCAAGGCTCGCAGCACCTCCTCCATTGTCTGGAGATTCCTTAGTGGCGGGGTTCCGTTTCCTCACCGTTATCTGTTGATCCCGTCATGGGGAGTAGCGGGACGGTGCGGACCGTTGAACTGGAAGGGCTATCGGACCCCGTGACCTCGATGCGAAAAGGCGGCTTCCAGTGTATTCTCAACCACTCTCGGTTCGCTGGAGGGGTGACGGGCAAGGTTTAGACACAGGAATGGCCTAACGGGATAAAAGGGGAAAGCTCACGTGGCATGCGGTTTCCGTTTCTTTTATTTTTGATTTTTTTGTTGTTTTAATTTACTTAAAACATGTTTTCTCGTAATCCTAGGTAGGTTGGAAAAGATTGCTCTTCTTTTTCGCAACTATGCTAGATCCCGGGTCGATGGAGACCATCCGTGCGGCTATAAGCCCTCGTTTTGCACCGTATTTCGACTTCCCAGGCGGACGGCCCTGTGCGAGGGTCCTATAGTGCAAGCGGTTTCCACCGGCCTAAAAGAAAATTTGAACCTAAGGACCGAGCTCGTCATGTTCGTTTTGATGCGTTAGCCATGTGAATAGTGAGCCGAGCCGCCACTAAGTCAAGATCAGTCAAGAGTTCGGCATGACCTTCTCTTTACCTTGCTTGCGCAAGGGATCTCGTGACGTTAGGCGTCGGGCTGGGTCATATCGTCATGGCCGACGTGTCAAAGGCGTGATGACATGGTGTCATGCGAGCATGGATGTATATCCGGACGGAACATCGTCGGGTGTAGCTTCGGAAATCAAGATCGTGTCAAGATTTTAGCATGACCTTTCATCGCTTTGCTTGCGCAAGGGATCTTGAGTTCCGAGCCTTGACTCGTAAAAAATGGCCGCATGGTATATGTATCCAGCCGTATGACACCTGACCGGGTAAAACCAACCGAGTCCGGACAGAGTGTGACTCCAAGACTCAAACGTGTGGGGTTGACGCTTGGCTAGGATGGGATGTTTGGAATGATCCCGTGCGCGCCAAGAGGCCTAGGAAGACCAAACGGACTGCAACCGAGACCACTCCGGGTTAAGGGTTGTAGTGTGCAGTGTATCCGAGGCAAAGAAGCGCGTAGTGTGCGTGTAACCGAGGCAAGAATGCTGGTAGTGTGCGGTCTCTAAAATTCTTTTTCGAGTAAAACAGAAGTTTTTGAAGAATTTTAAATGTATGCAATAGATGTATATTGATGCTTTTTTTTTTTTTTTTTTTTTTGTAAAATAAAAACGAAGCACGTGCACACACACACAACAGCTTAAAGGAAGGGGTAAAATGAAAGTTTGACCCTCATCATCGTTTTAAAAATCTTTTGTTTTGTTTAAAAGTTTTTAAAACAAAAGATCCCCAATGAGTCGCTAACCGAAATTACCCGGATCCGAGAGGCAGCGGTCGCGCCCCGCATCCGGCGTCTTCGCGCTTGGGAGCGACGTGTCTCGCCGTTTTTGTTTTGTAGAGTCGCCACGCCGTTTTTATTAAGCCCAAAACATTGAAAAAGGGCATCAGTTTAAAGATAATTTTAAACTGTTTTTGTGTGATGAGATTTTTGAGTTCGGAGGTCAGATGACTCCTCGGGAAGAGAATATTAGAATATTAGAGCTCACCCGAGTAGCCTCGTAAAAACGAGTCTTTCGGATACCCCTAATATCCTTTAAATGTTGTGTGTGTGTGTGTGTGTGCTTTTAAAAATGCATGCTGTATCGGATGTCTACATTGTATGCTATGTATGGAAATGTATTGAAATAGTATAGGAAGGAAGCCTTACCAATGTTGGTTCGTGTCTGCCTTCCGCCGGGAAATAGTGTTTGAGGTTTGAGTAGCGTTCCTGCATCGGACGGATTGCTTCTCTGAGATGCCGCTTGTCCGCGACGTAGTTTCGGCGTGAGCCGAGGCTGTAGGCCGCTGCTCGGCAGGTTCGGGCTGCGGCGCGGGATCTGGATCACTGGGCGCAGGTTCTGGCGTGCGTTGTGGTGGGCAGAGTCACTCGGGCAGTTTCGGCGTGATTCTGGGATCGCGGTTTGACTCTGAAAGAGCCTAACACCGCGGAAAGACTGTGCAAGGCCTCTGAGTACCACGAGGGGCCTCAGAGTACCTCGAGAGTGCCTCGGGGCAGCGCGGGAGCGTCTCGGGAGCGCTCGGGGAGGCTTCGGAGCACCACAAGGGAGCTCGGAAGGCCTCGGAAGGATCCGAAAGGGGCCGGGAGTGCCTCGAGAGGACTTAGAGGGGAGCCAGAAGGCTAAGGGAGGAAGAGAGAAGAGGGAGGTGTCTGAAAATGAGGACTTTAAGGGGAGTAATCATTTTCCCCGGGATTTGAGGGAATATTGTGGACTTTAAGGAGATTCAGTAATTATGACAACAAAGAGGTCCGTACGGACCAATATTGCTTTCCCAATTTCCTGAAAATTCTCAAAAGGTCCTTTTGTCCCTTTTTATCCCAGGAAGGCTCCTCCCTTGGTTTGGTTGGGGGTTTGAGAGGGTTTTTTGAGAGGGTTTTGAGTGCCAGAGGTCTCCGAGACTGCGTTGATGAGTCTGCGGTGTTTCCCGGGTGTTTGAAAGGGGGTGATCCAGATTGGGGTACTTACAGCGTGGCACCAAAACCGCCGCCAGAAGACGATTCAAAGTCCTCACGCGTGGCGCAACCACATTCAGAAGACGATTCAAGTCCTCACACTATCCCCAGCCCGGAAGGCTTTAAACCACTCGGTCCGGAAGACCGTATAAATCTCCACCATCATAACCTCCAGCCCGGAAGGCTTTAAACCACTCGGTCCGGAAGACCGTATAAACCTCCCAAACCACTATCTCCGGCCCGGAAGGCCTTAAACCACCCGATTAGGAAAATCGTAAAATTTCCACCCAGGACACCACCACGTCCTCACAATTGACCTCGGCGGTCACCACATCTTAGGACACCACCACGTCCTCACAATTGACCTCGGCGGTCACCACATCTTAGGACACCACCCCGTTCTTACCACTGACCTCGGCGGTCACACAACACTTCAGGGCACCACCACGCCCGCATTCACAAAACACTCACCCCACACCCGAACTACGACCAGGCTTGATTCCCGCCAGGGATACGTAGGAATCCTATCACGTGGTCCACCTTACCGACCTAAACGGTCACACAATAGGACACCACCACGTCCTCACACCGACCTCCTGTGTCACTTTATCTCCCAAAGACGCGATCCAGATTAGGACCCTTATCTTATCGGCGACCCCACTTCTTTCATAAGTGACGTCGTCGAGGGCTTCGTAAGTACCCCAACTGATCACCCCTTTCAAGCACACGGAAACACCGCAGACTCATCAACGCAGCCTCGACGACCTCCGGCACTCAAAACCCTCTCAAAACCCCCCACCAAACCAAAGGAGGAGCCTTTCGGGATAAAAAGGGACAAAAGGACCTTTTGGGAATTTTCAGGAAATTGGAAAAGCAATAATGGTCCGTACGGACCTCTTTGCTTTAATAATTATTGAATCCTCTTAAAGTCCACAATATTCCCTCAAATCCCGGGAAAAATGATTACCCTCCTGCAGAGTTGGTCCGTACGGACCTCTTTGCATGTCAACTTGGTCCGTACGGACCTTATTGCACAAGGAACATCATAATTGCGTAATATTCACCATCATCACAGATTCCCTCAAATCAAGGAAAACCAAAAGTCCGGATTACTGTGGAGGTCCGTACGGACCTCTTTGCACCAAATCGGCACTATAAATAGAGGGCTCCCCCTCCTCATTTTCGTACACCTCCCACTTCTCTCTTCCTCCCTAGGCCTTCTGGCTTCCACTCTAAGTCCTTCTGAGGCATTCCCGGCCCCTTTCGGATCCTTCCGAGGCCTTCCGAGCCCCCTCGTGGTGCTCTGAAGCCTCCCCGAGCGCTCCCGCGATGCTCCCGCGCTGCCCCGAGGCACTCTCGAGGTACTCTGAGGCCCCTCGTGGTACTCCGAGGCCTTGCCTGGTCTTTCCACGGTGTCCCGGCTCTTTTCGAGTCAAACCGGCGGTCCCAAACCACGCCGAAACTCTGCCCGAGTGACTCCTGCCACCTCAACGCACGCCGAACCTCGGCCCGAGAGATCCCGACGATCCCCACGCACGCCGAACCTCTGCCCACACGCAATCTGCAACATCAACTCACGCCGAAACTCTGTCCGCAGACAACCGGTCCCTCCCGAAGCAATCCCGATCCGTACCGGAACGCTACTCCGACCTCAAACACTATTCCTCAGCGGAAGACAGACACGAACCAACATTGGTAAGGCTTCCTTCCTACCCTATTTCAATACATTTCAATACGTAGTGTACAATGTAGACATCCGACATAGCATGCATTTTTAAAAGCACACACACACACACACACAACATTTTAAAGGATATTAGGGGTATCCGAAAGACTCGTTTTACGAGGCGACTCGGATGAGCTCTAATATTCTAATATTCTCTTCCCGAGGAGTCATCTGACCTCCGAACTCAAAATCTCATCACACAAAAACAGTTTAAAATTATCTTTAAACTGATGCCCTTTTTCAATGTTTTGAGCTTAATAAAAACGGCGTGGCGACTCTACAATTTGCGAAAACAAAACGGCGAGACAAACCGCTCCAACGCGAAAGATGCCAGATGCCGGGGCGCGAACGCGCTGCCTCTCGGATCCGGGTAATTTCAGGTTTGAGCCAAACCGCTTCCACCCCTACTTATATATGATATGCGCTCCAATTTGTCTTTTTGTGTTTAGAATAGTGCTACAGTATCCACACCAAAAGGCTACATGGGTTACAAATTAAGAAATAATTCTTGCTTTATGATCGGGAAAATATAGAAATATGTCCTTTTAATTAGATCAAGGATGCAAATATGCCCCTATATAAGTTAATTGTCATATTAACCCATGTATTTAAGAAAAATGTGTGAAAATTTGGATACCGTTAGATTTTTGTCCAAAAATTAACGAAATGACCGAGTAGGTTTCCTAGTTGGCATGTGTGGCAAAAAATTGCCCAAGTGAAATTTGATGAATATGATGGACTCAAAGCTACGTCGTTTTGATATATAATAATATAATAAAATTAAAAGATTTATTTACAAGTAACACCCCTCATAAATGAAGGGATAAAAAGTGAAATATTTACAAGTAAATTTCAAATATACCCATCATATAACGTCCCATTAAGATGAAGTAATCTATAATTTTGGTTATCTTTTATAAAAAATACAAACAAAACAATAAATAAAAATACATTCATAAATATAATAGGCAAAAAAAAATCTCAAAGATAAAAAACAACAAAAAGAAAACTCTTCTAAAATTCATCCCCACACAACATTTTTTAGCTCTTAAATATTCCATAACCACCATCTTCTACCTCCAACCACCACCCCTCCTACTTCCATCCCTTTCTCTACTCCCTCTCCATCCCGCCTACTTCCACCCCACTCCAAACCTATACCACTACAACAACATTCCATTTATATATACCCCATCCTCCGACTATCACATTCAAGAAAACCCACAATTCAAAATCAGATCAAAATTTACCAATTTTTCTTCTAATTCGAAAGTAGGGGGAGGGGGAAAGAGAGAGATAGAGGGAAAGAGAGGGAGGGAGTATCCAGTTTGCTCAAAACTTGAGCCCCTATCCCTCTTCCGCCATAAAATTCCCAAATGGACCCTCAATCAATATGATCTTATGGGTTTGAAAATCAAAATATGTATCCAGTTTCAAGAATTTTTGGGAAAGGTAAGAGCTTGCATATCAAAATTCCCAAACGAACCCACAAAATTCACTCCTCCGTCGACCATTTGCAATTGTGTGTGAGTGATTTTGAATGTGATTGTGTGTGTGTTTGCGTTTGATTGTATGTGTGTAATTTTTGAATTTGTTTGTTGTTGTTTCGGTAGGTACCATTTCACAGGCCTGATGGTGGGTTTGCTAAGAATGCTGGGTATTATCTTGGCGGTGATGTTTCTAGGAATTGTTATAGTTGTGGGGGTTGTGGTCGAAAGCGAAGAGGCTGTGGAGGAGAAGTAACTAGTTGATTGATAGAGAAGGGGGCCCTAGTGGTGGGTTTGGTGGAAATAGTGGGTATAATTTGAAAATATTTCACATGCCTACTAGGACGCCTAATCAGTCATTCCGTTAATTTTTGGACGGAAATCTAATGGTGTCCAAATTTTCACACGCTTTTCTTAAGTATAAGGGTTAATATGACAATTAACTTGTATAAGGGCATATCTGTATTATTAACCTAATTACAGGGATATATTTCTATATTTTCCCCTTTATGATCATTAGTGTTTTGGTAGAAAAAACAATAATGTAGAATCTTAACTTTGACAAGTGTATGGATTTAAACAACTAGGAGGGGACTATGAAATTCGATTAAATGGAATAAAGACATGAAATGAAAAAGTGACACCAAGATTTGTTAACGAGGAAAACCTTAGAGATAATAACCTCTTTGAAAAAAACCCCAGGAGTTAGGTCCCATCCTCTTTGAAAAAAAACGTGTTATTTTCCATCTCCATCTCCCCTTAAATAAGATCAACTATTAACGAGTAAGAAGTAGTTCCTAAAATCTCGGCATCTAAGCTTATCCCTTCAACGTCCATAAGACCGAGTCCACTTTGCCGTTTGAAGAGAGGTTGAACGTTTTTGAAAATATCCGTGTTTATCTCTCTTATTTGCTGTAAAATTATAATAAAGATATTAAAAGAAAACAAATAAGTAAATATTAAATAATACTTACAGTGGAATAACATCTTGACATGCATGAGCAACTGAAGATGTCACCATGCTGAAAAATACCCACAACAATTTGTCCCCAAAAATATTTGACTATCTTGGCAACTGAAGAGGCAAATGTTTTTCTCAATAAATGCTCAACTGCCAGCTTACATGATTGGACGGGTATAGTGATACGTGGAGGTAATGGACGGTTGGGGAGTAAACTCAGGAAAAAGTGGTTTTTTGAAATTAGAGCTCTTTTTAATTTAAATAACTGCTTGGATGGTTCTTAATAAGCTTCTCAAACCTTCCATTTTGCTCCTCCCTGCTACGGCGTTCACCTGTAAGGTAATATTCTCCGCTCTCTCTTCCCTTCACTGACTCCATTAATTTCGCGTCTTTGCTTGTTTGCCATTATGGGTAGGACTAGGTGGAGTTCAACAAAAGCTAAGAGTGCGCCACCTCCACAGGCTCCCATAGAAATTGATTTTGAAGATTTCTCGTGTGAAAATCTCCTTGCTAAACCAGATGAGGAGACGTGTATTTTTAGTGATGCCCAAATCGAGTCACTAAAACAACAATGCTATTTTCCTAAAGGTGCTATCTTTCATCCTTTTTCTGTAAATCTTAGGTCCGATTTGGTCTCCAACAAATGGATTTGTTTTCTTGAGTACCCCTTTCTTCTAGGGTTTAGCTATCCCTTTCCTCCGTTGGTTTCTGAATTTTTTCAAAAGACTCAACTTGCTTATCCTCAACTGATGCCTATGGCTTGGAGAATCTTTGCCTTCGTTATCGAAGTGAACATGGAGAATGGTTTAGACCTAGGTCTTCAAGAGATAGCCTATTCGTACGATCTCCAACCTTTTGGCTCAAAAATATATCTTTTTAAAAAGAGATCAGGTAGGAATTCCCTAATGAGCACCACATCTTCGAGTGATAGGGGATGGAAAAATAGGTTTTTCTTTGTTGATAGGGCATCCATTGAAGGAGGGAATGAGGTACCAAGCGAGTGGAACAAGGGAGGTACTTTAATTCCTAATTTTGTGATTTTATGTTCTTGAGACAAACTAAAATCATAATTGCTTTTACCTTTTTTCAGATATTGATTGGGGAGAATTATTCCCACCGGCAGAAGACACCTTGGCAAAAGTTGATGAATTCTTCAAACTTCCCTTGGACAAAAGATCTCCTAGGGGACTGTTGGAATCACATCTGGTTGTTCAGGAAGATCAAAAAGCATCAACCCCCGTCATTATGTCTACAGGTAAGCATGATGTCATTTTATTTCATTTCATTAATCTAATCATTATACTTCTTGACATTTTTCATATGTTGACACAGTTTCCAAACCAGTTGTCTCAGGATCAGACTTTGATCTGGATGACATTGATGCCATGTTTGGAGACACCCCTCTTAAGGTAGAGATGAAACCACCACCGGTTCCTAAGAAGATTCCTATCTTGGATGAGAGCGCTGGAATTGGCTCTAGGGTTAAGAAGAGGAAGGCAATACAAGAAGAAGTGATTGAGGTTGTTGATGTATTTGGAGGACTGCCTATGGAGGAGTTTAAGAAGAAATGTATGAGTTTCGCAGCTGGGGTAAGATGTTACTAACCAACCTTTGAACAGTCTTAAGTTTTCATAACATCCTTTGATACTAATTTATTTATGTCACAGGCTATGGGGTATGTGGAAGATTTGACAAAGGAACATGAGGTTTTTAATAAAAAGTACAAATCAGAGGTGGCATTGGCAAAGAAGGAAAAGATTTTGTTGGAAAACAAAGTGAAGGCACATGAAAAAGTTTTGGGAGAACAGGCCAAGATGTTGGAGGAGCAGGAGAAGACTGTGAAGGATTTATTGGATAGTTTAGCAAAAAGTGAGGAGGATCACCTTAAGGAGATTGCTGAAGTAAAAGGTTCTTGCAAATTGGCTGCTGCTAAAACTGTTTCTCAGTGTAGAATCAAGATGATAAAGGAGTTTCAGGAAGGAAAGGCTCAGAATTGGGATATCAACAAGGAATATGCCCATTTCTCCAAGCTGACAGGTGAACCAGTAGATGAGGGTGAGGTGTCATCAAGCCCACATAAGGCAGTTGTAAAGGAAGCAGCAGAGGTTGGAGAAGTTACTCTTAATGCAACACCTGAGGCGAATGCCATCTGAAAAAGGTAAAACAAGTTTGTTTTGTTTTTTGCTGGTATTACTGGGGTGGAATCCCAAAGACAATTTTAACTTTGTTGGTTATGTAATAGGTCCATATGGAACGAAGACAATTTCTTTTATGTGATGGGTTGGTCCAACACTTTTGTGTTTTAGCTTTAGCAGTTTAGATGTTGGATTATTGTCTTAACTTTTAGGGATGTTCTTATGGTAGCTTTAGAAAAATTATGGTTTGGTAATTTTCAAGCATGTCAAGGCTTGTTTCATTTTTGATGAAATTTTCTTTGGATGGTCATATGTTATGCTTGTAAGGTGACATGATAGTATGTCAAAACAACAGATACTTAAGATGACACGTACATGTCATAACCACAAGAATAAAATATGAGATCAATCATTTCACTGAGTGGGAATGGGTAAGCTATATGAGTTTACCCATATAGGCCCACCCCACACCTCAATTAAAGAGATAACTTGCGTTCCAGGCGAAGGTGTGGTAACCTAACATCTTAAGAAAGAGGTAATTAACTCTTTAAGCCTTAGAAGGGATTGTGTAACTTTACTTGAGAAGAGATGGCCAGTCTCTGACGGAGGAGAATTCGTTGTCCTTTTGAATTTGAGTACTTTCGACATGTCCCCATTCCCGTATGTCAACATCTCGCAACACAGAGACATGTTAGAGATGAACGTCAACTATGTTGACGCCCCTCCACAAATTATGTTAGTGACATCTTAATTTGTAGTAAAATGGAAAAACAGTAAATAGGGAAATGAAAGGTTACATAATAAAAGATTATCCATACCTGGGATGAGGTGAGTTTAAGGGAGGCATTGTCTAGACGTAATACCTTTTAAGGTGAATGGCGTTCCAACTCCGTGGGATCATTTGGCCATCCAAGGTTGACAGACGATATGCTCCTTTCCCGGCCTGTCCATCAACTAGGTAGGGTCCTTCCCACTTTGGGGCGAGCTTGCCTGCATTGAGTTCTTTCGTATTTTGGAATGCCTTTCGTAGGACTAAGTCTCCTACTTGAAACCTTCTAACCCTTACATTCTTGTTGTAAGACCTGGCTACCCTTTGCTGATATGCTGCCATCCGAATTTTGGCCATGTCTCTTAGCTCATCTACGGTATCCAAGTCATGTGTCAAGATGTCCTTATTATGCTCAGATGTCATCAAGCTGTACCTGGCTGTAGGTACAAGAACTTCTGCTGGAATGACTGATTCTGTTCCAAACACCAGTGAATAGGGGGTCTGACCAGTAGCGTTCTTAGATGTCGTCCTGTCAGCCCATAAAACCATTGGTAACTCTTCTGCCCATCGTCCTTTCTTCTGGTTCAGTCTCTTTTTTAAGTTGCTTATGATTATCTTGTTGCTGGATTCTGCCTGTCCATTGGCTTGAGGGTGAACAGGTGAAGATGTCACCATCTTGACTCCCCAACTATTCAAGAAATTCTGGGTTTTCCTACTAATGAACTGGGAGCCGTTATCACAAATTATCTCTGAAGGTATCCCAAACCTGCTGAATATATTTCTTTTGATGAAAGAGATAACTTCTCTATCGCGGACTTGTGTGTATGCCTCAGCTTCTACCCATTTAGAAAAATAGTCTGTCATGGCTAGTAGAAATACTCTCCCTCCTGGGGCCTTGGGTAATTTTCCTACGATGTCCATTCCCCAAATCATAAACGGCCACGGCGACAGGATAGGATGTAACAATTCAGCTGGCTGATGTAGGATGTCACCATGTCGTTGACAGGAGTCACACTTCTTTGCATATTCTGTGGCGTCTCTACGCATTGTGGGCCAAAAATAGCCCATCCTCCGAGCCTTAGTATACAGACTTCTGCCCCCGGTATGATTTCCACACTGTCCTTCATGCAGCTCCTTTAGAACCTGGTTGGCTCGGTCTGCTTCTAGACATCTTAAGTAGTGACCTGCAGCAGATTTTCTAAACAAAATGTTATCAATAAGTAAATATTTAGATACTCTTACCCTGAAGGCTCTAGCATTCTTCTCCTCGGCTGGGATCGTATCATCTAAGAGATACTTGATAATAGGGGCTGTTTTGGTAGAAAAAACAATAGAGTAGAATCTTAACTATGTTTAGTGTGTGGATTGAATAATAAGGAGGGAACTATGGAATTCGATTATATGGAACAAGAAAATGAAAAACGAGACAATGACAACGCGATTTGTTAACGAGGAAAACCTTGGAGGTGATAACCTCTTTGGAAAAAACCCCGGGAGTTAGGTCTCCAACCTTAAAGGTTCCACTATAATGATCACAATTACAACTTCGGAAGATAATGGAGAGGATTACAAGAGTTTGTGTGTAAAGTGTGTGCGTATGAGCATGAGTGTCATTTTCCGTCTCCATTTCCCCTTAAATACAAGTAACTAAGAAAGAGTCATATATGGTTCCTACAATCTCGGCATTGTGGTTTATCTTTTCAACCTCCGTGAGACCAAGTCGCCCTAGCCGTTTGAAGGTCTGTTGAACGTGCTTGAAGGTTGTTTCCGCATTCCTCTCTTAATTACTGAAAAATAAGAATAATAATATTAGGAAATATTGGACAAGTAAATATTTAAAACAATACTTACAAAGTGTAATGACATCTCGTTATGCAGATCAATCAAGATGTCTTCATGTCAAAAAATGCCCACAACAATTTGTCCCCAAAAACATTTGACTATGTAGGCAAATCGAAGAGGCAAAATGTTTTTCCTTTTGAATTAATGACCCAACCGTTACTCGCCCGATGGGACGTTCTTGGGAGACGTGGCGATGAAATGAACGGTTGGGGAGAGAGTTAATTTTGAAAAGGGATTCTTTTTTCCTTTTTATTAACCGCTTGAGAAAACTTATCTTCTCAAATCTTCTTTTCACCTCCTTTGGCCCACGGCGCCGTTCGCTTTCAAGGTAAAATCACTCCATCTCCGACCTTCTTCCTTTGTTTATTCTTCTCTTTTTGCTTTGTCAACCATGGGTAAAACCAGGATGTCCGCTTCCAAACCCAAGAAAGCGTCATCCCCACAAGGTCCCGTAGAGATTAATCTCGACGACTTTGTTTGCGCAAATCTTCTCACTAAACCTCGCTGAAGAAACTTGTTTGTTTAATGATTCTCAAATAGAGACCATAAAACAACAATGTTGTTTCCCAAGTGGTGTAATTTTTCATCCTTTTTCCATAAAACTTAGGTCCGACCATGTTTCTCCCAAATGGATCTCGCTTCTTCGAATATCCCTTCTTGCTAGGGTTTAGCTACCCTTTCCCACGGTTGGTTACCGAGTTCTTTCTAAAAACTCAACCGGCTTATGCTCAACTTATGCCAATGGCTTGGCGAGTATTTGCTTTTGTTCTTAAAGTAAACCGAGAAAACGGACTAGACTTAGGGCTCCCGAAATTGCCCATTCCTATGATCTTCAACTTTTTGGTTCCAAACGGTACCTATTTAGAAAGAAGTCGTAGAAATCCTTTGATGAGCAAAAGACATCCTCCAAAGTGATAGGGGATGGAAGAATAGGTTTTTCTTTGTTGATAGGACGTCAATCGGTGAGAAGGATGAGATGTCGAAGCAATGGAACCAGGGAGGTACTTAAATTCTTACTCTTGTGATTTCCTGTTCTTGAGACAAACCGAATTGTAATTGTTTTTGCTTTCATGTAGATATTGATTGGGAGAGTTATTTCCGCCGCAAAAGATACTTTAGCAAAAATCGAAGAGTTTTTCAATCTCCCTCTCGATAAGAGATCTCCCAAAGGTTTGCCGGAAGTTTCGTCGACCGTCCTGCAGGATATAAAGGCTTCAACTTCGTAATAATGTCTACCGGTAAGCTTGGCATCCTGTTACCTTTGATAACCGTCATTAATTTGATGTGTTATTTGTTATTGACAATATCTCTATGTCCATGCAGCCTCCAAACCGATAGCTTCAGTGGTCTCGACTTTGATCTCGGAGGATATCGAGGCCTTGCTTTCGAGCCCATTGTCAAGATCGAAAGAAACCTCCACCCGCTCCTAAGAAGAGTCCTATTCTTGATGAAAGCGCTGGGATTGGTTCTAGGGTGAGGAACAGAAAAGCTGGCCAAGAGGCAGTGATCGAGGTTGGAGACTCTTTTGATGGACTCGTCGAGGGGAGTTCAAGAAGAGATTTATGAGCCTGGCATCTGGGGTGAGACATCATTAATTGAATATTTAATAGTTTCAAAGGTTGTGATAACTTTTAGTAATATCAGGATGTTATTTTTCAGACTGTAGGATACGTGGAGGAGTTGACAAAAGAAGTTGAATTGGTGAAGAAGAAATCCAAAGCGGATATTGCTTTGGTCAAGAAGGAGAAGTTGGTATCTGATAATAAAGTGAAGGAATGTGAGAAGATAATAGAGCAACTAAGCAAATCGCTGGGAGAACAAGAGCAGATAGCTAAGCACTTGTTGAATAGTTTGGCGAAAAGTGAAGATGATCACAACAAGGAGATAGCAGAGGTGAGGAATTCTTGTAAACTGGCTGCAGTGAAGACTGTTTCTCAATGCAAGGTGAAAATGATGAAGGAATACCAAGAAGGAAAGGCTGGTGCCTGGGATATTCACAGGGAATGTGCCTATCTATCCAAGTTAACAGGTGAGGTGGGGGACGAGGGCGAGGTGTCATCAAGTCCATATGAAACAATTGTCCAGGATGCACCAACAGCTTGGAGAAGTGACACCCGTACAACACTGCGGCGTAAGCCACCTAAACAAAAAGAAGGTAAAAACAATTTGGTTCTTTGGTATTTTGTTGATGATTACTGGGGCGGAGTCCCTTAAGACAATTTTTATTTTGGTTTGGTTTGTAATAGGTCCTTAAGGGCCAAAGACAATCTTTTTTAAGTGTTGGGTTGGTTCAACACTTTCGCACTTTTACTTTGGTGGTTTGGATACATTATGGTTATTTTAGTTTAGTTATGGTCTAATGGTTTTCAAGCACGTCAAGGCTTGTTTCTTTTTTTTTGGATAATTTTTCGTATGTTTTTCACATATGGTGACATGATAGTATGTCAGAATAATAGGTATTTAGGATGACATGTAGATGTCATAAACCGTAGATACTTAGATGACACGTATATGCCATAAACCGTAGATACTTAGATGACACGAATATGCCATAACCATAAGAATAATGCTTAAGATCAATCATCTAACTGAGTGGGAATGGGTAAGCTATATGAGTTTACCCATATAGGCCCACCCCACACCTCAATTAGTGAGATAACTTGCGCTCCAGCGAAGGTGTGGTAACCTAACTTCTTTAGAAAGAGGTAATTAACTCTTTAAACCTTAGAAGGGATTGTGTACCTTTACTTGAGAAGAGATGGCCAGCCTCTAACGGAGGAGGAATCGTTGTTCTTTGCATGCTTTCGATATGTCCCCATGTAAATGTGTCAATACCTCATAAGATAGAAACACGTTAAAAACGGACGCCAACTAAGGTTGACGTCTCTCACAAAGCATGTTAGAGACATCTTATCATGTAAATAATTAAAAAGATACATAGGAGAAAAGAATTAAAATACGATTCATACCTGGAAAGATGAGTTCATGGGAAGTCATATTTAAATGTAATACCTTTTGAGATGAATGGCGTTCCAACTTCTGGGTATCATTTGGCCATCCAAGGTTGCAAGGCGATATGCTCCTTTTCCGGCTAGTGCATCTATCAAGTAGGGTCCCTCCCATTTTGGGGCGAGCTTGCCTCGCATTGGACTCCTTGGTATTTTGGAATGCCTTTCGTAGGACTAAGTCTCCTACTTGAAACCTTCGACCCCGACGTTTTTATTGTATGATCGGGCTACCCTTTCACGATATGCCGCCATGCGAACTTTGGCCATATCCCTTAGCTCGTCCACAGTATCCAGGAATGTATCAAGATGTCTTTATTATTTTCAGATGTCGCAAGCCGTATCTTGCCGTAGGTACAAGGACTTCGCCGGAATAACAGATCTCGGTTCCAAATACAAGTGAATAGGGGTTTGACCAAGAGCATTCTTAGATGTCGTCCCGTCACCCCATAGGACCATTGGTAATTCTTCCGCCCAACGTCCTTTTTTCTCGGTTTAGTCTCTTTTTTAAGTTGCCGATTATTATTTTGTTGCTAGACTCGCCCGTCCATTGGCTTGAGGGTGAACAGCGAAGACATTACCATCTTAACACCCCAAGCCGTCAAGAAATCTTGGGTCCTCTTGCCGATGAACCGAGAGCCGTTGTCACAAATTATTTCGATGGAATTCCAAATCGGCTAAATATGTTCCTTTTGATAAAAGATATTACTTCTTTATCACGAACTTGCACATATGCCTCACCTCTACCCACTTAGAAAAGTAGTCTCGTCATGGCCAAAAGAAATACTCGTCCCCCCGGTGCTCGGGAAGTTTTCCTACAATGTCCATTCCCCAAACCATAAACGGCCAAGGTGACAGGATAGGATGTAGCAATTCCACTGGCCGGTGCAGGATGTCCCCATGTCGCCGACAGAATCGCATTTCTTTGCGTAGTCAATGGCGTCTTTTCTCATTGTGGGCCAGTAAATAGCCCAACCTTAGAGCTTTAGTATGTAAACTTCGCCCCGTATGATTTCCACAATCTCCTTCATGCAGCTCCTTGAGAACCTGATGGGCTCTATCTCGCTTCTAGACACCTTAAGTAGTGACTCCGCAGATTTTCTAAACAAGAGATTATCAATAAGTACATATTTAGATATTCTTACCCCGAAGGCTCTCGCATTCTTCTCCTCAACGGGATCGTATCATCTAAGAGATACTTGATAATAGGGGCTGTCCAAGAGGTTGATGCAGAGAGGAAGGTATGTCAACATCTAGGACGAACATCTCGAGATTGTCAATTGCCGGGATGTCAACATGCACGATTGGGATATTGGTTTGTGAGAAGCTTTTGAAGGCCGAACCCAAATTTGCCAAAGCATCGCCTTGAGAATTTTCTTCTCGCGGGATTTGTTCCAAGGAAAATGTTTTGAATTTGGCCGAAATAATTTTTACAATTTCCAAATATGTCGTCATTTTAGCATTTTTCGCGACGTAGGACCCATTGTATTGATTAACAATTAGTAATGAATCCATTAACACCCGGATATGCTTGACATCTAAGTCTTGGGCTGCCGTTAAACCCGCGATAAGTGCCTCGTACTCGCTTCATTGTTGGTAGCCTTGAAGCCGCAAATCGATAGATTGTGGTATTATGTCCCCTTGTGGCGATTTTAGTACAACTCCAAGACCCGTACCTCTCATGTTGGAAGCACCGTCCGTGTAGAGAGTCCAAATTTTTAGAATGTCATCATCTTGAAGTTGCCGTACTTCCAATTCCACCTCTTGTTGTAGGGTTGGATCGAAATCGCCCACAAAATCTGCCAGGGCTTGAGATTTTATTGCAGCTTCTAGGCTCGTACTTGATGTCGTATGTGCTTAATCGTACAGACCATTTCGCCATTCGACCCGACATCTCTCGGTTTTCTCATGACATTCTTAATAGGATAGTTAGTGCGTACAATAATAGTATGTGTTTCAAAATAGTGCCTTAATTTAACAGTAAGCAGCTTATCAAAGCTAAAATTAATTTTTGTAAATGAGAATACCCGGTCTCAAAGATCTAAGAGTGTCTTACTTATATAGTAGATGGGTTGCCGATTGCCATCTCGTTCGTTATCAAGACCGCACTTACAGCGCCTTCTGATACCGCTAGGTAGATGTAAAGATGTTCTTCTATCCGAGGTTTGGCCAATAAGGGAGGTGTCGACAAGTAAGTTTTGAGTTCCCGAAAAGCTTTTTCATGTTGGTCCTCCCATTGAAACTTTTTGTTCTTTCTTAAGATGTCGTAGAAAGGTTTGCATCGGTCTCGAGGATTTTGAAATGAATCTAGTGAGTGCGGCAATTTTTCCCGTTAGTCTTTGGACGTCCTGATGATTGAGGTGATGACAGTTGAGAATGGCGCGTATTTGTTCTGGGGCGGCTTCAATGCCTCTTTTAGTGACCATATAGCCCAAAAACTTGCCGGCTTTCATTCCGAAGTTGCATTTAGTCGGATTAAGTTTCATATTGAAACAATCCAAGATGTCAAAGGCTTCGAGAGAGATTGCTAATGTGGTCCTCGGCCTTCTTAGACTTAACAACCATGTCGTCGATGTATACCTCCATTGTGTCCCCAATCCGATCCTTAAACATCTTGTTGACGAGCCTTTGATACGTTGCACCCGCATTTTTAGTCCAAAAGGCATGGCAATATAACAATAAATACCCGAGGGGGTTATGAAGGCAATGTCTTCTTGGTCGATGGTTCCATCTCGAATTTGTTGAAATCCCGAGGACGCGTCCATGAATGTGAGGAGTTCGTGACCCGAGGTGGCATCAACTAATGAATCTATGTGCGGCAAAGGAAAGGATCTTTTGGGCAGTGCCTTATTTAAGTCGGTGAAGTCGACGCAAACTCGCCATTTCCCGTTTCTCTTCTCTACCACAACCACATTTGCCAACCATCTTGGATAATCGACCTCTCGTATCATGTTGGCTTTGAGTAAGCGCTCTACCTCCTCCTTGATGATCTCGATTTCCGGTTTCGCAAACTTTCTACGTTTCGGTGCACCGGTTTGAAGCCGGGATCTATGTTAAGTTTGTGAGTGATGACATCTTTGCTAATGCCGGTCATGTCATCATGTTTCCAAGCGAAACTTTTTATTCTCGCTTCTTAATAGGTTCACAAGCTTCTCCTCTATATCTCGACGATATGTCAGCTGCCAATAAGTACTTTGATGTCCGGGTTGGAAGGATCTAACAATACTTCTTTCACATCATCCTCCCTAGCTTCCGTGACTTCACGTACTTTCTTCGGTAATTGCTATGCTTGTTTTGGAGATGTAGACGCCTTCATTGAAGTTTTGTAACATTCCTTGGCCACCCGTTGATCATAGAATCTTAGCGACACCCCAAGGTGTTGGAAACTTCACACATTGATGGTAAGTGGAGGGTACGGCCTTCATTCCATGAATCCACGGCCTTCCAAGAATTACATTGTAAGATGTTGCGCAATCAATTACACAAAACCGTTCCACGGTGTTGAGGCCCTTTGAGTATATTGGAAGCTTTATCTCCCCACTCGTTTCTTTGACTTCGCCACCGAAGCCTACCAAAGATCAAGATTTTTTGACAATCTCCGATTCCGGATGTTCATTTCTTTAAGGGTACCCAACATAATAAGATTGACTGAGCCGCCCCCATCTACCGTAATACGTCGTATGGTACAGCTGGCGATCTGCAAGGAAATGACCAGACCGTCATGATGGGGTTCCAAAGCAAGTTATCACGATCACTTTCATCAAAGACAATTGGGTCTGGCAAGGTATCGACATCCCGGGCCGTCTCTCTCGGCTTTTCATCTTTGACTCCTTAGCATGTCGTTTTGCGGCGTAATAGGATGTTCCACATATTTCGAGCCTCCACTAATGAAGTTGATCACCTTTGTTGATGCTGGGGGAGAAACCGGTCTTTCAGCTTCATGAGGAGCTTCAGACTTTCAGCTTTCTTCTTTCTTCTCGGATCCCAACAGCCTCCTTAAGATGTCCTTTCGAGAGCAAGTAACCGATCTCCTTTCTTAATGCGATGCAGCCTTTCGCAACATGCCCAAAGTCTTCATGGTAAGCACACCATTTTGATTTGTCACGCCATCCCGTGGTTTTGTCCGTTTTCTTTGGCCATCCGGCTTTGTCTCCCGTTGCCCATTGCGCAAAGTACACCCGAAATATCAACAAAAACAATAATCGAAATGTTAGGCACATTATCATTATCTTCATCCTCACCGTCTATTGAATTAATTTTGCTAGTGTCAATTTCTCGATAAGGATTGGGACGGTTGTTTCGCGATGGGACGATTCAGTCTTTCTATCGGGATGGTCATATGTCGACGTCTTGGATGATGACTTTGATCTTCGCAGCCTCATCTTCCTCCGCCTTATGAATCTCAATGCCCCGCTCCCGACTTCCTCCACCGCTTACAAGGAGTCATTACCAAATCTTGGTAATATCGCGAATCTTTCTTCAACCCCATTTTGAATGCTTCGTCCGTCGACATGTCAAGATTGGGAATTTCCAAAGACCTCTTTATTGAACCGGTGGACGTAATCCTTTAGTGGTTTCATTAGGCCGCTGAGTTACATTGTAAAGGTCACTTGTCAACCTTTCAAATTGTCGATCGCATGAGAATTGGTTATAGAACATGTTGATGAGCCGGGCGTATGAACCAATTGAACCTAGGGGCCGCCTAATCAACCATTTGAGAGCCGGTCCAGATAAGGTGGATCCAAATCCCCGCATAAGCAAGCCTCCCTAATTGAAGTGGAATATGGATTATGTCCATCTTTTCTTGATAGTGTGCCACGTGCTCCTCTCGGGTCCGTGGTGCCGTCGTACAACTTCATAGATGGTACATCAAGCGCTTCGGTATGTCGACATTTGCAATTGCTGGGACAAACCGAGACGATTGTAGCAGTTTTGCATCGGTTGAATTGGAGGAGTCACACCTGCACGTTCATTACTAATTCTTCGAGATCCCGCATCCGTTTAGCTAGTGGGTTTCCCGCAAAAGGGTCACCATAGGAATACGATTGAAATTATTATTATTGAAAAGATTATTAAGCAAACCAGAGTTGTCCGTAGTAGTCGTGACAGCAGTGCTTTGTCTATAAATGGGATGAATGGAGTGAATCCCGCAGAAGATGGTGTCAAAGGGGTGTCCCCGGGCAAAGATGTTGACATCATGAAAGATGTCGGCGGAGGAGGATTGCCCATTGGAATGAATTCATTCGAAATGTAGATCCTCCGGAGTTGTCAAAGTTGAGAACCCTTGCGCGCAGTGGTGATATGTTTTCAAGCCGAGATGCTATGAGTTGTTGGTCTTTCGCATCTTAATCATGGAATTGGTCAACACCTTCGAATTGTTATCTTGCTGGTCCAACCTTTGATTCAACTCCGGTTAGGATACTCCGGATGTCGCATCTCGCATTGGAAGAGGTCGCCCTTTTGTGGAGTCTTCGTAGGTTGAGTTGGCCGAGATCCGGTCTCGAGGAGGCGGTGGTAACAAGCCGGTTCTACCTCCCGATGTGGGAACAACGGTGGGACCTTTGCGGCGGTGGACACATTGGTGGGTGCGTACATAGTGAATTCGATTAGGAAATGTTTCAAATAACCGATAAACCACGAGGCCCCTCGGTGGGCGCCAAATTGTTTTGGTAGAAAACAATAGAGTAGAATCTTAACTATGTTTAGTGTGTGGATTGAATAATAAGGAGGGAACTATGGAATTCGATTATATGGAACAAGAAAATGAAAACGAGACAATGACAATGCGATTTGTTAACGAGGAAAACCTTGGAGGTGATAACCTCTTTGGAAAAAACCCCGGGAGTTAGGTCTCCAACCTTAAAGGTTCCACTATAATGATCACAATTACAACTTCGGAAGATAATGGAGAGGATTACAAGAGTTTGTGTGTAAAGTGTGTGCGTATGAGCATGAGTGTCATTTTCCGTCTCCATTTCCCCTTAAATACAAGTAACTAAGAAAGAGTCAAATATGGTTCCTACAATCTCGGCATTGTGGTTTATCTTTTCAACCTCCGTGAGACCAAGTCGCCCTAGCCGTTTGAAGGTCTGTTGAACGTGCTTGAAGGTTGTTTCCGCATTCCTCTCTTAATTACTGAAAAATAAGAATAATAATATTAGGAAATATTGGACAAGTAAATATTTAAAACAATACTTACAGTGTAATGACATCTCGTTATGCAGGATCAGCTGAAGATGTCGTCATGTCAAAAAATGCCCACAACAGGGGCTGTCCAGGAAGTTACTGCTGGAGGGGCAGGGATGTCGACATCTAGAACGAATAGCTCAAGACGATCAATTGCTGGGATGTCAACATGTACAATTGGGATACTCGTCTGTGAAATGCTTTTGAAGGCTGGACCTAAGTTTGCCAGAGCATCTGCTTAAGAATTTTCCTCACGTGGAATCTGCTCCAAAGTAAATGTTTTGAATTTGGCCGCCAGAATTTTAACAATTTCTAAATATGTCGTCATCTTTGCATTTTTTGCTATGTAGGATCCGTTGTAATGGTTAACAATTAGCAAAGAATCTATAAACACCCGGATGTGCTTGACATCTAGGTCCTGGACTACTGCTAAAGCTGCAATTAATGCCTCATATTCTGCTTCATTATTAGTGGCCTTAAAACTGCAACTGATGGACTGTGGTATTATGTCCCCTTGTGGCGATTTTAGTACAACTCCAAGACCTGTACCTCTCATGTTGGAAGCACCATCTGTGTAGAGCGTCCATATTTTCAGGATGTCATCATCTTGAAGTTGCTGAACTTCCAACTCCACTTCTGGTTGCATGGTTGGACTAAAGTCAGCCACAAAATCAGCTAGAGCTTGAGATTTTATTGCTGTTCTGGGTTCATATTTGATATCGTAAGTGCTCAATTGTACGGACCATTTAGCCATTCGACCTGACATCTCTGGTTTTCTCATAACATTCTTAATAGGATAGTTAGTACGCACAATTATAGTATGTGTTTCAAAATAGTGTCTTAATTTAACAGAAGCAGTTATCAAAGCTAAAATTAACTTCTGTAAATGAGAGTACCTGGTCTCCACATCTAAAAGTGTCTTACTTATATAATAGATGGGTTGCTGACTACCATCTCGTTCTGTCACTAAGACTGCACTTACAGCGCTTTCTGATACTGCTAGGTAGATGTAAAGATGTTCGCCCTCCTGAGGTTTGGCCAACAATGGAGGTGTCGAAAGGTAACTTTTGAGTTCCTGAAAGGCTTGTTCATGCTGATCTTCCCACTGGAACTTCTTGTTTTTTCTCAGGATGTCATAGAATGGCTTGCATCGATCAGAAGACTTTGAAATGAATCTGGTGAGTGTAGCAATCTTCCCTGTCAATCTCTGGACGTCTTTGACGGATTGAGGTGACGACAAGTTGATAATGGCATGTATCTGTTCTGGGGCAGCTTCTTTGCCTCTTTTAGTTACCATATAACCCAAAAACTTCCCTGCCTTCATTCCAAAGTTGCATTTAGCTGGATTAAGTTTCATATTGAAACAATCCAAGATGTCGAAGGCTTGAGATAGGTTGCTTATGTGATCTTCGGCTTTCTTGGATTTTACTACCATGTTGTCAATATATACTTCCATTGTGTCCCCAATCTGGTCTTTGAACATTTTGTTGACGAGCCTCTGATATGTTGCACCTGCATTTTTTAGTCCAAAAGGCATAGCAATATAACAATAAATACTTGTGGGCGTTATGAAGGCGGTGTCCTCCTGATCAGATGGCTCTATCTGGATTTGTTGGAATCCTGAGGATGCGTCCATGAAGGTGAGGAGCTCGTGTCCGGAGGTGGCATCAACCAACGAATCTATGTGAGGCAAAGGGAAATGATCTTTTGGACAGGCTTTATTCAAGTCGGTGAAGTCAACACAGACTCGCCATTTCCCATTCTTCTTCTCGACCACAACCACGTTTGCTAACCATCTTGGATAATCTACCTCTCGGATCATGTTGGCTTTGAGTAAGCGCTCCACTTCTTCCTTGATGATCTGGTTTCTTGTTTCTGCAAACTTCCTACGTTTCTGGTGCACTGGCTTAAAACTAGGATCAATGTTAAGTTTGTGGGTGATGACATCTTTGCTGATGCCGGTCATGTCATCATGTCTCCAAGCAAAACTCTTTGCTCTGCTTCTTAATAGGTCCACAAGCTTTTCTTCTATATCTGGTGGGATGTCACTGTCAATAAGTACCTTGATGTCCGGATTGGAAGGATCTAGTAATACTTCTTTCACATCGTTCTCCCTAGCTTCCAGGACTTCACGTACTTTCCTCTGTAATTTCTATGCTTGTTTGGGAGATGTAGACGCCTTCATTGAAGTCTTATAACACTCCTTGGCCACCTGCTGGTCACTGTATATTTTGGCGACACCCCAAGGTGTTGGGAACTTCACACACTGATGGTAAGTGGATGGTACAACCTTCATCCCATGAATCCACGGTCTTCCAAGAATGACATTGTAGGATGTTGCACAGTCAATTACGCAGAATCGCTCCATGATGTTGAGGCCTTTTGAGTAGATTGGAAGTTTTATCTCTCCCACTGTTTCTTTGACTTCACCACTGAAGCCTACCAACACTGAGGATTTCTTGACAATCTCCGATTCTGGGATGTTCATTTCCTTAAGGGTGCTCAACATAATGAGATTGACAGAGCTGCCTCCATCGACCAAGATACGTCTGACGGTACAATTGGCGATATGCAAGGAAATAACTAGGCCATCATGATGGGGTTTCAGCAAATTATCTCGATCACTCTCATCAAAGGTGATTGGCTCCTGGCAAGGCGTCGACATCCTGGGTTGTCTTTCTGGCTTCTCCTCTTTTGACTCCTTAGCATGTCTCTTTGCGGCAGAATAGGATGTGCCACAAATTTCTGAACCTCCACTAATGAAATTGATCACCTTTGTTGATGCCGGGGGGAGAAACTGGTCTTTCGACTTCATGTGGAGCTTCTGCATTTTCTGCCTTCTTCTTCTCGGATCCCAAAGAACTCCTTAAGATGTCCCTTCGAGAGCAAGTAACCGATCTCCTTTCTTAGTGCGATGCAATCTTCGCAACATGTCCAAAGTCTTCATGGTAAGCGCACCATTTTGACTTGTCACGCCATCCCGTGGTCTTATCTCGTCTTCTTTGGCCATCTCGGCTTTGTCCCCAGGTTGCCCATTGCACAGAGTACACTGAAATGTCAACAAAAACAATAATCGAAATATTAGGCACATTATCACTATCTTCATCCTCACCCTATTGAATTAATTTTGCCGCTATCAATTCTCGGATAAGGATTGGAACGGTTGTTCCTGCGATGGGATGATTCAATCTTCTGTCGGGTGGTTGTCATATGTTGACAACTTGGATGAGGACTTCGATCTTCGCAGCCTCATCTTCCTCCAATCTTATGAATCTTAGGGCCCTGCTCCTGACTTCTTCTAACCGCTTACAAGGAGTCATCACCAAATCTTGATAATACTGTGAATCCTTCTTCAGCCCCATTTTGAATGCTTCTGTGGCTGTGGACATGTAAGGATTGGGGATCTCTAGCACTTCTTTATTGAACCGGTGGACATATTCTTTCAGAGTCTCATTAGGCTGCCGGGTCACATTGTAGAGGTCACTTGTCAGCTTCTCGAATTGTCGATCGCATGAGAATTGGGATTATAGAACATGTTGATAAGCTGGGCGTATGAACCATTTGAACCTAGGGGTTGCCTAATCAGCCATTTGAGAGCTGGTCCAACCAAGGTCGATCCAAATCCTCTGCACAAGCAAGCCTCCCTGAATTGAAGCGGAATATGATCTATGTCCATCTTTTCTTGATAGTGGGCAACATGCTCCTCTGGATCTGTGCTGCCGTCATACAACTTCATGGACGGAACACTGAAACGCTTCGGGATGTCGACATTTGCAATTGCTGGGACAAACCGGGATAGATTGTAACAGTTCTGAGTTACTGGTTGGATCGGAGGAGTTATGCCTGGCACGTTCATTATCAGCTCCCTGAGATCCTGCATCTATTTGGCTAGTGGGTTTCCTGCAAAAGGGTCAGCCATAGGAATATGATTGAAATTATTATTATTGAAAAGATTATTTAGCAAACCAGAGTTGTCTGTGGTAGTTGTGACAGTGGTGTTGTCAATGAATGGGATGAACGGGGTGAATCCTGCTGATGTCGGCTGATGAGTTTGAGGCGGACTACCCATTGGGATAAATTCACTCTGAAGCGTAGATCCTTCGGTGTTGTCGAAGTTGAGGTTCCTTGCACGCAATGGTGAGATGTTTTCAAGCCATGAAGCGATGAGCTGTTGATCCCTCTGCATCTTGATCATGGAATTGGCCAACACCTTGGAATTGCTATCTTGTTGATCCAACCTCTGATTCAACTTGGTCAGGATACTCCGGATGTCAGCATCTACATTGAAAGAGGTCGCTTCCTTTTGTGGAGTTTTTGTAGGTTGAGTTTGTTGAGGTCCCGTCTGAGGAGGTGACGACAATAAGCTGGTTCTACCTCCTGATGTTGGAGTGACGGCGGTACCCTTGCCGGCGGTGGGCACATAGGGAGGTGCAGACATGACGAATTCGCTTAGGAAATGATCCAAATAACCGATAAACCACGCGGCCCCTCGGTGGGCGCCAAATTGTTTTGGTAGAAAAAACAATAATGTAGAATCTTAACTTTGACAAGTGTATGGATTTAAACAACTAGGAGGGGACTATGGAATTCGATTAAATGGAATAAAGACATGAAATGAAAAAGTGACACCAAGATTTGTTAACGAGGAAAACCTTAGAGATAATAACCTCTTTGGAAAAAACCCCGGGAGTTAGGTCTCCAACCTTAAAAGTTTCACTATGATAACTGAGATTACAACTGCGGAAGATGATGGAGTGGATTACAAATGATGTGTGCGTAGTGTGTGTATAAGAACGTGTTATTTTCCATCTCCATCTCCCCTTAAATAAGATCAACTATTAACGAGTAAGAAGTAGTTCCTAAAATCTCGGCATCTAAGCTTATCCCTTCAACGTCCATAAGACCGAGTCTACTTTAACGTTTGAAGAGAGGTTGAACGTGTTTGAAAATATCCCTTGTTTATCTCTCTTATTTGCTGTAAAATTATAATAAAGATATTAAAAGAAAACAAATAAGTAAATATTAAATAATACTTACAGTGGAATAACATCTTGACATGCAGGAGCAACTGAAGATGTCACCATGCTGAAAAATACCCACAACAATTAGATAGGAGAAATACGTAATCATTTTTTTCGTAACTGATGACCGGTGGTGGACTCAATTTTTTTAATAAATGGGGATACAAATTTCACTATAAAATTTTATACAATAAACTAGTGTAACTCCCGTGCGATGCACGGACAGCTATTAACACATATTGATGAAAATTCATACAAATATAACAGGAAATAGAAATGTTTGTGTACATTGTAAAACACTTTTTGAAAACTATATTATTAGTACAAATATCACATTGAAGGTCACTAAAATAAATATATATTTAAGGCATAGTTAGTTTGGACGAAGCGCGTTTTATCAAGTTAAAGCACATACTAACACTGTTTTCCTAGAATTGGGCCAAAAAAAGTAATTTGATTTCGCTACTTCAAAAGTTTTAGTTACTTGAGACGGAAAATATAATTTTCCCTTCTAGTTAAAGCACATAATAACGCAATTTTTTTGCAAAAAAAGTAGTATTATTTTTTGGTGATTTATTTTGAGTTGAAAGTAATATTCATTGTTAAAATGAAGAAAATAATTTTTTTATATAATGACATTTTTTTATACTAATTACTTTGTACCCAACTTTTTATACTTTATAATAAAACCATTCATCTCTTTAATATCCTAACCAATTTTTTAACTTTTAAAATAGGACAAAAGTTGAAGAAAAAATTATTAATATTTCTATTATACAATGCTATTTTTTCCCTTTATTTCCTTATAAATGTAGAGATTAATAATATGACATAGAAAAATAAGAAAATACAATAAACTATAAACAAATAAGTATATAATAATATACAAATATTATCAATATTTAAAATTTATTTAAAAAAAGATGAATACTATGCAGGATCGGGTTAAATGGGACGGTTCGAGCTAATCCCAAATCCACCCCAATCCCACCCGATTTAAAAGAAAACATTTCCAAACTCTTTTCATTAGAAGAGGATCAATGCGGGTTTAGGAGGGATTCAAAAATTTTATCAACCCATTTTTTACTTACAAATTTTTTTAAATAGGGTAGTATCAAGTTAAAGCACATACTAACACTGTTTTCCTAGAATTGGGCCAAAAAAAGTAATTTGATTTCGCTACTTCAAAAATTTTAGTTACTTGAGACGGAAAATATAATTTTCCCTTCTAGTTAAAGTACATAATAATGCAATTTTTTGGCAAAAAAAGTAGTATTATTTTTTGGTGATTTATTTTGAGTTGAAAGTAATATTCATTTTTGAAATGAAGAAAATATTTTTTTTATATAATGACATTTTTTAAAGTTGACTTGAGACGAAAAATATAATTTTCCCTTCTAGTTTTATTTATTTTAGTTTTCATTATTAAGACTTAATTTTTATTTTGCTAGTAATTAAATTTAACATTAGGATAAATTATTTCACTATCAAATAAGTAAATGCTCCCTTCGTCCGATTTTAAACTTCCTTTTTTTTTTTAATAAAAGGTGTCCCATTTTAAATTTAAAAAAATTACAATGAAAAAATTATAAAATTTCAATATTAAATGGTCGTATAAGTCATACTCACAACAACTATTCACGAATTAATTTGTACCCAACTTTTTATACTTTATAATAAAACCATTCATCTCTTTAATATCCAACCCATTTTTTAACGTTTAAAATAGGACAAAAGTTGAAGAAAAAATTATTCACAAATATCTATATATATATATAATAAAACCATTCATCTATCTATATATAATAATAAGATAGTGGTAATTTTTTGGCCATTGAGGGGCATTTTGGTCATTTTATACGGTGGCAAAAATGCAATAAGGAAGTCCAAAATGCAACGTGGCAATATATCATTGGGTGAATTTTTTTTTTTTTTTTTAACTAAGTTGGACAAGTGTCGGCCGTTTGATGAAGGGTAATTCGGTCATTTACATGGCGTGTGTACACCACACACCGACAAAGGAACGTTAATGTTGTTGGTTTCTTTTCTTTTTTTTTTTTTTTTTTTTAACTTTGCCACGTGGCGACTTTTGGTTAGCGGATGGATTTCAAATTTTAAAAAAACCTCCTATTTCTTTCCTATTTCTTTGACCTCAATTATTTTATAATAAATTAAATTTTTTTTAAAAAAAAATTACACCAAAATTCATAATTATTTTTTCTCTTTAAATAGAGACTTCTTTCATTTGATTTGGACACAAAAAAAAATCCTCTTTTTTAAATATAATTTTCTTAATTATCCTTTTTTTAATTTTCCTTTCTAATTTTTTAATATATTTTTAGTGAAAAGTAAGTAAGTGTAAAATATTTTATTTAATTATAAATGATAATAATATTAATAATTTTACTAATCTTGAAATAAAGAATATAAAATTAAATAAAAATGGTGGGGTATAGGATGATTAGTTGGATGAGGTAATATGGTTATTGGGTTTATTTTATTTCGATAGATCAAACAATTTATTTATCTTTTTTAAAAAAAACTTTGAAGCATAGTAAATAAAGTATTTATAAATTTGTTGAATATATGTCCGTCTAAAAAAATTGTGTATATGACGCCCTTTGATTGGCTTGATGGATTTCATATTTTTTTAAAAAATTCTCTTTCTTTGAACTCAATTATTTTATAATAAATTAATTTATTTAAAAAAAAACAAATTTACACCAAAATTCATAATTTTTTTTTCTCTTTAAATAGAGACTTTCTTTCATTTGATTTTGACACAGAAAAAAAATCCTCTTTTTTAAATATAAATTTCTTAATTATCATTTGTTAATTTTCCTTTCTAATTTTTTAATATATTTTTGTGAAAAGTAATTTAGTGTGAAATATTTTATTTAATTATAAATGATAATAATATTAATAATTTTACTAATCTTGAAAATAAAGAATATAAAATTAAATAAAACTGGTGGGGTATAGAATGATTAGTTGGATGGGGTAATATGGTTATTGAGTTTATTTTATTTCGATAGATCAAACAATTTATTTATTTTTTTAAAAAAAAACTTTGAAGCATAGTAAATAAACTATATATAAATTTGTTGAATATCTATCCGTCTAAAAAATTTGTGTATTTATAAAAACGAATATCGGGAAAGATGGCCATTATTTTTAAAATTTTGATTGAAGTGTAAGTCATCTCATTTTTTGGCATAACTAAAAATAGGTGAAGCAAATTTGTCATGGCATGCCGTGATAGGGTGAAAATTTGGCGCGTGTCGTATTCGCGTCGACTTAGGCACATTTACGCAGAGATATTTTTCTTTTTTTTTTGTTAGGACACTTGGTGGCGTTTCATTTGCTTCTTTGAATTTCGATTTTTTTTATTTTTCCATTACTTTGACCTCTATTGTTTTATAATAAATTAATTTTTTTACACCAAAATTAATTTTAAAAAAATCTCTATAAATATAGACTATTTTCATTTGATTTGGACACATAAAACAATGTTTTTTTTTTAAATTTAAATTTCTTAATTTTTCTTTCTAATTTTTCAATATATTTTTAGTGAAAAGTAATTAAGTGTGAAGTATTTTTTTAATTATAAATGATAATAATATTAATAATTTTACTAATCATAAAAATAAAGAATATAAAATTAAATAAAAGTGGTGGGGTATAGGATAATTAGTTGGATGGGGTAATATGGTTATTGAGTTTATTTTAGTTCGATACATCAAACAATTTATTATTTATTTATTTTAAACTTTGAAGCATAGTAAATAAAGTATTAATAAATTTGTCGAATTTTCTATCCGTCTCAAAATATTGTGTATTAATAAAAACGAATATCGAGCAAGATGACCATCATTTGTAATATTTTGATTGAAGTGTATGTCAATATTATAACAAATAAAGATAATATAAATTGATATTTCAAAAGAGGGATAGGAAGAAGTGGGTTGGATTTGATGAGGGAGTGGAGGGTTTGGGAAATCTATATGTATATCTCTATCTCTATCTCTATATATATAAAAGGAAGATTGTGGTAATTAAAGGGGGTTTGAGAGGCATTTTGGTCTTTTCATGCCATGGCAAACTTGCAAAAAAAAATTGACTGAAGTGCATGTCAATATTTTAAGAAATATATAGATAGTATAAATTGGTATTTTAAAAGAGGGTGAGGAAGAAGTGGGTTGGATTGGGTTTGATAAGGGAGTGGAGGGTTTGGGGAATTTTTTTTCATTTAACACAATTGTTGAATTATTTCTTGGACATTTATTTGAGAAATGAGAAAATTAGTATAATAATATTTTAGTCCAAAATTAGATTAGTTTCTTGGTTTAATTTTTTCATTAATTTAAAACTCATAATAGAAGTGAATATAATATATTTTTAAAAATAAGTATAAAATAATCTATATATATATATATATATATATATATATATATATATATATATATATATATATATATATATATATATATATATATATATATATATATAAATATATAATAACAAGCTTTCGGTAAATTTTGAGGGTTTGAGGGGCATTTTGGTCTTTTCACACCATGGCAATCTTGCAAAAACAAGGCCAAAATGCCATGTGTCATTCGGCGATTGGTTGGTTTTATTTTATTTTATTTCTTTTAAACGCTTTGGACAAGTGTCGGCCTTAGGGGGAGTGGCATTTTTGACATTTCACAGGCGAGTGAATTGCACTCGCCGACAAGGGCGCGTGAACACTGCCTTTTCCGATTTTTTTTGTGCTGCCACGTGTCAACACACGATTGGCTGTACGATTTTCGAAAATAATTAAATTATCCCATTTCTTTGACCTCAATTATTATATATTAAATTAATTTATTTTTTTTTTCTTTTTTCACCAAAATTCATGATTTTTTTTTCTCTTTAAATAGAGACTTCTTTCATTTGATTTGGACAAAGAAAAAAAATTCTCTTTTTTAAATATAAATTTGTTAATTATCCTTAACTAATTTTTCAATTTCTTTTTAGTGAAAATTAATTAAGTGTAAAGTAATTTTTTTAATTATAAATGATAATAAAAAAATCTCTTCTTTAAATAGAGACTATTTTTATTTGATTTGGACACATAAAAAAACCATTTTTTTAAATATAATTTTCTTATAAATGATAATGATAATATGGGGTATAGGATAATGAGTTGGAAGGGGTAATATGGTTATTGAGTTTATTCGATACATCAAACATTTTATTTAATTTATTTAAAAAAATTTGAATCATAGTAAATAAAGTATTAAGAAAATACGAATATCGGAAAAGATGGTCATCATTTTAAAAAAAATTATATTATAATAAATTTTTTTAAAAAAAAAAATTTCACCAAAATTCATAAAAAAAATTCTCTTTAAATAGAGACTATTTTTATTTGATTTTGACACATAAAAAAAACCATTTTTTAAATATAACTTTCTTAATTATCCTTTGTTATTATTCCTTTTTAATTTTTCAATATATTTTTAGTCAAAATTAATGAAGTGTCAATTTTTTTTTATTATAAATGATAATGATAATAATAATAATTTTACTAATTATAAAAAATAAAGAATATAAAAGAAAATAAAATTGATGGGGTATAGGATAATGAGTTGGAAGGGGTAATATGGTTATTGAGTTTATTCGATACATCAAACATTTTATTTAATTTATTTAAAAAAAATGAATCATAGTAAATAAAGTATTAAGAAAGCCGAATATCGGGAAAGATGGTCATCATTTTTAAAAAAATAGATTATTTACTATCCACTTATATTTTATTATATATATATATATAATAAAATATAAGTGGATAGTAAATGATTTATTTTTTTTTTATTTTTTATTGGTTAAAATTATGGGAGCCGTAAATTACACGGGCCTAAAGAGCCACGTGAATGCATTTTTTTTATTTTGATAATTTTAGTTTTGTATTTTTCATGGTATTTGTAGTTAAAACTAGATTGACTCCCGTGCGATGCACGGGGCGTCACTATATATTAAGAAGACAAAAATTGTACAAAAAAAAAAAAAAAAAACAATTCGTTTATACATTATGAAATACTTTCTTAAAGACTAAAATGTCAGTACATAAAAATGAGAAAAAATAAAATAGGAATAAAAAAAATTCATAAGGAATATGTATATCTCTATATACAATTCTGTAGTATTTTATAATTTAAAAAAGTAAATGCCACACACGAACATGTTTATCACATGCGAAGTTAGTTATTGAAAATAGTTGAAAAAGGTGAATTTTTTAAATAAATGAAAAATATTTGTTCATACCAAAAGGATAGTACAGTTATCTATTAAAAATTAATATCATTATTTTTCATTGTTGCGATGGATTAAATATATTAGAAAGTTATACATTAATTTGGGAACTGAATAATTTTTTTTTAAATTGAATATTAATTTGGGAACGGAGGAATATATTGAAAAGTACATATATTTACAGTAAAAAAAATAGAAAAATGATATTTCATTTGGGAGGTAGGTAGTACTACTTTTGAAGTGTTGCAATATAAAACAATTTTTTTTAAAAACAAGAAGGCTATTAAATTTTTTTTAAAAGCGTTTCACAATATAAAATTAATATATTTCTTTAAAATTATAAATTTAAAAATTAATACTCGCCCTGTCCCGATTTAAGGTTTTTATTTTCTTATTTAATATGTCTCAGTTTAAAGTTTTTAGTCTACTTTATTCCTAATAATTCTAAGAAGGATCTTTCATAAATATTTTAAATTGTACGATAATATATTTTTCATTTTTCTATATTTGTATTACTGTTTTAATCTTAAGCTGTGAATATTTATAAAATTGAAGGTAGACATTTACCCAATGTTGATCTTCTATTTTAATAGTAATGCCCCGTGTATCGCACGGGAGTAAGTGAGATGGGGTAATATGATTATTGTTTTTATTTTGGTTGGATATATCAAACAATGTATTTAAATTTTTTTAAAAAAAAATCTTTGAAACATAGTAAATAAAGTATTAATAAATTTGAAAAAGAATAATATTAATTTTTAATAGATAACTGTACTATCCTTTTGGTATGAACAAATATTTTGCATTTATTTAAAAAAAATCACTTTTTTTACTAATTTCAATAACTAACTACGCATGTGATAAACATGTTCGTGTGTGGCATTTACTTTTTTAAATTATAAAATACTACAGAATTGTATATAGAGATATGCATATTCCTGATGAATTTTTTTTATTCCTATTCTATTGTTTTCTCATTTTTATGTACTGACATTTTAGTCTTTAAGAAAGTATTTCATAATGTATAAACGAATTTTATTTTTTTTTGTACAATTTTTGTCTTCTTAATATATAGTGACGCCCCGTGCATCGCACGGGAGTCAATCTAGTCTCTTTAATATCCGAACCAAGATTAATAATCCATCAAATTTTGCTAAAATAAAAATTAAAACATAAATAGTTCTAATAATTATATTTGTAGCCAATAATAAGATTTTTAATTTCACTAATATACTTCAACTACTCTTTAATTCAAAAATGAATATTTCTTTCATCCCATAATTAATACTACTTTCTATATCCAAAAAATAAAAAAATTTGCTTCCTTTGCCTCAAGGAATTTACTTGACCAAAAAATTAATATTTATTTTCTGAGACGAAGACACTAACATTATAAACATTACTTTTTACAAAATAATACTACTTCAACTAAGAAAAAAATAACTATTTTCTTCCCAATGAATATTTTATAAAATATTACTTAATTTGTTTAAAAAATTAATGTCATATTTTGAAACAAATGCACTAACATTACAACATTTCAAAAATGAATATTAGTTTCGATTCAAAATGAATAACCCAAAGATAATACTACTTTCTATATCCAACAAAAAAAAATGCTTCCTTTGCCTCAATGAATTTACTTATCTCAAAAATTAATATTTATTTTCTGACACGAAGACACGAACATTATAAACATTAATTTTTACAAAATAATATTACTTCTGGTAAAAAAATAAATTACTATATTCGTCCCTAGGAATATTTTATAAAATATACCTTAATTTGTTTAAACAATTAATGTCAAATTTTGAAACGAAGGAACTAACATTACAAACATTAATTTTTGAGGCGAATGAAGCAGTAATAATATTCATATTAGTAAAATTATGATTATTATTATCATCATTTATAATAAAAAATATACTTCACACTTAATTAATTTTCACAAAAAAAGATATTGAAAAATTCAAAAGAAAAATTAAGAAAGGATAATTAAGAAATTTATAATTAAAAAAGAGTATTTTTTTGTGTCCAAATTAAATGAAATTAGTCTCTAATTAAAGAGGAAAACAATTATGAATTTTGGTGTAAAATTAAAAAAAAAAAAAAAATTTATAAAATAATTGAGGTCGAAAAAAGGGGATAAAATTTAAAAATCTGAAATAAAACCGGTCAATCAGAGATCGCCACGTGGCGCAATTAAAAAAAAAAACCTTACGCGTACACGCGCCTTTGTCGGCGCGTGTGACGCACGCGCCAATGACAGGGTGCCACTTTTCTTCTCAGTCTTGTTAATTGCAACTTCGTCACCGTGTGAAATGACTAAATTACCCTTGGTTTGGGCGGGAACTCGACTGTTCTCCTTTTATATATATATAGATAAGGAGGGAGTAGAAGGTTGATAACCGGAAAGGAAAGGGGTTGGGGTGAATGTTGTTGCTAGGTTTCAATATCTTGTCTATTTACAAAAAAGTAGAAGGTTTAACCACCGAAATATACGTTGTTTATGATCTTTATATAAAACAAAAGTATATAATGATGTACTCCTTTTGTCCCAAAATGTTTGTCCCATTTGACTTTTTTGTTGAACTTTGACCACAAATTTATGAGAGATTAATCATGTTCATGAAATTCTAAAAGTTGTTGTTGATAATATTATTAATGATAAATCAATAGGAATTTTTAGAATTTCATGAACATAATTAAATTGTCATATATTTGTGGTCAAAGTTCAATACAAAAGTCAAATGGGGCAAACATTTTGAAATGGAGGGAGTACTATTTTTGCAATTTTTGCAATAGGATAAGTCAAATAATAAGTAAATTTCCACAAATAGCCAAAACGAAGAAGCCTGCTAACTATTGTACTGGGCCTTTGACCAGGCATTTTAACATAGTATGCTTGAATCACTCATGCCGATGACTATTGATTTATAATCTATGTTACTCGAACTCTCAAATATGCTAAAGTATACATGTCTGACATGACATGATGCTGACATGAGTATGAAATTCGTACTCAACACCCGATATTTCAGTTGGATACGACAAGAAAAATTGAAAGGAAAGAAAGGAGGGGATTGACTTCATTTATAAAGATTTTACAATTTTAATGTTAGTGTTTTACTTAATTATGCATTATATTTTAGCCAAATTTCATTAAAATTATAATTTTATCTAGAAATAAAATTATAAAATAATAATTTTGTACAAAAAATATAATTAAACAATTTTTTTGGGTAAGCAAAGTATATAAATAGCCTCAATATATTTTGTTATTAATGTATTTTCGTAGTCGTGTCCAAATTGATGTGAATTGCTTTGGCCATAAACATTTGTACATGTTAAGGGGGTGTAATTGAAAATTGACCAATCTAAAAGCCAATAATAAAATAAAAAATATATATAGGGAGGCGTTTGGAATTAGCCATTTCTAAAACCCCGTTAGGGCACTTGTGTATAAGAAAAGGGCTCCCCAATTCTCCAGACCCTACTTCCGTCCCATTGTTAGCGTAGCATTGCAGCGAGACACACACAGAAGAAGCCAAGTCCAAGAAGAAGTGACCGGCGGCGCCATGGATCCCGACGCGGTGGCCAAAGCATTCGTCGACCACTACTACTCGACCTTCGATACTAATCGGGCCGCCCTTTCTGGGTTGTACCAAGACGGATCGATGTTGACTTTCGAGGGTCAAAAGATCCAGGGCGCTCAGAACATCGTTGGCAAGCTCACCACCCTCCCTTTCCAGCAGTGCAAGCATCACATCTCTACTGTCGATTGCCAGCCTTCTGGACCTGCTAATGGTATGCTTGTCTTTGTTAGCGGCAATCTTCAACTTGAGGGTGAACAACATCAACTCAAGTTCAGTCAGGTATATCGTCGAACGCTTAATCGTAGTTTTTGTGTTTAAATTTGGTGGTGTTGTTTGTTATGTTGTGTTTTGATTTGAATCGATGTGATGGTAGATTTGTTATGCGTGGGAACAGATTGAACTGAATTATGATTACGATTTTCCGATTAGGAATTATTATTTAGGGAGATGTGGTGTGTGCTGATCGATATGATGGTAGATATGTCATTGTGCTGTAGGTTTTTCTGATAATTGCTAACATTTCCCTGATCGGACTGATTATTGGTAATGGTTTCCAGTCGGGTATTTGTTATTGATGTTCTAGTTTTCTGGGATGTGCTATGTGTACTTAATTGATGTTGATTATGTGGAGATGTAGTATGGTGCCATTTATGGTGGTTTTGTCATTTATGATAATTGATAAATAATTGACTGATGGGACTTATGATCGATTTTGATTTCTCTGTCGGGACTTTCTTCAATCACTCTGTGTGTACTTGTATGCTTGTTTATACGATTTTCATGATTTCCGGAAATGGTGAGATTTGTTATCTGTTTTTTTTATCGATATCATTCTAGATGGATTATGGTGCTTTTGATTTTTCTAATAGGTGCTAATTAGTGGATATATCGAGGGGACGAAGGGGAATTGATATTTGGTATTAAGTTGGATTTGACGAGGGGGCGAAGGGGAATTGACATTTGGTATTAAGTTGGATTTGGACGCCTCGGATTAGGGTACTTAGTTCGATTATAATTCTACATCAGTATTGGTTACTTTCTTTCAAATGTTAGTTACATATGTAATTGAAAGTGCGTTTCTATTTCTTGAACCTGTGTCCCCTAAGATTGTGAAAATGTCTAGCATGGATTAACTATGACCAATAGGACCAAGATGGTTCTCTACCTCGAAGGCTAGAACGTGTCTATTATGCCAGTTAATTAGAGGGTTGTCTCTAGTATGTCGAACGAGTTACTACATATTGGTTTGTGCGTGGACTTCCGTTTGTACTTAACTCGTCTATTTCCATGTTGTGAAATTTAGCTTTTACTTAAATAACTCCATTGAGTGACGCAACGGAAATCAACAATGATATCAATAATCTAGCGAAGAGAATATTGACCTAACCCAATCCAGGTATTAGGGTTTGAACAAGCCAAAGGCTTCAAAGATTAACCCAAATTTGCAAGAATGCAATTCTATTAATTTTTATCAAAAGTCTAATTTTCGGATTACACTTTGAGGGCTATTTTAAAGCACCCATAAAACTTGGAAAATAAGAAATAAAGTCCTAAAATAATGCCTAACCTATAAGGTAACCTATTAGGGGTCTAAAACTAATAAATCAATTCTAAATCTACTCTAAAACCTCCTATAATCATCCTACTAAATTTAATTCCTAAAATATTGAGAAAATAATAAAAGATATGAAAATATATAATATTTCGTGCTACATTATTCTCCTAAGCTTGAAAAGGACTCAACCCCTAGTCCGGGCCCCCTTGGTATCTCGCACGAACAACCCCATTGTTCCGTTTCTCCGCAGCTCGTACCACCCCCATCTATTCAGTCAAATGTTATGTTTGAAAATTACCGTCCACTTGAAAAGATATTTTGAATAAATCAAAGCCTTCTGCGCAATCGGATGTAGGTAAATTCTTCTTTTTAGCATACTGACGTAGAACATTTTTTTCCGAATAAAGAATTATACCTTCTTCCTTGAACTTCTCTGGGGTATGATCATGGAATATGATGTCTGTATATTCTGTACTAATAAACCAACCATATACCCTTTTTAGATCTTCTATTTCAACCTCAGCTAGATTGTCCACATCTTCTCCATCCTCTTTCAATTCGACAACACTCAATTCTTTCTCCAAATCTCAAATAACCTTCTCCTCTTCCGAAGCCAGTGTTTTATGATTTGGCTCTATCAACTGTTTCTTTTGGAGTTGAATTTCCGACTACAGAAAGAAAATTACTACTAACCTCTGGTCCTTTGAAACCTTGATTTCGAATTTCTGGATTCTGATCTAAGGATCCAACTGCAAAACAATCTTATCCGTTTGAATCTGAATCTATTTTTCGGCCGGAAGATCACGTTGGAATTGGTTGTCCACGTGTCCTACAAATGTTCTCGAGCAACACGATCCATACGCTCCAGGATTGCAATAACAACAACTTGGTTCCGTTGTTACCGGCCATCTTCCAAGGATCGAACTTTTTCTGATACCAATTGACGCAGCCAAAATCAACAATGATAGCAATGATCTAGCTAAGAGATTATTGACCTAACCCAATTCAGGTATTAGGGTTTGAACAACCAAAAGCTTGGGGGATTAACTCAAATTTGCAAGAATGCAATTCTATTAATTTTATCAAAAGTCTAATTTTCGGATTACACTTTGAGGGCTATTTTAAAGCACCCATAAAACTTGGAAAACAAGAAATAAAGTCTCAAAATAATGCCTAACCTATAAGGTAACATATTAGGGGTCTAAAACTAATAAATCAAGTCTAAATCTACTCTGAAACCTCCTATAATCATCCTACTAAATTTAATTACGAAAATATTAAGAAAATAATAAAAGATATGAAAATATATAATATTTCGTGCAACATCATGAAGTTAATGCCATGCCATATATTTAACATCAAGCTTGCAATTCCGTGTGTTTCTGCTTTTTGTTCCGTTGACTTGGTTACGGACGAGAAGTAACTGCTAGAAAAAACTGTACACAATCTTGAAATAACAGTAACAGTTATATATCATAAAGAAAATCAGCCTTAAAATAAGTTCTATTCTTGTAGCTTAGGCAGTCCTTACTTGGCGATAATTTACTTCGTAGGCTTGCGTTTTCTTCATATAATGAAAGTAAACACCGTGTTTTTGTTTTTTATGATGAAATTTTGTTCAGAAGTATGTTGTTGTAAGTACCTATATAATTACCAATGAATCTGTTCCCAAAGATAATCCTATTTGACAAGTATAATTTATTAATTTGGTGTTTTATTTGCCTTGTACCTCCTTGAAATTACATGAAAACTGTTGCTTTTTTAGAATGGCGGCTATTTTTTTTAGAAAACCAGAAAGTGAGACTATATTTTTTTTTTGTGACTGAGGGAGTATCTAATTATATTAAGAAGGGAAAGAATGGAATAAAAAAATGCTGAGAAATCCATCTAAACAACAAAAATGCTGAGAAATCCATCTAAACGACAAAAAATGAAGAGGAATCTAGAAATGAGATTTGGAGCATCGCAAAGAAATTCTCTAATTCGGCTGCAAGACGGTAATAGCCAGACCCAGAAAAGCACCCCTGCACTGAAACCCAAAGACAATTGAAGAGCACCAGTCTATCCCACATAAGACTGGCAGGCACCAGTCCTAGAAAAAACTGCGCAATTGCGCACACACCAAAGGATGTTTAAAACACCATACTGACTTATAGTCTTCTCATGTCTCCTTCCACCGAAAATCTCCGAAATGTATTAGTTAGAAAGGAGGTGCAGTAGCTGGACTAACACACTCCTGAGCGACACCCAATATAGCATGCCAAAGAAATTGAGGCGGCAAATTTCCATGGTCTGTGCGTGATGAAGAAGTTGTTAGTATTTAGCTAATCAAGTGTCAAACTCGCATGCTCAAACTTTGAATTGCATCTTGCTTTCCGCATCGGAAACCGTAGGGGTTGGAATCTTGCAAGGATGCATTATCTACTCATGGGAAGGTTTTCATGATTTTTTCTGTCAAAAACAGGGTAGTATTGTGCATAGTATGCTTGCTACAACTTACAAGTGTATTGAACTTCTGGTTCTCCCTCAAGAGTTGTATTATTATTGAGTAAGAAATATCATCATGATTATGGAACGAGCTGGTTTTCATGATGTATAATCTAGTTTTCATATATATTCCCCCCTTCCCACCCGACTTAGGATTTTCTCTCTCGACACGGAGATTAAGGAATACTAGTATTTTATTCCAAAAAGTGAGTATGTCAAGGGATTAGGAGTTTATACCCTTTATGATTAACTCCTAATCCTTTTCCCCAAAAAGCCATGAATTTTTATTACAAATCACCTATATCCATTCTTGGGCTTCGGAAAGTTAGCCGTATGAGTCTCCCTTTCCTCATCCTTTCTTTACTCTTTATCTCTCTGTCCTCCCCCCTCCCGCCTTTTTGGGGCTCCCGGGGGGGGGGGACAAAACGTAATTCGGCTTTAGTCGCTATGCTCTTTCGTAGGGATCCATAAAGGGAATTAAAGCACGGGAGAAGGTTACGCTCGGGAACCCTCCTCCTAGGCCTCCATCACTACCCTTCCCGACCCACTTTGTTTTTCCAGAAGTTCCACGACTGTTAGCTGGTTTTCATGATGTATAATCTAGTTTTCATATATACTCTCCCCTTCCCACCCGATTCAGGATTTTCTCTCTCGTCACGGAGATTAAGGAATACTAGTATTTTATTCCAAAAAGTGAGTATGTTAAGGGATTAGGAGTTTATACCCTTTATGATAACTCCTAATCCTTTTACCCAAAAAGCCATAAATTTTTATTACAAATCAAATTCAAATGTCACAAATAAAAATCAATATCCAAAAATTACATTTCATCAAAAATTATCACCATTCTCTTCCCCCACCATGCCCACCACCATGGCCTCCATCATCACCACCACAATCGACACACTATCACTGCCAGCCACCAAACATCACCACTACCCATCACTATCCTGCAACCACCACCAAACAAAATTAGCAAAGAACATAAACCCAAAATTTACAAACAAAGAACACAAACCAGATCAAAAGAAAAAAAGGAACAAACTTTCCTTGTCATATTGAACTTCTTTCTTTCCATATCCACTACAAGCTTTAGCAACACCACAAAATCTGAAATTCAAACATTCAAACAACCAAAATCGAACAACAAATTGCCAAAATAAAAATAAAATCAGTTGAATATCAAGAACTTCTAGAAAGAGCAAGAGAGAGATTTGTGGTCAAATCTACACCAACAATCCACCACAACAACCGAAATCAAACAACAGATTTAGATCTACACACAAACAAATCAGAGCGAGAGAAAGAGACCTATATGAAGTTGAAGGAGGCGGCGTTGAAGCGGCAAAGATGGCGAGAAGCGGCAAAGATGCCGACGTTTCTTATGTGGATGGCCGTCAAAGTGATGCGACGGTAAATAAGAAGTGGGAAGGGATGATGGGGAGGGGACAGGGTGGCGAGGAGACGGTGGGAGGAGGGGTGGCGGCGGGAGGGGATTAGAGAAATTGAGAGGAGAGAGAGAAGAGTGTATTTAGGGTTAAGAATGAAACGAGGGGGGATGTTTCCCGAGTTTGACTGGTAGTAGTGGGCTTAGGTTAGTGGGGTGGGCCAACTCAATTAAGGGTAGTTAATTAGGATAAGTTAAGTGAATTGGGGTTAATTAAGCATCATTAGGGTAAATTGGGTGGGGTAGGCCCACTATAAAAATAATATTAACTTTCCATTTTGGGACGTCCTAAGTCGAGTGGGACGCCCATAATGGCAAAACGTTCTAACTTCTAAGTCTGGTGGGACGGAGGGAGTATATATGTGTGTGTGTGTGGAACTGAATAAATTCTGATCACCTAATGTGAAACTAAACAATTTCTCAAAAACTAAGGCATTTTAAAACCACTTTCTGAAAATAGTATGCAGTCTTATAATTCTTCCTCCGTGAATGAGTACCCATATTCAGTTATCCGAGGAAATTAAGGAAGTTGATTTTATACATAGATATCCTTAATGAGCAAACTATGTCATTGCACTTCAAATTAGGATATGATAGTTTATAAGGTGCCTTTAATAATTTCACTAGAAAATAGACATTCATTTAGGGACACATTTTTTCTTCAGGAAAATGGATACTCATCAAAGTATGGAGTGATTACGAGTCTTTGTTGACACCTATCACTAGTTATGTTTATTTATGGTGTACCATGTACTGAATTGTGTAAGGGATTTTCTGTTTGCGATTCAGCTTAAGGAGGTTTAACTGTCAAGTCCTGTCTTTTGCATTATCCCTAAGTTGTAAATCTTTGTCTGCCCGCACCTTCATGAGCTCAACACGTGAAACTTATCTTGTTACAATTAAATGCTGACCTAGACATCACGATAGTTCTTTTCAAATTTTTAGTGGAATGTAGAAAAGCTACGTTATGTGATATGTTTGTATGTGGCTTCATATATATATGTGTGTGTATATATATATAAATGTTTGAGCATATTCCTTATTTTTATTCAGTATCTAATACCTATGCTTAGCAGTCTGAGGAGCCATAATCATTGACCATATGTAGTTTTGAAGTTATTATTGGAATTCTTACATTGGGCTTCTTTGGCTGCTAATTCCGTGCAGATGTTTCATTTGATGCCAACACCACAAGGAAGTTTCTACGTGTTCAACGACATTTTCCGCCTGAATTATGCATGAAGACAAGGAGGAACCATTCAGCATTTGATTGACGGTGGAACAATTTCTCCTGGTTGAATATTTTATTTTTCATCTTTTGTGTCTTCTATTGATTATTGTTAACTACAAAATTGGTCTATTTGGTTGTGAATGCATGAAATATTAAGGGATTGTTGTGATTGAACCCATAGGGCTAAGACTTCATCTTGTGCTGGGATTCCTTGGATGAAATATGCTATGAAATGACGTTTCATAAATTCGTGTTCTCCTTCCCACTTACTTTTTACCAACATTTTTCATATCATGGCTTTGATGCTGTTGGCCAGTTTTTGTTCAAGGCAATGAATAAGCGATCAACTTTGGGGGAGCACACAAGGTCTGTGCAGATCATGCATTTAGACACTAATTTTCTCCCCCAAAGATTGTCCTCAATGATCTACCTTGTTTGTATGCTCCATCTAGTTGAAGTTGCGTATCCGTTTCTTTGAGCATATCATATGCCCGAACGTGGATTTGTTGCGACGGTAGATTTGTTGCTTCGCTGCAGCGGTAGATTTGTTGCTACGTTAGAGCACAAGATGGTATAGATAGATTCACATTGAATATGAGGGATAAAAATTATATCAACAACTAGAGGCAGGCAGGCAGGTTCAGAGAAGTTTCATGTTTTTTAGATTATTTAATTTTACAAATGGAAATTTAAATCTTGTTATTGATACACTATTAACAATACTATCGATAACAAGTTTTTGATTTTCATTAAAATAATTAGATCAATTTAAAATTAATGCACATAATTTGTTCGTAGTAATGATTAATCAGTAGAGGTGAGCAGAAAACAAAAAAAAATGGTAACACCGAAAAAACCCAAAAATCCGGGATCGAAAAATCGAACCAATAGCCTATTGGTTTCGGACGGTTCATAAAACATAAAAACCAAATAGAAACCTAATCAAATCGATAAGCATTAAACGATGTCGTTTACCTTTTGATACATATCTTAATTTTATTCACGTTCTTCTCTCTTTCATTCTTTCCAAGTTTTCGTGACCTAGGTTTTAAACTTGTTCATATTTGAATCAGATTTTAAATTTTGTAAAGATTGTAAAGTGGTAGAAGATTTTTTTGGGTAATGAAATAACCAATGGTCGGTTCACCTACAATAGTGAAACAAGAACAATGGTGATTTGAGTATTTATACACGAGGGTTTTTAGAAAAGTAGTACCGACTAGTATGTATGTAATGAAGTTTTCTTATCTAACTTTCAAGAGGACTAGAGCTTGAACGGTATCTTAGATCTAACCTGCTATTTACTAGAATTGAGTATAGTTGAATATTTTTATAACGTCATTGATACGTTTCATCTTTGATATTTGAATTGCTCGCCGCCTTCAAATTTTAGTTAAGACAGATTATCATCTTTACTATTGGAGGAAGCTTTGTTACTTGATCATCAGTGCTAGACTTCCTTTTTTCACTCCCTTTCTAGATCTGAGTCTTTATTCTTTAGCATTTATGTATTCTATAAATCACATCGAACCAAATCGACACCAAATCGAAATCGAATACATCGAACCATTAATAAACTGTAACTTTTCGGTTTCAAAACACTTGAAACCAATATCCTTTGATTTGGTTTCGGTTCCGACCCAAAATCGAACATTATTTTATGCTCCTTTTTTTTTTTTTTTTTTTTTAAAGTGTTGCAATATGAAATATGAAAAGTAGATAGCTTCACATAGAGGGATTTTGAATAGGGGGATTTTGAATCGGAATAACTTGACTCCCCATGTAACCTCCACCTTTTCGTTTTCTTCCTCGTCACCCCTACCTCACATTTCTTTGTCTCTTCCTTCCTTCACAGATCAACTTTCTACAACAATACAAATCTCCATTTCCATTTCCATTTCCACATTCGTACTTCAATTCATCATCAACAACAAAGAACGAAAAACCAGTTACCGGAGCTAGGAGAGAGAAATGTCGGATTGGGGGCCGGTGTTTGTGGCGGTGGTTCTCTTCATACTTTTAACGCCGGGGCTTCTCATTCAGATTCCCGGCCATAGCCGATTTGTCGAATTCAGTAGCTTCCACACCAGCGGCGTTTCGATACTTGTTCATTCCCTCATCTACTTTGCTCTTATTTGTATCTTCTTGTTGGCCATCGGCGTTCATGTCTACGTCGGGTAGTCTGAGTTTTTTTTCTGGATCAATGTATCAAAACGGTATGTAATTGTTGTTTTTAATCCGTTCAATTTGGCTTGAAATTTGAATCGGAGTTTGTATTTGCTAGCTTGAATCAGTTAATTCGCTTTGTGCAATTTTAATTGATCAGTTAATTCGCTTGATCAATGTGCTGTTGGCGTATTTCATTCGTCCCTAAATAAATGTTCAAATTTTATTTTATTTTAAAAGATTTTATCAAAAACTACCTAAATAGTTATTTAAAAAAAAAAAAAAACATAAATAGTTATTTACAAAAAAAGAAAACATGTAAAAAATTGTGATATTACAAAAAACTAGTTTCTTTTTTTTTTTTAGTTAAAATAACTGATAAATGTATATCAGTTGTTTATAACTGATAAATGAATTTATCAGTTAGTTATTTGACAGATAAATGAAAAAAAAAATTAAAAATTAAAATAAGTAGTTTTTTGTAATAATCAAAGAGTTTTTTTTTTTTTTTATGTAATATTCAACTTGTGTGTTTTTTTTTTTTTTTTTTTTTTTTTGTAATATCCATCTTTCAAAAATAGTTTTTGATAAATGCTCCTTAATTTTAATGGACATTCTTAAAATATGTGTTTTTTATACATCTTAATAGCAAAAATGTATAAATATTATTCATCTTATATATATTTAATTCAAAGGGAATTTGGAATTGTTTTTATACAAATGTAAATAAAACCGAAAACTTGCAGAAATTATTTCAAGCGAAGAACCTCCTGTGCAAGAATAAGGTACAACAAAATGTTAGAGGGAATTTGGAATTGCTTCTCATATCATTTTGTTGCTTCCATGCATTTGAAATGGTGAGATATAACCATATCTTTCATTTTGAGGGATGAAATTGTTAGGAATTTGATCAATATTGCCTAAATCCTATTATGAGTAGGAAAATATTACTTATCCCATATTGGTTAGAAAAAGAAATAGTAATTCCATATCGGTTAGGAAAGGGGAAAAGTGGGTGTGCCTCCCCTATATAAATAGGCTTCACTAGTTAGGTTTTTGACAGAATTGAGAGAGAATTGAGAGAGTTAGCATAGGTTTACAATTTAGAGAGAGAAATTGTACGCTTGTATGCGATTGGTGAGGATATTCAAGAGTGTTGAGAGAGAGGGTGTCTCCATTCTTGTAATATCAAGAAATATATAGAAGTTATATTTTGGGTGGAATAGGCTTTTAGCCGAACCACGGTATATTGTGTGGTTTGTCTTTATTACGTATTGTGTGTTGTTTGATTTTCTCTTGTTGCGAATTTCTTGTATGGGTGAGCGATCCTAACAAGTGGTATCAGAGCCAGGTTGAAGAGAAGAATTCGCATCAAGAAAAGAGGGCAAAAAAATTGAAGAGAGAAATTGCAGTTTTTTGTTCGTTTTTTTCAGCGCAGCAGTAGGAAAATTGACGTAGACTGTTCGTTTACCGTTGGATCGGGCTGATTTTTGGTGAGTAGCTTCGGGACTAATAGATCTTAAATCTGAACGGTGGAGATTGGATTTGAAGGTCCCAGGCATTGGGAATCATATCCGGACAGCAGCAGCAGTTTGAAAAAATTCATATTTTGAGGAATATGGATATTGGAATATCGAAGTATCAAGTCCCGACCTTCGATGGGAAGATGGATTTCACGGTGTGGCAGATGACAATCCAAGATGTGTTGGTTCAACAAGGACTTGATGAAGCTTTGGAAGAGAACAAATCGGATGGAATGAAAGACGTAGATTGGGCCAAAATTCAGAAGAGGGCTTCGAGTACGATAAGGTTAGCACTTGCTCCTGAAATTAAATATAGTGTTTTGAAAGAGACAACAACGAGGGGTATTTGGGAGAAACTTGCTAGTATCTATGCTTCTAAGTCGCTGACTAATCGATTATTCTTAAAGATGGATTTATATTGTTTGAAGTTTGATGAAGGGGGTAATTTGCATGACCATATTAATTCTTTCAGTCAACTAGTATGTCGATTGTCTAATGTTGATGAGGCAATTAAAGATGAGGAGCAAGCTTTGTTATTGTTGGCTTCATTACCTAAGTCCTACAAGCCTTTTGTGCAGACGATGTTGACAGGTAGGACTACTTTAACACTTGATGATGTGGTTAAGGCGTTGAGGGATAATGAAAGAATGACGAGGAGTGATAGCTTCTCCAATGGTGACAGAGTACTAGTTGCGGAGGGTTCTGAAAGAGGGAGAAATTATAATCGTGGTGGCTCAAAAGAAAGAGAAAGGTCTTAATCTAGGGGAGATAGAGATATGAGTAAGATTGAGTGCTTCTACTGTGGAGAGATTGGTCATATGCAGATGCGTTGCCCACAATTTCGTGATGATTTGAAAAGTTTACGTGGTGTGAAAGGAAATAAAAAGGTTGACGAAGAGAACGTTAACACGATTGATAGTGGTAGTGATGATGGAGATTTTCTTTTGACAGAAACTATAGCTGCTGCTGATGTGATTGAGGAGAAGAAGTCTGAATGGGTGCTAGATTCAGCTGCTTCAGTGCATATTTGTAAGGATCGGGCTATGTTTGACACTTTGCGATCGGAGGAAAATTTTGGAGAAATCAAAGTTAGGAATTTGACCAATATTGCCTAAATTCTATTATGAGTAGGAAAATATTACTTATCTCATATTGGTTAGGAAAAGAAATAGTAATCCCATATCGGTTAGGAAAGGGGAAAAGTGGGTGTGCCTCCCCTATATAAGTAGGCTTCACTAGTTAGGTTTTTGACAGAATTGAGAGAGAATTGAGAGAGTTAGCATAGGTTTACAATTTAGAGAGAGAAATTGTACGCTTGTATGCGATTGGTGAGGATATTCAAGAGTGTTGAGAGAGAGGGTGTCTCCATTCTTGTAATATCAAGAAATATATAGAAGTTATATTTTGGGTGGAATAGGCTTTTAGCCGAACCACGGAATATTGTGTGGTTTGTCTTTATTTCGTATTGTGTGTTGTTTGATTTTCTCTTGTTGCGAATTTCTTGTATGGGTGAGCGATCCTAACAGAAATACCGAAATGAGTTGAACGTAGTCCCACTCAGGGGCGGATCCAAGATTTGGAACCTAGTGAGGTTGTTATTTAAAAAATATTGTAAACAATAATAACAGAAAAATAACTTCATATATAAAAAAAAGTTACATATAGTCGGTGATTTAGGTAAATTTTTTATTTTTTTTTCAAAATTCTGAGGTGGGCTGAAGCCGACGTCAATTATATACTAGATCCGCTCCGGTCCCACTAAACACCCAATTCATCTCGACTATTCACCTTAAAGTTGAAGATGTGACCGAATCTCGCTCATTGAAAGCATAAGCAACAAAACAATGGTAGCAGCAGACTCTTGTCACCATGACATGAAACTTAAGCTTTTAAGCATCAAACATGTCAGAGCTTTAGACAACTATACATTAAACTAGCCTTGATCATCGAATGTCAAACAAATCGAGTTTGTAATACTAACTATAGTTAGTATTACCGACGCGGTCCGTCGGTAAACTTTCGTCGATAATTGGCCAGTTTCTAGTAGCGCTAGACATGAAACTAGCCTCGTTACAAACCATTGTACACAATTATTAGACAAGAAATTAGCCTTGATCACAAAATATGTTGAGGATCTAATTACTATACATGAAACTAGCTTTGGTAACCACATACACGTCCCCGATAATTTGACATGAAACTATCTTTAAACATCCCACAAATCACTTTAACACAAGCTATATGCAAGAAAACACCTAAATCTTGCTACTACACTTAAACACGTATACATTTTCTCGATATAGCTACTTAAAACATCAGTTAATATGCCAAAGATGGTACAAATTGACGAGATTCCTCTAGAGATATTAAGCATAGCAATGGATGTTGAGTACAACAAGGAAAAGGATAAGAAAAAGAGCATAAAGAACAGTGTGCAAGAACATGGAGGCTATGGTGGTCTTCATGTTCATGAAATCGACCGGTCGTTCTTTCCCGGGCATTTGCAGGAGAAGTCCCGGTGAAAGAAAGGCAAAAAGCGCCGAGGCAATGAGAGGAGCAGCCCAGTCGTTCATTATATTTGTATGTTGATCAGTCACCTAGATATTGAGTTGTGAAGAACCTGTTCTCTGTTAGAATAAGAAGAATGGGAAGTGAGAGCAATTTTTGGAGGATGTTGTTTAATTTGACTGGAATTTCTTTTAAATTAAAAGAGAGGGAATAAGAATGAGAATCCCATAAAGTTAAGGGTCATGGAGAGAAAAGAAAGAAAAAAAAAGTATTATTCTTTTATTATATACTTCCTCCGTCCCCTTGAAGCTTCACCTTTTGTCAAAACGGGTGTCCCATTAAAAGCTTCACCTTTTCTAAAATGAACATTTTATATTATTATTTCACCCACTAATTCTCTCTCCTACTTTACTTTTATACTCACAACACCAATCAACTCACTATTTTCTACCATACTTTCTTTCTCCAACCTCACTTTTCATACTTGAACGGAATAAACCGAGCTACGAACATGGGCTTGTTCAAACCTGGGCCCAACTATATTGGGCCCTGGATATTATATATTCATCAAGTGTTAGGGCCGAGCATTACCTTCCTCGTATGCCGAGGAACATTTACCTTGACTAAATGTCGCCATTCTTGGGCCGGCCTGTCTCAATTACCGAGGAGAGAAAAGTCCTTTGCTCGGCATATCACCAAATACCGAGGAAACAAAAGTATTCTCCCCGGCATATTTTCATGTCGGCCATTCACCAAATGACGAGGAAACAAAGTCACTTTCCTCGGCTAATTTGCCCAAGGCCGAGGAAAATCATTTGTCTTCCTCGGCGTTCCGGCTAGCAGTTACAATCCTCCTTCAACAAGGATTATACAGTTGTAACCCAATCAGGATTACAAGTACCAATATCAATTCAAGTCAAATAAGGAGTCCTTAACAGATATGATCCTCTTAAGATTATATCTTATCTCTTTACAAGTTCATTCCAACATGGATTCTATCTATCCATTCCTATAAATACAAGCCCCATGGCTCATTATTCGGTACGTTACTTTTTACATTGGAGAAACTCTGTCAATTTGTTTTCTCTAATATCATCACGTGAACTTACTCTCACGCCGGAGGGCCGTTAGCCGGATCCGCCCCGGCTTAGTTTACGTGTTTTCTCTTATTTTCAGGCCTTGCAATCGTCGGAGCATTCGACGCTTGGATTTGGGCTGATTTGACGATTTTGGCATCATCAATTGGTTCCATTGCCGGGAAATCGATTCAAACACCCTTTGTTTGGCCTGGAAAACGCTCGCTTAAAGCCTATTTTCTTGCCGGAATTGTTCTTTCTTGGAACGGAATTTCTGGATTGGTAGAACTCTGTTCTTGAAGTCACCGGAATCATCAAGATCAGCCGGAATTTGCCCAGATTCCGTTGGAGACGTTTCTTGCATTAGAATCCCGTTCCAGTTTTGGCTTGAATTCTTGGCGTTGGAAAAAAGTCACAATTGGCTATTTTGTTTTTGGTTAAAATTTGCCCTAATTTTAGCCATAAATTCGGTGATTGGTGAAATTGTGATTTTTAGAAAATTTTGCTGTTAATAATCTGTTAATTGATTTACAATGGAAGACGGACAATTTACAAGTATAACGGCTGAGGATCCCACCCAAGTGAATGGGGGAAACACCGGAGCCGAGGAGCCACTGCCTCCTCCTCCTCCTCTACCTCAAGCCGATGCCATTCCTCCCCTTGCCATGACTCTTCGTTCCAGGGGTCAGGCAAATGCCGAGGGAGAGGGCAATGACCTTCCTCGTCCTACTCGTACTCGTGGGAAGCAAGCAGGAAGGAAGAAAACAAAGAATGCCGACGCCTGGCCAAGCAGTAGAGGATCTCAACCCGTTGACCGACGCTCTTTGTTACACAAACAAATGGAGACTTTGCAAAGGATGTATGAGACACAAGTTGCTCTGTTTGCAAATGGACCTGCACTATTCCATGGCTCCCTTCATTGTACCATCAATGGGCCCACCTTTGAGAAAGGAACAGGAGAGCATCGTGCTCCTCCAATGAAGACCGCCGAGCTACCACCGCCAACTCCCAAGGATTCTCCTCATCCTCGGCATAACAAGAAGCATAAGGAGCCCGTGGTCGACCCGAGAAGCCAAATAACTCCTAGGGAAGAGGAAGTGAACTCCAAGGACCTAAGAACAAGACTCGCCTTGAATAGACGCCTATCACCTCGCTCGCCTCATCATGACACCTAGGCGTCCCGCGTCTCCTCGAGCTCGTCGGCCGATTCTCCTCGTCCTCGTCATTCGATTCTCATCGTACTCGTCGACCGGACTCTCCTCGTCCTCGGCATCGGGAGTTTGCTAGGCCTAGGACCCAGAGCCCTACAGGATGATACTTGGCGCACAAGACCCGGAACCAAGACGTGATAGGGCCCCTCCAAACGTGATGGTCACCGTCATGAAGAAAAGCATAGTAGGGTGAATGATCGCCCCAAAGAAAAGTCCGTTAGAAGCTCCCAACGAAGCACTCGCTCAAGCAAAGTGAGAAGGAAATAGAAACAAAGCAATGGGAGCCGCCGAAGCAAAGGCCGGATGATATGGAGAGGGAAAGAAGTATAATGACGATGATTATGATTGGGCCACCCGTCCGTTTTCCTTGAGGATAAGCTGCGCACCTCCCCATCCTAACCTCAAGCTCCCAAATTTCGAGAAATATAACGGAACCATCGACGCCAAGGACCATGTGCAAAGTTTTGAACAAACCATGAATCTCCTCACCACCGCCGATGACTTGCTCGCAAAGCTTTCGCGAGCACCTTTTCGAATGCCTTTGACCCGGTTCCGTGAGCTTAAGAAAGGTTGCATCGATTGGCCGGGAGGGGCATGAGGAGAATGTTCTTAGATCACTTTGCCACTACTGGGAAGAGGAAGATGAGATTAACCGACTTGGCCAACATTGAACAAGGGAAAGGGGAGACCACCCTTAGCTACTACAACAGTTCCGAAAATGGCGTATCAAGTCGAAGAAAGCCTTATCGATAGGGAGGTCATAGTTTGCTTCAACTCGGATTAAAGTCTGGCCCCCTCATTTATGAACTCTCACCCAGTGGAACCCACTCCAAGGCCGAATTGTACAAAGTGGCTTATGCCATTTCCATGGTCGAAGATAAGACAAAGAAAAGGGGAGCCGACAAGACGGAACCCGAAGCAACTAACTCCCGACGTAATGACAATGGGAACGGCAAGAAAGGAAAAATAAAACCAAGCACCGAGAAGCCGGAGTTCACCCCCTTACAAAGCCCATCTCCGAAATCATGCAGATGGTGAACCTTCCTCCACCTCGTCCGCCGACCGATAACCCGAAATATCCCCGCAACAAGAACAAATACCGTGATTTTCACAAGGACAACGGCACACCACCGATGGTTGCCGGGCCCTTAAGAAGATAATCCAACAATGGGTTGACGAGGGAAAATTAGACCGTTATGTCATGAAGAAAGATGGCAAGCGAAAGCGGAAGCAAGAGGAGAGTGAAGATGATTCCAAGAGTGAGGATGAAGATCGAAGGCCTCCTAGTGGCTAAACTACATGTGATCCGCGAAGAGGTGACCTCCACCGTAAAGCTAAGGGATCGATTCACGAGCTAAGCAAAGTATACCATGTCCCCGCTTGGATCCATAAAGCGTAAGAAGTCATTAGTTTTTCCCCGAATGAGTTGGCAGTGAAGTCGAGCACTCGTGAATGCAGCCATTGGTCATCAAGGGCCGAATTGACAATGTTGAATCCGAAAGACTTCTTGTTGATACGGAGCCTCCCGTGTGACATCCTATATTATTCGACCTTTCCAACGTATGGGGCCGAAAGACACAGCGCTAGAGCCATATCATGGAAGGCTTGAAGGATTCACCAACCATAAGGTTGGAGCAAAGGGAACCGTAGAGCTAGAACTCGAAGCTCGGCGATCATCCCTTCCGAGCCAAAGCTACCGTCACTTTCATAGTCATGGATTTGACTAGTGACTATCATGCGATTATTGGGCATTCCAAGTCAAGCTAAACTTGGGATGGTAGCCTCCCTTCCTCACCAACGAGTTAAATTTCCCACTCGTGGCCGGGCATTGGATGCGTGAGGGCAACCCCCAAAGATTTCTTGGAACATGTTGTCAAGAGCCTAAAAAGTCAAAAAGCGTGGAGATAGATACGCCCGAGGAGAACATCAAGATCACCAAATCTCAGAAGACCACGGAAACTAGTTCTAGAATGAACTATATCCGTGAAGTAATGGGAAAGTAAGGAAGAGGAACCTATGGTCCTAGAAATTGTGGATGACCAAGGCATAACTCTAACCACACCGGAAGAAGAGCCTATGGTCCTAGAAACTGCGGATGACCAAGGCATAGTTCTACCCATCTCCGAGGAGGACCCCATTCTCGTCAATGACCGTAACTCGGGGCCAACCATGACTGGGAAGAACGATCTTCCGTACATTGATAAACTTATGGAGGAAGAAGGTCTCAATGTAAACGACAATGAAGGGAGAAGAATCGTAGAGATCATCATCGAATCCCCGGAATTTCGAGACGGACCGTAAATGAAGCCTCGTAGATGAGCTAGAAGAGGTAGTCATTAATCCCGACTATCCCGAACAAAAAGTCAAGCTAGGAGGCCAGCTATCACAGAAGAGAAAGAAAGAATCATATCCCTCTTGAAAACAAATTTCCTCGACGTCTTTGCTTGGAGAGTCGAAGACATGAGGGGAATCAATGAAGAAGTAGCCCTCCACCGCTTAGAAGTTGATCCTCTAGCAAAGACCATCTCCTGTGACGAGGAGAAATTTTGCAAGGGACAAGGAGGAAGCTATAAAAGAAGAGGTGCGTAAATTACTCATTACTGAATAATTCGCGAAGTTAAATACCCCGTTTGGTTGGCTAATGTCGTTATGGTAAAGAAGCAAAATGGGAAATGGCGTATGTGCATAGACTTCACCGATCTAAACAAAGCCTCGCCCAAGGATGCCTATCCTCTCCCGTAATCGACAAATTAGTGGACTCCATTTCTCGGACACCAAACTCTCGCCTTCTTAGATGCCTACTCGGGCTATCATCGTAGATAAAAATGGCGAAAGAAGACATCGAGAAGACGCCTTTCAAACACCCGTGGGGAATTTCTCGCTACATTATGATGCCTTTTGGGCTCAAAATGCCGGTGCCACTTACCAACGGATGGTAAATCAAGTTTTTGCAAGTCGATAGGGAGAAACATGGAGGCTTATATTGATGACATGGTCATAAAGACCAAGGAAGGCAGCCACGTTCCCGACCTAGAAGAAACCATTCATAACCTCCGAGCCAACAACATGAAGCCGAATCCAAGCAAGTGCGTGTTCGGAGTTACCGCAGTGGAAATTTCGGGCTTCATGGTTTCCCAAAGGGGGATTGAAGCAAACCCGTAAAAGATCAAGGCTCTCATTGACATGAAGGAACCTACCACCATCAAGGAGGTCCAAAGACTTAATGGAAGAATTGCAGCCTCGGAAGATTCATCGCCAAGTCCGCCGAAAAGTCACCGCCTTTCTTCAAGGTATCAAGGGTACCAAGAGCTTCTCCCGGACTCCCGAATGCTCTAAGCATTCCTCCGGTTGAAGGAGTACTTGGGTTCCCCTCCCTTGCTTAGCGATCCGACTCACCGGTGAGATGCTATATGTCTTCCTAGCCGCCACCGATCACGCCGTCGCACTGCCTTGGTTCGAAAGGATGAAGGAATCCAGGCCGCCTATTATGTCTCAAAGGCCCCGTCCGATGTGGAAAGCAGATATTTCAATGTGGAGAAGATAGCATACGCCCTAGTCATTGCCTCAAGGAAGCCTGCGTGCATATTTTTCTCGCACACCCTATCACCGTCTACACCAACGAGCCATCAAGAAAATCCTTCACAAGTTGGACGGCTCGGGACGTCTCCTTAATTGGTCAATCGCTCTAACGGAGTTTGATATCACTTACCAACCAAGGAAGACCCTCCTAGCACAGCCTTTGGTTGACTTCATGGTCGAGACCGCCTTTATGGGGCGAGCATCTCCCACCTCCCGAAGCAAAACGCGCCGGAGGAAAAAGACTCTCCCATTGAACTCCCATCCAACCGTTGGATCCCGTATACGGACGGATCGCCTACCAAGGAAAGAAGCGGAGTCGGAGTAGTACTAGCAAGCCCGGAAAAGGAGAATATACTATACAAGATGCCATCCGCTTCAGGTTTCCCCGCCTCTAACAACCAAGTCGAATACGAGGCTCTCATATTTGGCATTGAGTTGGCCTCCTTCTATGGAGCAACTAAGGTGGCTGCTTTCTGTGACTCCCAGCTTGTTGTCAAACAAGTGAAAGGAGAATATAACACTCAAGATGTCACCCTTGCCAAATATAGAGACCTGGTCCTAGATATGACGAAGAAAATGGAATTTTTCGAGCTCAAGCGATAGGAAGGGAAGACAACCAAGTCGCAGACGTTCTCTCCAAACTAGCCACCATGGACGTGTCTCCCGCCGAGACCAACCCATATGTAGTTTATGCCGAGGAACCCGCGTACGAAAGATTACAAGTCATGCTTCCGGACGAGGAAGAGAGATGCCGGATCGATGACTACATCGAATACATTGAGAAGGAGAAACTCCTTAAGATGATGCTCGAGCCAAGCTTATCAAGAAGAGGTCTCCAAGATTCGTGGTGATGAACGGAGTCCTCTACCGAAGATCTTTCACGAAGCCCCCGCTAAGGTGTGTCTATCCCAAGGAAACCGAGAACCTCCTCGGCGTAAGTACATGAAGGTGTTTGCGGCGGACACCGGGGGCCGTAACCTTAGCCGACAAAATCATATCGCTAGGTTACTACCGGCCAAACCTAAGGGAAGACGCGCATGCCTATGTTCGAAAATGTGACAAATGCCAAAGGTTCTCTCGACATTCCAAGACTACTCGCAGCCGAGCAAACACTTGTAATACCTACGTGGCCATTTGATATGTGGGGGACCGACCTCATCGGACCCTTCCCACCCGCCCGTGGTAATTGCAAGTACGTGATAGTAGCTGTTGATTACTTCTCCAAATGGATAGAAGCCAAGGCATTGGCCAAGATAACGGAAGAGAACGCGATCAACTTTGTTCATGACAACATTTGGTGCGCATTTGGCCTTCCGCATACAATTGTTTCGACCATGGCCTCCAATTCTCCACGGCATTTACAACCGAATTGGGAAGAGTAAAAGTACGCCACGCAAAATCTTCGCCAGCGCACCCCAAGGCAACGGCCAAGCGTAAGCCGCCAACAAACCGGTCCTAACCGCCCTCACCAAGAACCTTGAAGGACGCGAGGGTAGATGGTTGGACGAACTTCCCTAGCTTTATGGGTCGTTCGCACAACCACCCTGGGCCAACCGGGAAACCCCATTCGCACTAACTTTCGGTTCTCGAGGCTACGGCACCAGCAGAGATGGCCATCCCTACAAAAGAAGGAACTCCCATTATGATGAGCAAGTCAACAAGGTCAATAGGCTCCTGCACTGGACCCGATAGATGAAAAACGACTAGCCGCGCAGATGAGGATGGTGAATTACAAACAAAGGACCAAGGCATATCACGACGTAAGGGTCATCAAAAGAGTATTCCAAGTCGGCGATTGGGTACTTAGAAAGATCGAAGCTACCGGGTCGGAAGGCGTAACGTAACAAGCTCTCCCCAAATCTGGGAAGGTCCCTACATCATCACTCAAGTCATTCGAGAAGGGACCTACAGATTAAGGACCAAGGAGGGGAAGGATCTCAAGCATCCATGGCACTCCGACAACCTTAGAAAATATTATCACTAGTCTAGTTTATTTTGCAATAGATTAGCTCTTTATTTTCGGTCTTTTATTTTCGGTCTTTTGTTTTCTTTTTGTCTTTTTAGTTGATAGGATTGCAGTTCTATGTAATCGCATTTCAGTTCTACGAAAGCAATTTCTTCTAATATGCAAAGCCACTATCAACTATCTACACCAACTCCGGAAGATGAGGACATTATCTCCAACTCTCTCAAACACAAAGTCAAGACCAAGGACCTTCCTTGGCCTGATGGCTTACCAAACAGCCAAGACCAAGGGTCTTCCTTGGCCTGAGGGCTTACCAAACGGCCAAGACCAAGGACCTTCCTTGGCCTGATGGCTTACCAAACAGCCAAGACCAAGGGTCTTCCTTGGCCTGATGGCTTACCAAACAGCCAAGACCAAGGGTCCTCCTTGGCCTGATGGCTTACCAAACAGCCTAGACCAAGGACCTTCCTTGGCCTGATGGCTTACCAAACAGCCAAGACCAAGGGTCCTCCTTGGCCTAATGGCTTACCAAATGAGCCCAAGACCAAGGGTCCTCCTCCTTGGCCCGATGGCTTACCAAATGTTTTTCTAGACCAAGGGTCCTCCTTGGCCTAATGGCTTACCATACATCCTACCAAGGGTCCACCTTGGATCAGGATCACGAGCATAGTTAAAGCCGAGGAAACTTCCTCGGCCAAACCACTTGTTCAATAAGTAAGCAACAAGGGACCTTCTTTGGATCCCACCTTCTCAAGTCCGGTGCCTTTGCCTAGCATGCAAGGATACGAGCAAGTTATTGAAACAACAAGAATCATAGCAAAGGATTTTTTCATTAATATTCAAATGAAGTTACATATCCTATCATCTATTACAAAAAGCATAACAAGAAAAAGCTATTCTAAGATTGTTGAGCATCATCAAAAGGCTTTTCAAGCCAATCTTGATTAACGGAGCCAGGAGGAGGAGGGTCTGTTTGATTGTTGAGAGCATCAGTTTCCTCGGCCCCTTTTCCTTCCTCGGTTTCCATGGCCTCAGGATCTTCCTCGTCCTGGATGGCCTCCACTAAATCTTTGATGTTGCCTCAGACTATGTGGGCCGGCCTCCACACTTCCCCGCATGCTTGAGCATCCTTGGCCGCTATCAATTCCAAGTTGCTTGCGCAGAAGGGGACTAAGTGATGATGGAGAGCCCTAACTTCCTCACCGTATTGGTCCCAGATATCAAAGATAGCAATTTTATTGATATCAAGGCCGGTGGAGGGATCACCAGATACTACGAGCAAGATGAAGGTATCCATCTTCGAACATAGTAGCCGTCTGCTCGTCCACGGCGCCCGGAAGGCCGAGCTAGCCACCACAAAGATCCTCAATGCCGGGCTCTCCTTGAAGCGCGCCACAGCCTCATTTTCTTTGGCAGGAAGGGCAGCCTCCAGCCCTTGGCATTTGGCCTCAGCTTCCTCGGCCTTAGCCTGAAGCTCGGCCTTATCCGCAAGAGCTTTGGTCAGCTCCTCACCTTTACGCCGGAGAAGCTCGTCGGCCTTGGTTTTTTCTTCCTCGGCTTTGGCCTTGCTTTCCTCGGCCCTCTTAACCTCAGCTTCCACCTTCGCCTGGTCGCCTCAAGCTCGCATCTGGGCTTTGAGAAGTTTGACCAAGGAAGACTTCTCAGAATCGCTTTTGGCCAGGGCTGCCTTGGCCTCATTCATGCGCCTGGTCTTCTTCTTGGCCAAAACATTTTCATAGGCCGTGACAGAAGCCAACTGAAAGAAAGTTCAAATATTATGTTAAAAGAATTTATCAAATCAAAACCAAGGATCAACGAGCAAGAAAAGAATATTCACCTCGGCACTAAGAGCCCCGCGACAGAGCAAGGTATCATCGCTGGAGCCTCCCTGACAAGAGCATCATAAGCATCCTCGTCCATGCACCTTCCGGATCGGGGCTCGCCTAATCGTACTCAAGGGCCCCGTCCTAGCTTGCAGAGGAATTCCTTTGAGCCGAGGAACATTGATGGCCATGCTCTTGGCCAGCTCGTCAGCCTGCTCAATAGTCTCAATATTCTGCATGGTTAGAGGAGGAGGAGGAGCATCAACCTGGGGAGCCTCAACGTGGGGAGCCCCACCAACATTAGCCTTCTTGGTTACAGGCTCCTCGGCACTCGAGGCTTGGGCTCTTTTGGAGCCAGATCTCCGAGCAACGAGGCGGCTTTCCTCGGCTCCCGCTTCCTGGCACCGGTAGATAGGTCGGCCATGTCACCGGTTATGGGTTCAAGCTGGATCCTCGGATGCTTTGCGTCCTCGGAATTAATCTCTGATGCACTTTAAGGGGTAGGGGCTTATCACCCTGGACACACCGAGCACCAAGTTACGAGCATTGGTCTCGTCCTTCCTCTCCACTGAAGCGAGACTTCTTGCTCGCCTTTCTCTTTCGCCCGATCAGCCTCCCGAGGACTTAGTCTCTCCATTGCAAGGGTGGCTTCTTCCTCGGTAGTCAAATCTGTAAAGACAAGGAAGAAATGGTCAAGTACGAGCAAGAAGATCCAAGGTCAAGTACGAGCAAAATAATATACAAAAAATTACAAGTATAAGATAAAGGTTTACGTCCAACAATGTTAGGTGCTCCAATACATTGGTCGCGGGGACGCTCCTCGTGGCACCTAATACAGTCCTCGTGAAATACGAAGCCTGGATGTACAGTCCAATCATTGAAACGACGACCTCTTTTAACATTTACCAGGGGAGCTACCCCGTCCTCGTTCCCCGGCATCAATCCTGCCTGGATATAAAAATGGTCCGAGGATTCGACTTGCTTCCAGTCCAGGACCCCTACCCTAGCAAACTCTTCCAGACGTCTGATCAAATCTTTGGTCCACCCATATTGTTGGACGGCAAAGGAGGAGGTTGGATCATCACAAGGAGACTGGTACTCCCAGCCTTGGCGGCTCTCAACGCGGATAACATGGTTATCCCAGCCTGGAACTTTACTAGACATGGGGAGGAGCAATTTTGGTTTCCTATTGGCACTCCTAATTACTACCAGCCATTGTTCCTTAATGACTTGGATGATGTAGAAATGACGGAAGGCTCCCATGGTCGGCTCATAGCCTAAACTACGGCAGAGGATGATAAAGCTGACCAAAACCCTAGTACCGTTGGCTCCTAGCATGGCTGGAACTGCCTTTACATCATCCAAAAATTCGCAGATGAAGGGGTCCAGAGGAAGACGAAGCCCTTGTTGGAACTGTTTGAAATAAAAATGGACGTAATCTTGGCTATAATAGAAGGCCGTCTCTTCTTTCTCCGTCTTCGGCTCTATCTTGCCCATATAAGTTAATTTATATTCAGCACGATCCACTTTGTACTTGGAGTACAACTGTTCAATCATGGGATCCCCGGGCTTTGGTGCCCTCTCCACTTGCTTTCCTCGGCTACCTGCTCCTCGGACTCTTCTTCGGACGAGGCGGGCATCGGCTTGTGCACCTTCAACGAAGGCGTCGACTATCTGAGTAGACGAGGAGGGCTCACCTTCTCTTCCCGTCATATCTGCATAAAGACGAGGAGACCAAGTTATTTACCTCGTCAATGGCTGATTAAATGACGGGGAAGGAAGATTCCCCTCCTCGTCATTCCATAAGGCCGAGGAAGGAAGATCTCCTTCCTCGTCATTTCATAAGTCCGAGGAGGGGACCGTACCTCTCAGACGCTCACGCATTTCGCGATGGGAGGCCGGGTAGAACAGTTCGATGTGCTCCACCATTTGAGCCCTATCCTCAAACACTATGATGTTGGGAGAACCAGACTCAATCCTATCTATTCTTGTGGAGTGCAGGTATTGAATGAATAAACGGGAGCGGCCGTAACCCCTCAACCTGCTTGCTTATATCATCCAAGTTCAAGATCATCCATGGACCCTCTCTCTACGATAGACCCTCAAATTTCCAAAGAGATGATATCCATAACGGAATCGGGGAGAATGGTCCCAAGATCGAGCCATTTCTAAGGGGAATCAAAAACGAAGGGGGAGTTCATTCAATATTCTAGAAATTTCATATAAAATGCAAAGAGAATTGAAGAAATGAAGTTTTTAAAGTTTTTATCAAGAAAAGCTTCAACCTTCAACAATGGCGGTTCTTGGCATAGACAAATTCACTCCTAAACCCTAGACAACGCTGGAGCATGAAAGCTGTAAGAAAGGGAGGAATTTCATACCTGAGTTTGCAAGAATGAATGGAATCAGTGCAGAAAGCAACTTCGCCGGAAAATCAAGCTCGCCGGAAACTGGGTTTGAAGATCGCTGCTGTTCGCCGATGAGTTCTTGCCAAATACTCTCAATTGCTTGGGGTTGGTAAAGAGTGAAATGAAAAGGGTTTTAGTTTTTATACCCCTCCAATCCGGGTCAACCCGTGGGTAAAGCAAAGATCCAGGTCCGGAGTCCCAAGAATTAAATGCGAAATGATGGTTTTAGGGCGTGACAAGACTGGGGGGCCCCAGAATGACAACCGTCAGTCATATGAAGCGACGCCGAGGACGCGTGTCAAACCTGTTCGTATTCCATATGCCGAGGACGAGCTAACTTTCTATTCGTCTAAGCCGAGCTAGAAAGTTGGGGGCCACTGAACGGAATAAACCGAGCTACGAACATGGGCTTGTTCAAACCTGGGCCCAACTATATTGGGCCCTGGATATTATATATTCATCAAGTGTTAGGGCCGAGCATTACCTTCCTCGTATGCCGAGGAACATTTACCTTGACTAAATGTCGCCATTCTTGGGCCGGCCTGTCTCAATTACCGAGGAGAGAAAAGTCCTTTGCTCGGCATATCACCAAATACCGAGGAAACAAAAGTATTCTCCCCGGCATATTTTCATGTCGGCCATTCACCAAATGACGAGGAAACAAAGTCACTTTCCTCGGCTAATTTGCCCAAGGCCGAGGAAAATCATTTGTCTTCCTCGGCGTTAGGCTAGCGATTACAATCCTCCTTCAACAAGGATTATACAGTTGTAACCCAATCAGGATTACAAGTACCAATATCAATTCAAGTCAAATAAGGAGTCCTTAACAGATATGATCCTCTTAAGATTATATCTTATCTCTTTACAAGTTCATTCCAACATGGATTCTATCTATCCATTCCTATAAATACAAGCCCCATGGCTCATTATTCGGTACGTTACTTTTTACATTGGAGAAACTCTGTCAATTTGTTTTCTCTAATATCATCACGTGAACTTACTCTCACGCCGGAGGGCCGTTAGCCGGATCCGCCCCGGCTTAGTTTACGTGTTTTCTCTTATTTTCAGGCCTTGCAATCGTCGGAGCATTCGACGCTTGGATTTGGGCTGATTTGACGATTTTGGCATCATCAATACTCATAATACTTACTCCACTAGCTTTTTTCTTAATTTTAACTTTTTTTTTTTTAATTCTTATGTCACCTTTAAAATGGTTAAAATGGTGAAGGTTTAAATGGGATGAAGGTAGTATTCTCTAATATTTGGATAAGGGACGAAATAATTCCATTAAAGGGACAAATGGACAAACTTCATTAGCTGCGGTGGTGGGAGTAGGTATTGGAAATATAATATTAAAATATTATATTTTATACTTCTTTCGTATCTCCTCAAAGTGTTCGCTTTTTTTTTTTTTTTTTTTTTTTTTGATGTCTTACTTCACTTCAAAGAGCCAATTTCATAAATGAAAAATTAAATAGGAGAGAGAATGAATGGGAGGAATAGTTAGGAGAGAGAATGTTGTAAGTGTAAAAGTAAAGTAGGAGAGAGAATGAGTGGGTGGAATAGTAATAAAAACATTCCTTTTTGGGAAAGTGCCTTTTTAAATGGGACACCGAAAAAGGAAATTTGTGCCTTTTCGGGCGGGACGGAGGGAGTATATATTTACAAAAAAATCATTCATTATACCCTTATAATTTTAACATATTTATAAAAAAATCAATCATTAACTTACTAATCCTCCCACTCATTATCTTTCATATTAAATACTAGCCTAAGCCTGTGTCCAAGGTCACGTTTTTTGTTGTTGTTGTTGTTGTTTTTTTTTTTTTTTAATTTTTTTTAATTTAATTTTTTTAAAGGCAAAATGGGAAAGGGACAAATGTATGAGGGCAAAATGGAAAATTCCGCCCATGTAACTGTTCATACTACTGTTCAAAAGGGGGGTTTGTTTTATACTATAGATTTTTAACTTTTACATTCTCTCTCCTCTAATCTTCCACCCGCTTTCAATTCTAAATCGTGAAATTATATCATGGACACTTTGAAGTGGGACGGAGGGAGTACTATATATTGTTATATCTATAGTATAAATGAGAGAATGGGTGAACAGTTGAATGAATAGTTTCAAATGGGGTTTTTCTCATTTTGTTCTCATACATTTGTCTCTTTCTCATTTTGCCCTTAAAAAAAATAATTTTTTTTTAAATTAAAAAAATAAAATAAATCGTGTCCTTGGACAGGGCATGTACTAGTATTATATAATTTAGGAAACTCAATCTTTGTATAAATTAGAAAAGTTAATATTTGTATCAAAATAGGATTCTAAACTCTCTTTGTAAATTCTATAAATATGTACCTCTAGTATCATAATAAAATTGAGTTTTTCATATTATTTCTTTCTACATTGTATGATTGACTTCGTCTCTTTCTCCTTTATTCTATTAAAAAGTGAACCCTACATATATTATACTCTACTCCCTCCGTCTCATAGAATCTTACCCACTTTGTCATTTAGGGCGTCCCACTTATAAATCACACTTTCTAAAAAGGAAACTTTTTAATACTTTTTTATTCATGGGACCCACTTATCATACTCACAACAACTGTCCACTTACTATTCTCCACCCCACTTAATATTTAAAAAAAATCTCATATTTTGTCAACTAAACAATTACTGTCCAATACTTTTACCGCAATGTGAATAATGTTGGAATATTTAGTATATGTGGTATGAAGTTCATAGATCCATGACCTTGGAGTGTCTTGGGCTTGAACTGATTTTTGGCCAAGGGAAAAACACGTTGGAGTTTCTGCCATGGAGAGCGGCCGCGCTTAGGCCTAGGGCGGCCGCGCTTAAGGGCCGAGAGTTCTCCAAATATTGCTGGAGGTTAGCGCGGTCGCGCAAGTCACAAGGGCGGCCGCGCTGACGTCGTTTCTGGTGTTTTTTTGGCCGAATTGAATCAGTTTTAGGTCTTTTTAAGGCTTAAAAACCCTAGTATACCATATGTATAAATACTCTAATCCCTCCAGCCGTTTTTTACCATGAAATATTGAAGAGAAACACAATTCTCTTGCTTTAATTCATTGATAAATTACTCCCGTTCATAGAGATTCGTTTGTGAGATTCAAGGCGACTGAGATAGGACCGCCGGTGATTACCTACCTGTGTGGTGCTTTGTGGTACGTAATCCGTGATCGTTTTATCCTCGGAGAAATTTGCCTGTACCTGAGTTGCACCAATTGGGGGCAATATTTTCTCTTAGGACAGTCTTCCTAAGGCGACTCGATCAAATCACGATAAGTTTTCTAATCGTTTGTTTTATTGTTTCTGTCTGTTCTCTTGATCCTGTTCCTTGCTTTCGGTTTTGCTATTGGCTTATTGGTACGTTCTTGACTTGATCAATAAATCCCATACTGTTGTTTAAATTGTCTGTTTAATCTGTGATGCTATAATTTAATTTCCAACAGTCTAAGAGAAAATAGTTTTATTTGATCATGTCTGGTAGTTCCTCTAGCTCTCCCTTTAAGTCCCTAGTTGACACCTCCGATCTTCCGGAGAAGTTCGGTGGCAAGAACTTCAAGCGTTGGTCTGAACGCATGAAGATCTGGCTGTCAATTAAGGGCATGTACGGTATGTTGTCATCCAAATGTCCCGCCCGAATGGCGATGATCCGGTTAGTGTGGGCTGGCCGTTAAGCTGTGGAAGGAGCAGATGATGTTGTTCGAGGATGCATTATGTCGGCCGTCGAATGCACTCTTTGATGTTTATTGCTCGCTCCTCTCACCGTCTTTGCTCACCTTTGTGGGAATCGCTTTCCATGAAGTACAACACCGATGACTCCGGTGTGGAAAAGTACCAAGTGGGTAAGTTCCTGAATTATCACATGAGTGAGGGAAAGTCGGTTACCGACCAAGTGCACGAACTCCAAATCATTTTGCAACCGCTCAAGGATGCTGACATGGGACTTCCTGATAAGTTCGCTATCATGGCTATTATTGAGAAGTTTCCTCGATCTTGGGGGGAATTCGGTATGACCCTCAAGCATCGTACTGGAAGCTTGACACTCAATGAGTTGATGAATGCAATTGCGATTCAGGAGGTGCATAATGGTTACCAACCGAGCGTACCTGTGGAGGCTGCTGCTAATATGGTAACTGGTAAAAGCAAGTTTAAAGGAAAAGGTGTGAAAACTCACTCTAAGGATAAAGAAAACCATGATAAACTTAAAGTTAAGAAAAATAACTTTAGAAAGCCAAAAGCAAAACTGAACTGCTGGAATTGTGGAGAAGGTGGACACTTTTCTAGGGACTGCCCGTCCAAGAATGGAAAAGGACCGACCACAAGGCTCTGCTAATGACCATCCTGCAGTCAACATGGTGTTGGGTCCGAAGGATTATGATGATCCTGACTCTGACGCACCAAGAGTTGACGCTCTGACCTGCAATGTTACAAAGTATGTAACCTCTTATCCTAAAATCTTTACTGTCTATGAACCCAACGAGTGGCTAGTTGACACTGGGGCAAATGTGCACGTTTGTGCTGATAAATTGCTATTTGTGTCTTACCAGCCTGAGCGTGGTAGATCAGTGACGATAGGGAACTCTAGTACTGCAAAGGTGCTTGGGACTGGACGCGTGGACCTGAAGTTTCCTAATGGGCGCATTCTTACCTTGCATCGAGTGTATCACGTTCCTGATATTCGTCGCAACATTATTAGTGGTTCTAGTTTAGTTAGGGAAGGATTTGAAATTTCATTTAAATGTAATAAGGTCATAATTTTGGATTCTGGTAGTTTTGTGGGGAAATGTTATTCCTCGGATGGTTTATTTAAAATTAGAGTTGAAACTGATGTTAGTTCGCACAATAATTTTAGTTCTATTGATTATCCTGTTTTTTATTCCATTGAATCTTCAAATGTTTGGCATGGTCGTTTAGGACATATTAATTATGATTCTGTGAAAAGAATGATGAATTTAGATATTATTCCTAAACATGCTATTGATAAAAAAATTTAAGTGTCATGTATGTGTTGAAGCTAAATCTACAAAAGGTCCGTTTAAGTCGGTTGTGAGAAATTCTGAAATTTTAGATTTAGTTCATACTGATATTTGTGAATTTAATGGCGTGTTGACCAAAGACAAAAAAAAATACTTTCTCACCTTTATTGATGATGCTAGTAAATACTGTTATGTCTATCTGCTTAATTCTAAGGATGAAGCATTAGATAAATTCATTATATTTAAGAATGAAGCAGAAACACAAACTAGCAAGAAACTTAAACGGTTAAGATCTGATAGAGGAGGTGAATATGAGTCTAACCCCTTCATGTATTATTGCCAAGAAAATGGAATTGTACATGAAGAGACTCCTCCCTACACCCCTCAATCAAATGGTGTTGCAGAACGTAAGAATAGAACCCTTACTGATATGATTAACAGTTTACTTATAAGTTAGAATTTACGGATCGCCCAAATATATGTGGGGAGAGGCTTTGAATACGACTTGCCATATTCTGAATAGAGTCCCTCCTAAACATAGAAAGGAAAGTCCGTTTGAACTTTGGAGAGGTCGACAGGCTAGCTTGAAACACTTAAAAGTGTGGGGGTGCCTTGCAAAGGTACTTGTACCCGCACACAAAAGGAAAAAGCTTGGACCTAAAACTGTTGATGCTATCTTTATAGGTTATTCCGAAACAAGTTATGCATTGAGATTTCTTATTATAAAATCTGAAATTTCTGGCATAGATGTGAACTCTATAGTTGAGTTACGTGATGCAACATTCTTTGAAGATGTGTTTCCTATGAAGGACGGACTTCCTAAGGAATCTAACCCAACCACTAATTTCATTCCTGCTCAAGTAGAGGAGCTGACAAATGTGGGGGTTGATTCATGTGAGGACCCCGACCCGGAACCTACACGTGTCCCGAGATGGAGCGTCCTCAAACTAACCCAAATTTCCTTCATCTTTTAAAAACTTTTATTTAACTTTCAAACATAAACATCACCATTTTAAAATAACTCTACTCCTTTCCACATTTGGAGGAAGAGTTGACCAATCCTTTAAAGTAATAAACGATTTTAATTACAAGAAGATGTCGAATATAAAATAGAATTAGAGTTTATGAATACAGCCCTTTAAAAGAATTATACCAACATACACTTTCTACACCAACATATACATAACCCGACAATTCCCAAAATTACCACTCTAAACTCCTTTCCGCCCTTACTTGGTCGGTCCAATTGCCTCTCGGATCTAAAAACATTAAAGGGAGAGGGGTGAGAATAAATCTCAAAGAAGCTATTATGAATGCAAAGAATATGCCAAATAAAATGCAACACATAACAAGTCGCATATAACACATTGGAAAAGCTGTAAACACCTTACATTACCTTGGTTTACCTTTTCCCGTCTGAACAATAGTCGTACAACATTGGGTATAATAATACTCCAATCTTACAGTGAGCTGCTTAAGCAATACTCACATCTTATAAGACCCGTTTTTCAGGGAACCAAATAAGATAGTAGCAACTCTGTAAGGCTTTTGGCTCAATACAGATGCTATACCCCAACATGTGGCCACAGGAGGGGACGGCCACAGATATAACATAATCCGATCACATTAGGTCACACTTCCATAATTGATCGTATTATGTTATACCCCCAAACATCAGCTGATTAACACATTATCAAGCACATAATAGTTACTTGAAATATAATCCACAAAGGGGATAAGCAACATAGCAACATGGTAAAATATACTCATGTTCAACCAATATCATAGTACAACATTTATGTAATATACTAAGCATAATACCAATCATGAATATGTACTCAAGTGAAGTAATAAAGTATCAACAGTTACACATACTTAGAGAGTATTCAATAATAAATGATCTCTATAAGGATCCAAGTTAACTTTACCAAGTGAAAGTCATTACACAACCCCAGATAACATTAATAAAAGTTCACGATCTACTTTCCAAGTTTGAACCATATCGGTGAAGTACTAATCAAGCTTAACAATCGTTTTCCGGACAATGATCCATATTATAAGGTCCCGATAAAGATTCAAGTTAAATCTATTAAGTTGTAGTCACAATGCTTAAGTGGCCAAAGTCCTACTTTAATCTAAGTTGAGAAGGTTTGATTCATACCCGAATGTGATTAGGTTCCATTAATTTATAGTGGTTATGAGTCATGCCACTAGGTTGTTGGTAAATCCGTAAGAAAAGATACTAAGGAGGATCTGGCCTTGTGGGCGACCGCCCATACCACTTGGGCGATCGCCCAAGTGGTTCCCAAAAACAACCCAAGTTGCTGCCCTCTTGGGCGACCGCACATATCCTCTTGGGCGACCGCCCAAGAGGGATTTCCAAGCATATACATTTCTGTCTAGATGGGCGGCCGCTCATCACCACTTGGGCGACCGCCCAAGGCTCCTATCCAGCAAGATAAATTCCCAAACCCTTGTTTACCTAGGTTATTTTCCTTTCTTTAAATCTTCTTAACTGTTATGATTACCAAAAGAATTTCCTCATTTTACAACCTTATCCTAAATCCTTTAAATCCAAAATAACATAATCCTAAATTATTTTCCACAAGATTTCCAACCCATTTTATCAACTCATTTCAAGTAAATTCTCTAAAATTAACTCAACCCATTTCTTACATTCTAAATCAACTTCCATGGCCAATAGCATTATTCTATACCATTAATCAATTCCTCAACTTCAAGAAGGTTTCTAAAGCATCAAATAATCATTGTAACAACAATAACAACAATAAATATTTCATGAGCATTTAGAGGAAGGAAAGTCATAATAACTCACCTTAGGAATTAAGAGGTGGATTAAGGATTTTCTTGGCTTGATCAACTCTCCTAGATGCACCAATCACAAAAGTACCCTTGAATTGAAAAATGGAGTAGAATTGAACTTAGTATGATCTTGAGAGGTGAGGCTTCCATGGAAAGTATCCATGGAAAATGATAAGAGAGAAGGAGAGAATGAGGAGGAAGTAAAGAAGGAGGATGGAAGATGGAGTATAAGAATGGTAAAGGAGGTATGGGAAGTAAGGGGGGAGGTATGGTGAGGGACACATGGAGGGATATGGGGGGAGTAAGCCTTTCTTGGCCCCCCATAAAAAAAATCTAAGGCTTTCACCTAAAAAAAATTTAACCTTTCCCCCTAATTATTTATTCTACCCATTTTAACCTCCTCTTACTATTTATCTATTTTCTATTTCTTTATTAATTCCCATGGTCCTTTATTTAATATCCAATGATTTCTTAAAAGATTTTAAATTTACTTCTCACCCAACTTATCTTAAAATAAAAATTTAAAGACATAAATGAACACATAAAGTTAACATAAATATTAAAAGCATATAATATAAGATTTAAAATTTGTGCATAGGGTTGGGGTCGTTACACTCACTCCCCCTTAAAGAAAATTCGTCCCGAATTTGGCTGTCACTTACCTAACTGATCAACCCGCCTCGGTTACATGCATACCTCAGACTTCCATTCCCAAATAGTCTCTTCAAGGTTGATTCTTACCCAAGATTCTAATTCCATTAATGATATGATATTACAACTAAATTTTCCAAGAATACCTTACAAATATTACTAACCCGAATTTTCACGACCTCAATAAAAATATAAATAAATAAAAGTATTACCACTTATGTCACCAAATACATTACGATATGACATTTAAAACTTCGAATACTCTATAAGCTGTTCCAAGCTCGTCTATAAGTCAAATCACCAACATTTTCCAAAACTTCAAATGAATTAACAAACTTTGGCGCCAATTTACCTTAGGCCTTGCTTCACCAATCCTCACCCCAACAAATTGGAGATCGATATTTTCTCCCCTAACAACGCCTCATACGATTTTATCTAAATGCTAGAATGATAACTGCTATTATACGCACCCAACCACTGGTAATCATACGTCCTATCGACTACAAAAATCTATTGTACATGCCCGTAGCATATCCTCAATAATAAGTAATGATTCCCCAAATTTTTACAAAGTTAAACTCAATAGCATTCCTACACTCCAAAAGGATCTTCCCAACTGAATGACTATCCCATCTATTTAATACTATGGGGTTTATACAATCAAGCTATCTCCTAACATATATAAGGACTTGATCAATGAATCTCATCAATATAAATATATAATAAGTAGAAAATACTATCAACTTCCTATAAACAAAACGACATACTCCCTTTTACTACCAAGATAACCCAATCACAAAATTCATCGTGATAATACTCTCAGTTCAATCTAAAATTCTAAATGTCCTAACAATTCTTCCAACGTCAAAATTCTATTTCCACATTTGTGCTCAAACCACCTTATGTCTCGACTCACTTGAAACGAGTTAGTTCAATTATCTTATCCGCAGTTCTCATAATACAACATTAAACAATTGCCCATGGAATAATAAATATGGACATGCTAATAAGACCCTGATTCTACGAACGGGATACTGGTCAACTATTTATCACGATTCAATGTTCCAATTATGTTCAGGTCCAGTGACAGATCAACATTCAAATTAAATGGTTGGCCGTCCACAACGGAGCCGATCCAACTCCAATACAAAAAACCAAGTCTACTGCGACCGCCACATTAATAACCCCACAATTTATCAAGTCATTTCTCGAATCGAAACTTTAATATAATCAATCACTATAGTTGTATTTGAAATATTAAGATCAACATTCAGAATAATATTTCTACTGCCAATAAGTCTTTTAAGTCTTGATTCATATGATAAAGCCTAAGTTGTATTTGAAATATTAAGAAAATGATCAAAAGTTCTACTTTTCCAAAAGGTATTTTATATATTTAGAAAGTATTTATGCAAACCAACTTTAATCATCAAGTTCTTTATTACTTTTGATTTTAAACTTTGATTTGTGAGTGGGACTAATTTGCATTGTATAATGATAATAAATAAACATAGAAAAGGCAAAATAGGCTCTAAGTATGTAATAAGGAGCTCAAATTTATTTCAAAATATTTGCAGATTTTTTATTATTTAAAAATATACTTCCTCCGTTTCAAAAATTTTTTCACCTTTTATCCAAAATGGCGTCCCGTTTGAAGCTTCACCTTTTCTAAAAAGGAAATGTTTTATTAATATTCTATTATACCCACTCACTATTTCCTCCACTCATTCTCTCTCCTAATTCACTATTACACTCACAACACTTTTTAAATTTACTATTTCCTCCACTAATTCTCTCTCATATTTTCAAATTACATTCACAACATTTTTTCTTCCCACCTATTTTTTTAATTTGCGTGAGCTAAAAATGGTGACGAAAATTCTGGGACGAAGGGAGTATAGTATTATTTATCTACTCTACTCTACGTATATGGACCGTTCATTTAAAAAATTAATCAAATCCGTCGGATGTAATGCACTATTGTTGTCGGTCTCAAATCCCATGTGGTGAGGCCCACCAAGCTTCTTATGTCTGTTTTTTTTTTTTTCTCTCCGTCTTTACCTTAGTTAGGTCCATTTCTCCTCATTTCCTCCTCGATCCTTCCTCTCTCTCTAGCGTTGTCCAAAAGCTACTTTATTACACCACAAAAGTAAGGTAAAGTTAGCTTAGCTAAGCTAAGCTTAACAATGGCGGACTGGGGCCCAGTCATAATCGGAGTTGTGCTGTTCGTGCTGCTACAGCCGGGGCTACTCTTTCAGTTACCGGGAAACGGCAGACAAGTGGAGTTCGGGAGCATGAAGACAAACGGCAAAGCCATCGCCGTTCACTCTCTCATATTCTTTGTTATCTACACTATTCTCGTTATCGCCGTCGGCATCCACATCTACACCGGCAATTGATTTTGTTTCAGATCCCCAAATCTGTTTTGTAATCTGGCCTTATATTTGTTGATTAATGTTAAGCTATTACTTATCTAAAGCTTAAAGGACTTTGTCAAATTAGCATTCTAACACTTGTACTTGGTTTGAAAATTTAAACTGTTGTCAGATCGTAATCAAACTTTTATAACTGTTAGCAAATAAATATATTTGCACGGTATATATATGATTATTCCGTTATATTAGGAATGTGCATAATTGATTGTATAGTGATAAATTTGATTTGTATCTTGATAGATAGAGTAGGTCAACTATTAGATTCAAAATTATAGGCATTAGTTTAGTAAGGACTCTTGTATATATTGTTAAGATTGGGCAATGAGAAGGACACGAAATAATCTTCCTTTATGGTATCAGAGGTTGGTAACGATCCTTCAGCCGCTATTATTCTTATCGCTTATTTTCTCCTTCTCAATCCTTCTTACTCCCTCAATGGCGGCTGAACACAAATTCCATCCAGCTTTAACTGTCACCAACATCAAAAACTTTATCCCTACCCAATAGCCCCAATTTCTCGGCAGACCACTAATCATGGCATTTTGGGGCAAAGACCAGCAACACAAGCATATGTTGCCCATTCTTATCCAGCATCCAAGACTTCCTCCCACATGCCAACTGACATTGAAACGGCTATGCGTACTATGTCGTTGAATGTCCCGGATGATCGTCTCTATATGGACATGGGTGCCACTTCACATATGACGGGTTTCCAAGCTATGCTCTCTTCTTATTTTGATTCAAGCAATCATAATAAATCTATCATAGTTGGTAATTGTCAAACTATTCCCATTAAGGGTTATGGACAACTTGTATCCCTATATTATTAATGAAAAGATTTTTTTGTTCGCATATTCATGCCTTATCTCTCTTACGAGCTTTTGTGATGAATATTATTTTTGCTCAATTTTTTGCCTCAGGCATTGTCTTGTCTTGTTTATTTTTAGACCGTATGAAACTTAATAACCCCTTATGTAACAAATACTTAGTTATCTGAGAGTTAACCTTATAAATATGAACACAATTAATTTGACTCTTATACTCTAAGGTTTTTCCTCGATATGAATTTTTGAGACTCATTGTGAACCATTTTCATCCATAGTTTCACCAAAGTGATTTACGCGGTCTGGAAAGTGATTTACGCGGTCTGGACTTTTGAGTCCGCACGTATGTGAGAGCCAAGGTAAGCTTCTCATATATGGGCATGCGGAGTGCGGTTTGAAGGCAGTTTGCGCTTCAGCATAGTTTGACAGTGCTGACATCCGTGATTTGGGCATGTCCCTACGGGCATTCATTCTGTTAATTTCAGAAATGAGTAGACTTATTTTTGTGCTTTTTGGAGTTACAAATCATACAAAGGTATTGCATTAATAGATCGTAACCACTATCACAATTTTAATTACATATACTTTGTACAATTTTTCTAGAAAAAATATTTTCTGAGGTGATAATGTTTCAAGCATTTTTGAGGTCTTTCCCATCTCTTGTTCGCAATTTATAAGTCTATTATTTGATGATTTGAGTGACTTGATAGGGACCTTACCATTTCGGAGAAAGCTTGTGGAAATTAGGTTGGGTTCCTTAAACCTGTACATTTTGTAATACCCAATCTCCCACTGAAAAGCTTATTTTGCTATCTCTTTTGTCATGATGTTTTTTGGCCTTCTGCTTGTAATTGACCATTTTTTCTCTAGCCATCATCCTTCTTTCTTCGAGATCGTCCAGATTGCATCTTCTGAAGTTCTTATTTTTGGATTCATCAAAGGAGGTAACTCTGTAGTAGGGGATAGCTACTTCAACTGGAGCAACAACCTCTGATCCATAAGTGAGAGAAAAAGGAGTTTCACCAGTTGAATTTTTTATTGTGGTGCGGACTACCCATAATGCGGTCTGAAGCTCATCTAACCATCGTCCACCTCGCCCTTCTAAATTTTTCTTTAGGGCTGCAAGTTCTAGTTTGTTCTCGGCTTCGGCTAGTCCATTTCCTTGAGGATAAGCTACTGTGGACTGCTGGTGCTCTACCCTCATTCTTTCATATACTGCAGTGAACTTTGCTAGGAACTGAGTGTTGTTGTCCGAGACTATTACTCTTGGTGAACAAACCGGTACCATATGTGATTGAGAACAAAGTTTATCAAGTTTTCCTAGACTTGCCCAAACGGTCCTGAACCGGCGGTTCAGACCGGAACCGGACCGGCCAAGAACAGGCGGGAAACCGCAATCGCCTGAACCGTGAACTGCCCTTGAACCGAACCGTCGGTTATTCGGTCCGGTTACAGTTTTTATTTTTCAAAACCGGTGAACCGGCAGTTCCTGAACCGTGAACCGAAACCGGCGGTTAACCGGCGACTCAGAGGATAACGGCTATAATAACGGCTACTTGATCTGGGCCGTTGATTAGGCTAATCCGACGGTTGCTGTTACTTTCCCGTTAGATAACGGCTTTCTAGCCGTTTTAAGGGCTAAAATGTAAAAAAAACAAAAAATTTTAACTTTTTCTCTCAATTTTCCAACCTATAAATACCCTCCCCCTCCCTTCATTTTTTTTCACACAATTCTCAACTCATTCTCTCAATCTCTCTCTCAATCTCTATATTATCTCAAAGTCTCAAAGTCTCCATAATTTCATTTTTTTCACATAATTCCATTATTTTCACAAAATTCCATTTTTTACATAATTCCATTTTTTTCACAAAAAAAAAATGTCTTCATCTCGTGGCGTCGGTGGCGATAGGGGAAAGAAGATGGCAACCACTAGCAATCCACATCTATTTTCCCCGCCGATGATTCCATTTGAGATAATATTAATATACAACCAAATGAAACGCTCAAATTGAGCGATGGTGAAGTTGATACAACAATGGGTGATCGTGGTCATACCCAAGGGAGTAACACTCAAACTACTCAAACCCAAAGTGAAGCGTGAGGTGGGGGTCAAATCCGAGGTCGAGGAGGTCGAACCACAGGGAGGTCCGACATCATGACCGTGCACTTTACAAAAGTGTCAATAGAAGGTACCAACAAATACACGGTTTATTGCAACTATTGCACTTCCACATTTTCCTTTACCCATGGAGGTGGTTATGGGTCATTTAAAAGACACTTTGAGTCAAAGCACCCCGATCAAGTTGGAGATGCCCAAAATCAAACACAACTACAAGGATTTACGGGATCCTCACAAGGTACGTCTTCGCAATTATTTAAATTTGATAATGCAACGTATAGAAGAAAAATGTCAAAATATACTGCTGCTAAAGGATTACCCTTTAATTTTGCTAATGATACATTAAGGTCTAATATGACACAACTTTGTTTAAATCTCGTGGCTAAAAAAATTAATAAAAATACAAGTACTCGTGATACTAAAGCCCAATATCTATAAGGGAAATTAACTTTAATTAATACGTTTAAAGATTTACCCCCAAAATTGTCAATATGTGCCGATATATGGAATGATCATTGGCAAACTCATAACTATTTAGGAATTACATGTCATTGGATTGATAGTAGTTGGAAATTACAAAAACGATTAATTGCATATAAATCTTTTGATACTGTTTATAACGCTCAAAATATTTGTAACAAAATTGCTAGAGTTTTACAAGAATATGGATTAGTTCACAAAATTTCAATTGGAATTGATAATGCTGCTAATAATACTGCTAGTTTACCATCACTTATTGAAATTTGTTAACCATCCATTGGTGGTAAATTTTTTCATGTTAGGTGCATATGTCATATTTTAAATTTATGTGTGCAAGATGGTTTATCAATTTTAAAGGAACATGTAGCCCCAATTAAGGAAGTTCTTGCTTATATAATGAGAAGTCATAGTGTAAAAAAATTGTGGATTAGATTTCGTAAAACAAATAATATCTCACCTAAAAGATTTTCCCTAGATGTTTCAAATCGATGGAATTCCACTTATAAATGTTATCCGACTCTTATGATTTCCGTGAACTATTGTGTCAGTTTATTCAACATATAAAGTATCCCACTTCACCGATAGTTTTAGAACACGCCACTAAAATTAGTTATATATTTATGCATTTTAAAGATTGTCCAATTTTAGGTGAATGCATTAGTATGATGAGAACAAAATGGCTTAAATATTTTTTGAACATTCCCCCATTGTTTTTAATAGCTAAACTATTAAATCCTAGGATGAGAGAATATGGTTTAGAACAAATACTTGAATATTATTATAAGAATCTATTTCCCACCGACATTGATTTTAACTTAGATAGACCTATTTCAAAGGCAAAAGACGTTGTAGCTGAGACTAAAAATATTGTATATGAACTTTATAGAGAATATTATAATCTTTTTGGTAATATCATTTATCCTAGTAGTGAAAATGTAGGTGATAGTAGTTCTCACGATGATAGCGATACCTTTAACCACTACAACAAAACAGGTTTTTCTGGCACTTTTTTAAGTGCCACAAATCAGAAAAAAAGTGCCATAAAAGCTAATTTCGGCACATTTTTCGGCACTTTTATAAGTGCCGTAATAAGTCGCGTCGACAATACTTCCCGGCACTTAAAAGTGCCACAATTTTCCGGCACTTTGAAAAGTGCCACAATTTTCGGCACTTTCAGAAATGCCATAATTTCGGCACTTTTTTAAATGCCACAATTTTCCGTCACTTCTTTAAATGTCGCAATTTTTTGGCACTTATGAAAGTGCCACAAATTTCCGGCAGTTTTGTAAGTGCCACAAATTTCCGACAGTTTTGTAAGTGCCTCAAATTTTCGGCATTTAAAAAAGTGTCTTAATTTTTCGGCACTTTGAAAAATGCCACACATTTCCGACACTTTTGTACAGTATTAATGAACTGATGGATATGATTGTTGCTGAAAATTCACTACAAATAGATACAAATCTCAAGCATATTTAATGCCACATTCCTACATATTTGATTAACTGCAACAAAGTATATAAAATATAACCTTTTCTCATTGTCATAAAAAAAAATAAGTATAAATTATATCATTCAGAAAGTAATAATTCAAAAATTTAAGCAAGGTATACATCAAGCCTTGACATCATAACACCAAAAGCTAAATATTCAATTGTTCAAACAAAAGCGTGATGAGATAATTGTCTTCTTCCATAGCGAATGTATTACAAGAGACGTGATCCATCACTTACAAACAAACAATTATAGCATTAATTACTTTAGTTTTTAAAGAGACTTTGAAAAAATTATAAAGAATACAATACAACCTCGTGTTACATCTATATTTCTCCATGCAACAGATTTTCCAATAGCTTCTCCCAACTTGGTGACCCCTTCGAAAGGCTTAATTAATTTTTCGAATGGTTTTATCACTTCTTTGATAAGTACTTCCCAGAATTCATTTTCCAATTCAGTCCCCCCAACAACTTTAGATGCATTTTTACTTATCAAAATTCCTCTAGCCACCACTTGTTTTGGACCTTTATAGTCAAGGTGATTCACAAGAACTTCCCCCTGCATATAGTAATTAACATTAGAGCCTAATCAAATCTTACATGTAGTTAATCTTCTATTTCAGCTACTTCAAGTAACATTGTTAATATCATTTTGTTTTTTATTATAAATATTTTATTAAACTTTCTCCAGTTTTACTAACAAAAATGAGGCAAGTACACTAATATAATGGAATCAAAGTGAAATAAATAGCATGTACCTGATTGTTAACATCATTTAGTTTTTTTTTTCTTTGCTTGATAAATCTGAAATCAATTAAGACAACATTAAACGATGACATAAAGAAAAGTGCATTAAACTAAACTACCTCATTTTGTTTACTAATTACCAGTACAAGCATAACTATTAATACATGTCTGAATACAAATGTGATTACTTATGGAAAAATATCAACAACACATGCACACAAGTGCATACAATCCAAAACTAGATATTTACCTTTTTCGAATGTTCGTCGGTAATGTGATGCTTCTTTTTCGTCTTGTCTTGCCTGAGCTCATTGCATTGTTATTTGTTCTTTAACTTGTCTTGATTGATCTATAAAAGAAATGGTGTCTACATGAACAAGCCCACCACAATACAAGGGCTAACAAAGAGATTCTATTAGTATTAACAAGTTTAACGCAGTTCACTATTTTTCATTCGTTACCTCATATGAGCGATCACGACTATTTGCACTTATATTCAATTATTTCAATTGCAATGGGTCTGACCCATTGTCATTGTTTGAGTCTAAACGATGAGCACTTGATGCATCAGGAACCTAAATAAGTTAAAACATATAAATAATGTTTAAACATGTTTAGAAATGGGAAGCTAATATATACTCCATATCAGGGAGGGGGAAAGCAATTAAATAAAGGGCAAAATGTGGATGAACAGAGGATGGAAGATAGTGGAAAAATAACAGTGAGCTCTGATGAATTTGCTGACAGTGTAAGTGCAAGTCGTTCTTGTAGAGCCTTAAAGTCAGTAGGACGACTGACTTTTGAGTACAATAGTCTAAGACAATTACTCAACTCAGTCAAAGTTTTGCACACTTCCTTTGGTAACACTCTTCGCACACATATAGGCAATAATTGTTTAATTAAAATGTGGCAATCATGACTTTTTAGCCCTATTATATTTCGGTCACCAACCTTCACGCAACGTGCAATATTTGATGCATAGCCATATGGAAATTTGACATCCTTCAATACTTTAAGAAAAGTATCTTTATTCTTCTTACTCATGGTAAAGGGTGACGGAGGAAGATATGGCTTTTTTTTTATCCCCTTTTACAGCATGAAGTGCCTTCCTAATCCCCATAATTTTAAGGTCCTCCCATGCCTGCAAGTTATCTTTTGACCTACCGTCCACACCTAGCAATGTGTAAACTATATTGTCACATACATTCTTCTCAGTATGCATTATATCAATGCTATGGCGAATCAAAAGATCCTTCCAATATGGTAAATGAAAGAACACACTTTCTTCTTCTAATTGTCTTCCCTTTCCTTACTATCTAATTTCTTTCGCCTCTTATTAGACACAACTGTAGGCTTTCCTTTTCCTTAATTTGTTGATAGGCTTTCTAACTGTGCTAACAGTTCATCGCCGGATAATCTTGGCGGAGTAAGTTGGTGCTCAAATGTACCATCAAATGAGACTTTATCTTTTTGAAATTTGTGGGAGATGGGCAGAAATCGATGATGACCTATATAACAGAGCTTTCTTCCATGATTTAGCCAAGAAGATCGAGTTTCCTTATTACAACATGGACATGCATACTTCCCCTTTGTACTCCACCCAGACAGATTGGCATAAGCGGGAAAGTCATTAATTATCCATAGTAGTGTTGCGCGCATGCAAAATATTTGATTGCTTGCAGCATCATAAGTAGTCACACCATCATTCCACAAGTCTTTTAACTCATCGATTAGTAATTGTAGGTAGACATCAATGTCATTTCCTGGACTGCGTGGACCATCAATAACCATAGACAGAATAAAATAGGGTTGTTTCATGCACATCCAAGGCGGCAAGTTATATGGTATTAAAATAACTGGCCACGTGCTATGAGAAACATTCATTGTCTTAAATGGGTTGAATCCATCTGATGCTAAGCCAAGCCTAACATTTCTGCATTTATTAGAAAAATATGGATATTTCTCATCTAATGTTCTCCATTCAAGAGAGTCGGCAGGGTGCCTTAATATTCAATCTTTGGTGCGTTCTTCAGCATGCCATCTCCTTGATTTAGCCGTCTTTGAAGACATGTATAACCTTTGAAGCCTTGACTTTAGAGGAAAGTATCTCACAACCTTAACATGAATCTTTCTTTCTTTGTATTCTTCATTCTCATCTTGACCATCAAACATTCTATATCTCAGTGATCCACATTTTGAATAATTAGTAATTGATGGATCTGTAAATAACATGCAATCATTTTCGCATACATGAATTTTCTTGTAATCCAAACCCAAATCCTTCACAAATTTGCGAGCTTCATAATAAGAACTTGGAAACTTGTCAACATGAGGATGGTATGCAGCCTTGAGTTGTTGTAGTCGTACAGTAAATGACTTGTTACTCCAACCATATAAAGACTTATTGTGCAACATTCGCACAATAAAAGATAAAAGAGTAAACTCCTTACACCCTGGGTAAAGCTCTGAACGTGCATTCTCTAATAAAGTAAAAAAATTTCTTGATTCTTCATCTGGGCCTTCAAGGGTTTCCACCACTACGGGGTCACCCATTAGACCTTGATGAGGGAAATTGTCATGAATTAGTCCTTCCATATCATCTTCTATAGTAGATCGACTAGTTGATTGATCTACAATGGGAACTGGATTGTAAGGTAAGGTTTCTTCATGACGGTCCCAAGTAGTGTAAGTCTCAAGAAAACCATACATGACTACGTGCTCGCCAACAATTTTCTTGCGCTGGTTCACGGACAATCTACAACGCCTACATGGACACTTTATTTCTGAACTAGGTTGCTTATTAATATAAGCAAACTTGATAAATTCCATAAGGCCATTTAAAAATATCGGATCAAGCCTATTTGACAAATTAATTAAACTCTTATCCGTTTTATCTGTAATTGGGCATTAAAAAATCAAATCAAATCAACAATCATGAATTAGGGGACAAAACTTGAGAGAAACGAGAAAAATACATATGGTTGTAGGAAGAGAGAGAACTTCAAAGAAACAAGAATGGTACAACAAACTAGAAATAAAAAGTAATAATAAATAATTATAATATTTAATCATATAAATGTATTATGATTACCATTGATACAATACCAAAGCTTAGGTCACTAAATTGGACAGATGGAGTAACTGATTACTAATACTCCCTCCGTACCAAAATGATCTTTCCGCTTTTTTGTCATTACTACGAATGAACTTTGAGCTAATATTTTAGATTGATTTAGCTTTACATCAGCATACTTAAATCAACTTATAATTATAGCTCAAAGTTCATTCATAATAAAGGAAAAAATGATGGGCAACTGTAGGGAGAAGCAACAATAATTTTATGTTTAAGTTTATTTATCCAAATGAAATTCTAAAGATTGTTATGGATACAACATCAAAAATACTACCAATTACAATTTTAAGATTTTCATTAAGATAAAAAAAATTAACATAAGATTATTGGTCGAAGTTCAATCAATGTTTATCTCAAAAAAGGACTATCTTTATGGGGCGGAGGGAGTATTTTACTGGGCCCCAATTGTAAATATCACTCACTTATTCCATTCACAACCCCCTTCCCACTCACAATACTTTTGAATATAAATAATATTTTCTTAATTTTTGTTCCAAAAAATGGTGAAGCTTCATTCGGACGGAGGCAATATAAAATTTTAATAGTTTGAAACTCCTTTTTTTTCAAATATAATAAATACCTAAAAAACAAAATTTTACTTGCTCTTCCCAAAAGTACAACTTTGGCTTTTGTGGTCAACTTATTAAACTCTGACAAAGAATTACAACACTAACTTGTCCTCAGAAAATTCTTAAAGTAATTATTCGGTAGTATTCTTGATATTGTTTCACTTTCACCAACTGAAATTTTATTACAAAAAGTATAATAAATGTATAGCAATTAATGATCTGATAACTGCGATAACTGTCTCAGGTCAATTTGCAATACATAGAGTGAGCAATTTCTTAGGATAGATGGATATTAGTTGGGAGAAACAGAAAATCAAATAAAGCCCAAACCTTGATCTGGACAGAGTGCCGGCAGATGTTTTTAATTAAAATATGTGGGGAGGAAAAAGGAAGCAAATTTTGAAAAGATGGAAATTAAATCACGACTCAAGATCCAATGGATACCTACCCTTTAACCCCCCCCCCCCCCACACACACCAGCTTCTAAATGCATCATCCTTTAGAACAAAAACAAAAGTATCAATCACCTTTTACCATCCCAAATAAACTACAGAATGGTGAGAATCAAAAGCCACAACCATAAGTAAATCACGACTCAAGATTCCAATGGATACCTAGAAACATAAAATTGAGACAAGGTAGAAGGGAAGAACAACGAACAAAATATGCAACCAAGCTAACCAATCTATAAATTCAAGCTTATCAATACCTTGTTCAATTCGGCGGAGAGGGTAGGAGATGTATTTGGGCGTCGTACGAGACGCCGACACCACGAATTTTGCCGGAAAGGAGACGCCGGCACCACGAATTTTGCCGGAAAAGAGACGCCGGCACCACGAGAAATCGCAATAGTGGAGAGAGAGAATGAATGCGAGGGCGAGAAGAGAAAGGGGAAACAGAGCAGCGTGTGTTTGCGGTTTGTGTGGGTAGATTAGGTCGCAAAGCTAAGTAAGGTAGGAAAAACGTAATTGGGGAAAAGTGGGAGGGAATTGGAAAAGAGTAACCGGGAAATAAAATTTGGTGAAAATTCTAACCGGGAAAAGAATTATATCCTCTTAGGAAACATGAGTACAAAAAGGAAAAGGAAAAGGAAAAGGAAAAGGAAAAGAAAAAATTAAAAATACAAGTAAAATATACTCCCTCCGGTTAACTGTCACTTTTAGATGGGCAAAATTGTTAGTTTTTTCATTAAATCATAATAATAATTGCTTTTCTTAAAACCTGTGAGAACCCAAAAAGCGACAGTTATTTTGGACCGGAGGTAGTATAAACTTAATAAAAAGTTTCTTTGAACACATTTATAAATCCTAGTCAACCTTGTGTGTTTCTTTTATATTAAATATTGTATTTTATCTATCCCCAATACTTTATTTTAATGAATTCAAATTTATACCAAAATATAAATTTGTGGTTTTATTCTAAGCAACTTTACTATATTGCCTAAGTTCCAAAATAAACGTCCTAAAATCAAATTTTTCTTATGATCAAGATTAATTTAAACACTTTTTTTATATTTATTTCAGAGTGAGTATATATTTACCTTATAAAATGAAATAGTCATTGTACACTAGCTACAAGCATTTAATTAAATTGTCTACAAAAATAAATTATTCTCAAAGAAAAATTTAGTCTATTTTATATGCACACTTATCTTAATATATAATTTCTAAAAAACAACTATTTTTGAGATACAAATTTAGCCTTTTGAATGATTTTCCATCTCTTCATCTCTAAACCTTAAGGGGAGTGATCATTGCAAAATTCGTCAATATTCCACAATTAGATTTTGACATATATATATGGATGATTGAGCGGAATACTCACAAGCTAACAAAATAGTAGTAAATCTATACAACCTGGATCGATGAGGACAAAAGTAATTGGTGGCAAGATCAACCACCGCAAAACCACCCATTTTGACACCATGCAAAAAAACAACCCAACTGATACCCTTATAACTACAATCAATTTTTCATTGTGAAAATCAGATATTAAGGGTTAAAAGTGAACGAACTCATCTTGAGTTAATCCAGGTGATATATCGATATTTTGTTGCTTGCGGTCGCTCCTCTGTTACGAAAGTCCCAAATTTGTCCATTTAAGTTCTACCGAATAGAAAGAGAATTAAATACATAGGAATTAATGATATGTGAAAAATTTGTTCGCGAAAAACTGCATTTTTATTCACCCGGGTAAATTAGCTCTCGCGGGGCCGGGAGTGTTTTGTTTAATATTGTTCAACCACATTAATTTGCAATGTGTCAAAACGCCAAAACAAGTGACATTTACATAAGTCGGTCGGAAAATAACTGCAAATTACTAAAAGTGTAAGAAACTAGCGTCACTTTCGACAAAGTTTCGAAACTTCGTGGCACTTTTAAAAAAGTGCCGAAAAATTAGCGGCACTTTTAAGAAAGTGCTGAAAAACTTGCGACAATTTTTCAAAAGTGCCGGAAAATTTGCGACACTTTTTCAAAAGTGCCGGGAACTTAGTGGCACTTTTAAGAAAGTGCCGAAAAATTAGTGGCACTTTTAAAGAAGTGCCGAAAAATTAGCGGCACTTTTGTAAAAGTGCCGAAAATTAGCGACACTTCTAAAAAAGTGCTGGATATTTGTGGCAGTTCCTGAAAAGTGCCGAAAATTTGTGGCACTTATTAAAAAAGTGCTGGAAATTGGTGGCACAAAATTAAGTGTCGGATTAAAAGTGCCGGGAAAAGCCATTTTTCTTGTAGTGAACTTTATAGATAATTTAATTAGTTCTAGAAGTCAAAAACGTCAACGAGGTGACTCCACTTATATTGAACTTGAAAATTATTTAACCACTTCTATTTAGCCTATAGAAGAATTTGATACTGTAAAGTGTAAAGTGGTGGGCACGAAGCACAAACAACTATCCTATTCTATCATTGATATCAAAGGAGATCCTAGCCGCTCCCGTCTCAACCGTCGCCGTAGAAGAAGTATTTAGTATAGGAGGATGTGTCTTGTCCGATCGAAGGTCAAGATTGTCTCCATATAATTTAGAATATCAAATGGTGCTTGGCGATTGGCATAAAGCCGAACTACGACTTCAAGATAAAATAAGTAGTTCCGAGGAGGAGGCCTTTGATGAAGATACATCGGGAAGCGAAGCCGAATGAACTATGTCGCTCTTTAGACTTTAGATTAGGTTAATTGTAATTTTATAGATTAGACTTTAGATTAAGTTTATTTTTATTTAATTGTAATAGTTAGGTTGAGGTAAAGGCTCCTAAATGTACCCCCTTAACTACGTCCATCAGCAACCAATCCAATCCAACCCAACAATTAAATATTATTTCTCTCTCCTCCATTTACTCAATTTATATCTATAACCAACCTCTTCTTTTTTTTATCATCCATCAGCAACCCAATCCAACCCAATCCAACTAACATTATCTCTTTAAACTATCTTTTAGGTTATTTTTAGAGTGAGAAAGGGAGTATTTGACTTGTGTCTCAAAAAATATCAAATTGGTCTCTATTTATAGAGAATGAAAAAACAAAAATTTAGGTTTTTTTTTTAATAAAATATAAATATATTTATAGCCATTTTAGAATTATATTTAAAAAGATAATATAAAAGTTAAGAGAACCAATAAAAAAATACCACTTGACAAAGGTGTTGGAAATTTTGGTTCATGACCAAAATTGGTCAACCGAACAAATCCTCCCTGGTTGATTGTTTGCTTTTCTTTTTCATTTTTTGCTTTTCTCTTTATTTTTGTCTTTTTTTTCCCAACCCAACCCATGTTCGCTGATGATCTTAGTCTTATTTATAAAAGGGTAAGGTTGATTGTCCCCCTTTTTATTTTAATTAATAAAATTTAAGGGTACCGTCCCTTTTTTCTTTTATATACTTTCGTTTCTTTTTAAAAAGTTAAGTTTTATTTCTTTCAAAATTCATAACTTTTTTTATATAACTTTTTGCAAAAAATGTATGTAGTAAACAAAAGTCTAAAATAGTATTCTTTATCCAAATTTTTTTTTAAAAAATGTTAAATTTTTTATAAAACTTAACAGAAACTGTTAAAAAGTTAACTGTTTTTTGAAAAAACTGTTAACTTTTTAACAATTTAACAGTTAGGGCGACCGCACCAACAAGTTAGGGCGACCGCACCAAAGTTTCTGCCTTTTGCTCATTTTCAATTTTTTTTAAATGGCGGTTCAAATCGTGAACCGGAACCGTACGGACGGTTCATAACCGTGAACCGTAACCGTCCAAATCCGGTCCGGTTACGGTTCATGCTTCCCCGGTTTGGTGAACCACCGGTTCAGAACCAGAACCACCGGTCTGAACCGGCTGGGCAAGTCTACGTTTTCCTCAGAAATGGTGGCCAAAGCTTTGGCTTCTATCCTCTTTGTGAAGTAATCCACGACCACACCACGTATTTTATGCCTCATTTAGACGTTGGAAGGGTCCAATTAGATCAATTTCCCACGTATAAAACAGTCACATTGGTATTATCAACGTTGCTCTATTGATTGATGTGATTCTATGGATGTAAACAAACCGCTGACACTTATCAAACTTTCTTACATACTCCTCTGCATCTTTCCTCATTGTTGACCAATAGAAACCCTGAAATTTTATTTTTCGGAGAGAGTTCGAGCTCCAAGATGTCCGCCACACACCCCTTCATGAACTTCGTAGAGTAGGTTTGTGACCATGTGAGTTTTTACGCATCTGAGGAGAGGCTTGGTAAATGACCTTCTGTAGAGTATCTCATCTATAACCGTGTATTTTGCGGACACCTTTTTAATTAGTTTCCTTACTTTGATCCTCGGGGAGGGCTTCTTTTTCGATGTAATCCTTAATTTCATCTACCCAGTCCATTTTTTGGTGCTCAATATTATTGATTTTGACCCGATCTATAGCAGGTGCCTCTACGAACTCTATTTGGCAGTCCGCATTTAGATCCTCAATTTCTTGCTCGGTGATTCTTGATAGGAGGTCTGCTTTTGCATTGCCCTCTCTCATAGTTTGATTCAGCTCGTAGTATTCAAAGCTTTTGAGAAGGGTTTTTGCCAAACCGCAGTACCTTGTCAAGACTGGATTAAGTGTATCATATTCCCCTTTGATTTGATTGACTATGAGCTGAGAGTCGTTGTTTATCTCTAGATTTGGAATGCCCATGTCCTTAGCTAGCTCTAAACCCGCAATGATTGCTTCATACTCGGACTGAATATTTGAGGCTTCAAATTTGAATCTCAAGGCTCTCTCGAACCTTTCTCCGCATGGTGCGATCAATAGTATGCCCCCTCCACTAAGCAATTTTCTCGCAGATCCGTCAACGAACAAAGTCCATACTTATTTTGGGCGCATTTTGATTAGAGTTGTCTCTGATTCTTGACCTTCTTGAATTTTTTGGGTTTCTACTCTATTTCTTTTTTCAAGCTCGCTGTCCGCAAATTTGAATGATGTTTATGCCACAAAGTCTACTAAAGCTTGTGCTTTGATGGTCCTTTTTGGTGAGTAGGTGATCTACAACTCAGTGAGTTATATAAACCATGCTAACATTTTACCTAAGGACTCTGGTTTGTGCAATACTTTTTTAAGTGGTGCCTTAGTGAATACAGTGATTGAGTGTGAAGAAAAATAAGCTCGTAATTTTCGAGCAGCTACAAGCAAGGCATAAGATAACTTCTCTATATTGAGATAAAGACTTTTTACGCCGAACAATGCCTTTGGTACATAATAAACTGGTTTTTGGGAGCTACACTCCTCATTTAAAAGAATAACGGCTACTGCCATGTTAGTAACTGCTAAAAATAGAAAAAGTTATTCCCCGGGCATCGGGCTGCTGAGAAGAGAAGGCTGCCCGATATATTTATTTAATTCTTCAAAATCCAGATCTCATTTCTCATTCCATGCGAACTCATTTTCCTTCTTCCCCCATTTGAGAGTTTTGAATAAGGGAAGACATTTCTCTACAGATCGCAAAATGAAGCGGCCAAGTGTTGTTATACGCTCATTTAGCTTTTGCACATCCTTCACACAGGCAGAAGGTTGATTCCGGATTAGTAGCTCGGGTGTAATAGTAAAACTTTTCAGATTTGATAACTGAGATATAAGACTTATAATGTATTGATGTGTTTGTGTGATAAGGTTTAGATAATGTGTATTACATTGTCCAATAGAACAAGTGAGAGTATTTGTATTAGAGAGAGAGACCAGTTGGGTAGATTTCAGCCCTTATTTGTCTTGATATAGGATACGCGTCTGTGCTTGATTGGATAGTAAAATAAAGCACAAAATACTGTAAAAAGGATGTCTCTTATTGGACGAGCATATAGGGGTAGACGACAGTTGATACGACGCCTTAATGCGCGTGATAGCCTCCATTTAATTTGATAATGACAGGTCTGCCAGATAGTATAAGAGCTCGTACGGAATCATATCCCTTGATACTAATTGGAAGTCCGATATTACAGATCGCGATCAAATCGGATTAAAATTAAAAAGGATCGATCGACGTTTCGGTGCCTTTTGGCTTGAGCGAGTTTCGATCGGGTCTGAAGGTTCGGCTCATCATCTACGATCTCGATTCAATGATCATCAACATTCTCGGTTCTCCTCCTTTCCCCATCGCTTTCCCAAATTTCATGAGTAATTTTGGTTCTTCTTCGCTGTTACCGGCGGCGTCGGGTCGAGCTACTCTGCAAGTATCTCCGACGGCTTTTGCGTCGCTGTTTCTCGGGATTTCGCTTGCTCTGATGATGTTCCCGTTAACATTGTTTCTTAATTTCCGTTAACATTGTTTCTTAATTTTCGTGCAAATAGTGTGTAGTTTGTAATGGGACGGAGGGAGTATAGTGGAACACCAGGGTTACAAAAGTTACAAAATACTTCCTCCGTCCCATAAAGATGTTCCTTTTTGTCATTTTTGTTTGTCCCAAAAAGAAAGTCTAATTTTCAAAATTGTTAGGTAAAAATCATTAAACTTCCAAAATCACCAACCAAGAGAGAAGGGGTAGAGAGGAGAGGATGAGAGCTAACTGAGGATAAAGAGAGAGTAATGGAGTAATAAGTAAACCTCAGTAAGGTTAGTTATAGAAATGAAAATAGGTTATTAAATAGTCAAATTGGACTATCATTATGGAATGGAGGGAGTACCGTCCAACGCTATAAACTTAAAACCAAAATCTTCTTTTGCAGGGAGGCAGACTGGACGGTAGAATCCCTGTTGTTCGTCGGTATATATGGTAAGATATCGTTATGGAGTAACAGACTACATCCTTAACATGAAATACTTTCAGTGGAATTCCTCTTAGTTATTGTTGTTTATGTCACTGTCTTCCCCAACCTCTAGCACAGTCGCTGGCTTTGATAACATCACAATTATATATTTATTGATATTTTCTTATTACTGTTGTCCATGTTAGAATTGATCTTTCACAGTTGCTGGATTTGATAATATCACAATCCGTAACCACTTCTCTTATTGGTCGATGTTTTAAGCTCCATGTCAACCCAAGCCATTATCTCTTACAGAGGCTACCTTTACTGTCCATGATTTTGAATATTTTAAATCCTATCTTTTCTAAGCCAGCTCCATAAACTTGGCTGAGTACTGAGCCACCGTCATGGTTCCCTGCTCTAGACGCAAGAACTCCACCTCCTTTTTGTCACGGGTCACCATTGGAATGAAATGCTCCTTGAACTTACGAGTAAAATTATCCCAAGTCTGAGGTGTATGATCCCGCTCCCAACTTTCCTTCAAAATTTTCCAATCCATGGCCTAGACGTACCTCGGGTTGATGCTGAGCTTGTCCCCGAGTTGCCATATTCTGTAAGAACACCCTGAACAAGTTCATCATTTCTTCATTCTGATTTCCACCTGCCCCAACATTACCCTCATGCTCTGGAGCTCTGTTTTGATCATCACAATGTCCAGCCATTTTACAAACCCCTGCATCAAACACTCGTCGTCAGCTATCACACACTCCCCCTTATTCTAGACATCTATCCTTGGCTTCTAAACCCAAGGCTCTGATACCAACTGTGGGGACCCCGACCCGGAACCTTAGCTCGTACCCCGAGCGGGAGGGTCCCTTTGCTTGTAAAAGTCACTTAAATTTAGAACTTTTGTTTACTTTTCAAGACACATACTCAAATTTTACAAACCAAGATAAAACCAACTGCATATCTCCACTTGGAGGCAAGTTTATAAAACAACTTTGCAAAAATAACAACCTGTTTTAGTTACAACATAAACACAAAAGTAACGTTCTACAAAATCCGTACTATATACAAGTTTCACTACAGGAAACAGGCTTATTTACGGCGGATTTTAACCGCCGTATATAGAACGCGCCCCGCCGTATATGTTATTTACGGCGAACAATCCGTCGTATATAGTGCATCGTATAAAACATCGCCGTATATAGTATATACGGCGGATATCCCGCCGTAAATACTATTTACGGCGGAAATACAACCGCCGTATATAATTAAATACAAATACAGCGTATGTGTAAGTACCCAAATCCGGATCGTCCAAATCCGTCAGAAAGTTAACCGAAATCCGTTAACTGGCCCGCTCCAGGTTAACCGGAACTCGTTAAACTCCCCGTTGCTGTGCCAATGAGACGTCTCGGGACTGCCCCGTGCATCCCGACGTCGAACCGTACTTAACACGTGACATCTCACGTAAAAGTATGGCTTTCCCTGAAAAACGCATTTTCCGGCACTTTCCGGGGGCGTTTCGGACATTTCCGGTTGTTATTTTAAAAACGGACAAAGCGGGACCGGGGACAAAATCCCACATGTGGTGACTCAGAGGGGCACGTGGCGGCCATGCCACGCCCACACATCACCCTTCAATCAATTTCGGAGGAAAAGACCAAAATGCCCCTGGTTTGCAAGCCAAGTCCGTGGGACTCATGTGCACTTTTCCCGAAATTGCCGGCAAGTCCCAGTTTCCAAAATTCCCAAAACCCACGAAATTCGGTCCAAGTCCGTGCCGGACTCCTCACGCAATTTTCACCCTATAAATAGAAGTTGCTGTCAAAGGCAAAGGAGGATTGATTTCATACCAAAAAATCACCACCCCACGGTCCAAACTGGTTTTCACCCTTCCCGAGCTCCCGTTTTGTCTCGATTCGCGTGAAACCTTCGTATTTCGATCAAATACGCACCCTACAACTTCGAAACAACCTTTCGAATCACTTTCCGTGTCCCGTACACACCTTCCGAGCCAAAGGAGTCGACCCTAGCCATAGGTATAACTCCCTCTCTCTGAATCTTCCGTTCCGTCTCGGTTTACGCGCCAGTCGCTATAACCGTTTCGAACGTCGTTATCAAAATGTAGATGCCTCCGTCTAACGGGGTCCGATACGTTTTAGCCCCTCGATCCTCTTCTCTTTCCGTAAGAGAAGTAATCACGGGTTAAAACGGCGTTCCGACCCCGTTCCGTTTACTTTCATGTCCTTTACAATTCCGAGCCGTTTGGCCTCGTTGATCGTCATTTACAATTCCGAGCCGTTTGGCCTCGTTGATCGTCATTTACAATTCCGAGCCGTTTGGCCTCGTTGATCGTCATTTACAATTCCGAGCCGTTTGGCCTCGTTGATCGTCATTTACGAATCCGGATCGTTTGATTCCGTTGACACCGCTTTAAATCCGTCATTTACAAGTCCGATCCGTTTGGATTGTGATAGTATTTACTTTTCAAAAGTCCGAGTCGCAACCCGATTCGTTGATCGCATATCATTTAATACGCATTTTTCCCGTAAAAATCGTTAACAATGTAATGCCCGGTTTAAAACCGGAGTTCGTCCGTCGAACTCTCTTTCAAAACGCGCGAAGTGACGTTCGGCCTCCGAATGTTCATCTTCAAACTCAAAGTCAAAGCCGCCATTTGATACTTAAAATCATTTAATACGCTTTTTCCCGTAAAAATCGTTAACAATGACTCGTATGGCTCAAAATCGACGTTTGCCACGCAAACGCTCATTTCAAACTCAAAGTCGACGTTTGCCACGCAAACGCTCATTTCAAACTCAAAGTCGATGTTTGCCACGCAAACGCTCATTTCAAACTCAAAGTCGACGTTTGCCACGCAAACGCTCATTTCAAACTCAAAGTCGACGTTTGCCACGCAAACGCTCATTTCAACTCAAAATCGACGTTTGCCACGCAAACGCTCATTTCAACTCAAAACCGACGTTTGTCATTCAAACGTTCGTCTTTTCAAAAGTCACCTAATCAACGTTTGTCATTCAAACCAAGATTAAGCTTGTCATTCAAGCCCCCATTTCAAAACACACACACACACACACGATTTCGAGAAAGGTAGAAAGACTCGTCATGCGAGGCGTTTCGGGCGATCTCGTCATACTCTACCCGAAACGTAACCTGACCTCCGAACCTAACAATCTCTGGTACAAAAAGCTTTTTACTCGTTTTTGCTGCCAATAAAAATGATCCCCATTTTCAAAAAGCCTTTTCCTAAGTTTTTGCTACCAATAAAAATGACACCTTTTCACAAAAGCCGTTTCTCAACGTTTGGGCTCAGAATACAAAACCGCGTGGCGACTCCTCATTCTGCTCCTCCCCGTGAAGCGAGGTCTCAGACACCAACCCCCCGCGAAAGACAACCGCCTTTTCCGCCGCCCGCGCGCGCGAAAAAGATCGGGTAATTTCAGTTGGCGACTCCGCTGGGGAAAAGATACTTTTTTCAAAACTGCCGATGTTTTCTAAAAAGCCTTCCGTGGGTCAAACTTTCGTTTACCCTTCCTCGTTTTCGTGTGTGTGTGTTCCTTTAAACCTCGAACGGTTTTTGTTTCAAAGGCATTACATTGTCAACTTTTCAAAATCTTACCATGTTTGTGCATCCCCATTCATGTTTGATTTTCATCTTTGTCTTTGGGCTGTGCATCATAAATTCTTTAAAACACATTACGAAAAATCTCTGTTTTACTCGAGAAAAGAATTTTAGTGACCGCACACTACGCGCACTTCTTGCCTCGGAACACCGCACTTCACGTGCACTTGCGCCTCGGTACACCGCACACTACAACCCCTAACCCGGGATGGCCTTATCGGTTGCACTCCGATTGGTGCGAGACACCTTTCGGGCGCACGGGGTCATCCCAAACATCCCATCCTAGCCCGTGTAAGCCATGCACTCTTTGTGTCACACTTTGTCCAAGACCCCGGTTGGTTTTTGGCTTAGCTCGTGTCATAAAGCCTAAGTGTATGTTTTTCACGCCGGGCCCCGCTCCGAGTCAAGCTCGAGAGTTTTTAGACCGAAGGTCGTTCCCGACCCGAAGTCTTGAGCTTTTCAGCCTTGACTTTGACGCGGAGCTCTGCCGAAAAATATACCCGAAGGTTCAATGTGACGCCGTGTCACCAAACCTCGCCGTATGTACCGTGCCAGCCACAACTTGGCCAACGCTAAAAGCTAAAGGTCTCTCGCACAAGCGAGTCAGGAGAGGTCATGCCCAAATTTTGGCACGACTCCCGCCTTAACTTAAGGACGTTGACCTCGACTGTGGCCCGTACGCCGCACACGTCGAAAGTTTGCGTGATCAGCTAGCCTTAAGTTCACTTTTCCTTTGTCGGTGGAACTCGCTTGCCTTATCAGACCTCGCTCGGGATAGTCCGTCCTGAGAAAGATGATCTACAATGGAAACGAGGGGCTTATAAGCGTAGTGACGAGATCCACTGATTAGAGCTCTAGGATTAGTTGCGAAAAAGAAGACACGCTCTTTTCCAACCAATTAGGACTCTGAGAAAACGCGCTTTAAGTAAACTTTAATCGGTAACTGCACATTGCACAAGCCCGAAAACCTTGAGCCAAATACCCTTTTCCGAAGCCTAAACCCTTCCTTTCGTTCCCTGCAGCGAGCAGAAAGTGGTTCAGATTTCCGGGTCAGCGCCTTGCCAGGATCACAGTAACGGCAGCGTCAGACAGTTCTTCGGTTCCCTCAGTTCCCTCAGCCAGAATTTCCGACATGTCTAGCTCACCGAGAAATCATGACGGGGAAGGACCCCCGCCACCGGTAACAGATATGACATTGGAAGAAGCCATCCGGGCTTGTGAGGTTCACAAGAGGCAGAAAGAAGATCAGCAGAATTTCGTGGTACAACTTCTGAATGAGCGTGGTATAGCAGCTATCCCCCAGTCAGACGGTACTTTTGTCCTGGTCGAGGATGACGATTCCCCAAAACCAGTTCACCAAACCTTCAATCAGGTTCCTCCCCCGCCAACTTACGGGATGCCTTCCAGCCAAGGAAACAGCCGACCTAGGCTCCATGTTGCCACCTCTCAGGGCAACCCTGTCAATTTTGGTCAGCCCAGTGCTACACCCATCACTCAATATCACCAGCGCACCGCTGGACCATCTCAGGATGCCAATATCCCTCAATACCCTCCCGGGTTCGTCCCGTTGCCTATACACGAATCCCTAAACACAGGGGACAAACCCCGATACAGTTCAGAAAAGGCTCCCGTATATTCTTATATACCAAGCCTTCCACCTCCAATCACTACCGCTCATGTGGTAGCACCCGGCGCCGAGCCTCACAGTCCACCACTGGACCCAACCTTAGCTGGATGGTCGAACGGATGAAAGACACGAAAGCCACCATGAGCAGCTCAAAGCAGAAACGCTCAAATCCACAGATCCGGGAATGGTCACGCCTCTCCCTGCCAAGTTCAGAATGCCGGAGATGGACCGATTCGATGGAACCGAATGTCCTCAAACGCACGTCGACACTTACGTTCTCGGCATGAGAGCAAAAGGAGCGACCCTCCAGCAAATGGCCGACCACTTCCAGCATACGCTCAAAAGTTCAGCGTTACGATGGTTTTTGAGGGTCAAGCTCGCGGATCGCCACACCTGGGAACAGATCAGCAACATCTTCCTGGAGAGGTACAGATCCAACTTAGAATGGGAAACAAGTCGCGAGGACTTAATCACCACTGAGCAGAAAGCGGATGAAAGTGTTGGGGAATTCTACAAGAGATGGAGCTGGAAACTCTCCGAAATCATGGAGCCACTCTCCAAAGATGAACAGATGCGGATCTTCAAATCTTGCTTGAGACCGTCCATCGAACTCTCATCAGCCACAATTTCTTCCTGCATCTCCGGGCCATGGTCAATGCCGGCTCACAGATTCGAGAAGGATCTTAAGGAAAAGTTGGCTACGCACAGCCATACAGATACCGCTCAACAGCCTGCATTCAATCCCGCACCGGCCCCGGCAAAGGGAAAGATACGTGCCAACTACGTCCCATCAGGGACAGCAGTCGGGTAACAGAAACCCAGCCCCACAAAGCAACGGTTCTACTCAGAAGCTACTGCCGTACACTTCGACAAGTTGGACATGCCACTAAGCAAGATCTTTCGGAAGGGTTAATCAAGGAGGGTCTCCTTAAGCCCGTGGCCAATTACAAACCCAAAGTTCCCGTAGCCAATGCGGACAAGAGCAAATACTGCGCCTTCCATCGCATCACGGCCATACCACCGACAACTGTTTGGGGTTACGATACGAAATCCGTAACTTGATAGAAGAAGGCAAGTTAGAGCGCCTCCGTGGGCCCAATACAGCCGGGAATCCCTTTCCGAATAATAACAGGCGTGAATTCCATTGAGTGGGTGCCCAAGAAGAGTGCCACAGAACCAGTTTCTCCGCCTCTTTCAGCTGAATCCTCCTCTAATGTCCACATCGGCTACGATGTTTGTGATCGCTCCGCCCGCCCGGAGTACGAGTCTCGAGAAACCGCCCGGAGCAATCCTCCGAGAAAACAAAAGAAGAAATCCTCTCAACAAAGAATCGAGAGAAAGATACGAAGTCGGAGATACCGGTGTAGGTACACTTGGAGAACCCTCCGGAGGTTCGACTACTACGCATTGTACTCCAGCCATCCTCTTTGCCTCCAGGCCGTAGCACTCTAGAGCGACAGGGGTGGGAAAGCCGAAAAGCCCAAAACCGAAATTCGACCCTGGAACACCGGAATACCTCAGGATCTTGGTAGTCCTACCGCGCCGAAGCCTAACCCTCCGCGGGATCAGCCAAGATTCAACTTGTCCAGCTTCCGAGCCCGGACCGGTAAAGGAAGACCAAGGTCAGCTTGGCAATCCCACTCGATCAATGTGCTAACCAAGGGCGGCAACTGCCACAGGCAGCCTCAACATACTCCCCGAGGTTCCAAAGAAAGGCTTTACCTCGCAAGAGGAAGACAGAAACGGATGGCCGGATGACTCTCCTTCTACGGATAGAGACGAGATCTACGACTCCCGCCCGTATGGCGGCATGATCACGTTCCGTGATGAAGACTTACCGAGAGACGCCTGGGCACAACGAAGCTCTGTACATCACTCTCAAACTCAACACCGTATCACTCCCTGGAGTATTGGTAGATAACGGGTCAGCCGTTAATGTCCTCCCTCTCAGCATGATGCGAGCTCTCCGCATCCATGAAAGCCATTTGATACCGTCTACTCGGACTATCAAGGCCTACGACAACTCGTCTCGTCCCATCCTGGGGACAGTGACTCTGGAACTTTGGTTCGAAACCCAAATGGTGCCAGCAAAATTCCACGTGATGGACATTCCATCCGAGTTCACAGCTCTTTTGGGACGCCCTTGGCTACACCACATGAAGGCCATAGCTTCCACTCTCCATCAGTGCGTCAAGTTCATTAACCGACAGGGAGACCTCGAAGTCATCCGAGGGGACAGTTTCCTCATAGGAAACGAAGCCGAGACAGTAGCCAAGCGTGTCCGCACTCAGGCACCGGGTTACCTCATTCGAATCAACCAAGGGACTATCGGGGCAAATCTCATCAGATACCCTCATAGTCCGGAGATGCTAACTATGTAAACGTACTCGAGCAGTGCACTCGAAGCCATCCGATACATCAAGTTCAACTGTCGTTTCCAACACTTGGAGGCAGATTGGAAGGAAACGCCGAATATCGCCATGATACGGGCACATAAACCCCGCCTCCAATCGGAGGTTCGTCAGCATTCTCCAAACCAACTCTCGGCTCCCCCGCCAGCGAAGAGGTTTTTGTGATAAAGGTCAACAAGCACCGTCATTCTCGGGATGAATGCATGGAAGTTGCATGGGATGTCCTCCACGAGGAACTACCCGCCGCACCCTCTTCTCCAACGAAGAGCATGATGTTTTCCTAGCCGCTCCAAAGAACGCAACCCGACGCAATACGTCCCTACACCCGGATTGAGCGATCGATGACGATGAATCTGGACTCTCCGGAGTCGAGGACGCGGCAGACCCGCAAGCGCACCTCCGCATTCACATGCTCGCTTTGAGGACGGAACTCCTTCCGATCAGGTCACTTACGACCAAGGTTCCAATACCATGGAAATTGTCAAGCTCAACGTCCGCATGCAGCTATCCGACAATTGGAAGCACGTGATTCACGCAACGAGGAATCCCTCGATCAAGTGAAGGACGACGACTTCGTCAATATCATCTATTCCGTATCCCGATGAAGCAAAGGATCCCGTCCTTGTTATCGATTCTCGCAACACCAAGGTCACCCTCGATGACCGCCGCTCACGGTAAACGAGGCCCTGGCCAAGCCGAGCTCAGTAGCTCATCACTACTTCCGAGTACCAGCCCCAGCGGCAACCGGCCCGTGCCGTCGGGCCAAGCTTATACCCTCAAGCGCCGCCAAGGCCAAGGGCAACAAGAAAGGAGACCAAGCTCCTCACCCCGCTACAAGTCGATCAACCTCGGGAACGCTTCCGGCAGCCACCCCGAAAACATCTCGTGAAAGTCTTCCCCGTAAGGCGTAGCCGCCTTCCGACACAGAAATGACCACCTCAAAGATCAACATGCTTCATTCGATTCTACTCCCACCGTCACGGCTCCGGATTCAGATATCCCGCCAATCGACCGCTAGCTCTGATAGACTTGGCGATCGAACGAGATCACGAGACCGTCAACATTGCAATTCAATACCCCCGTGGGGTCAATCAAGCAGATATGGGCAAACTTCTTGGTGATCGAGATTAAGGAAGGACGCATGGAATGTCCCACCCGACTTCCTTCGTCAATGTAATCCAAGTGTTCCGCCATTCGGCGATTTGAATGTAATCACGGTTCGGACACTAGCCAGACGATGCGCACCTACGGAGACTGCCTAGGTCTCGCAAGGAAAGCTCTCATGGAGCTAGCCGCCAAGAAAGTCGTCTTTGGGACGAAGACCAAGCTCGAAAGACCTACAGGGACCAAGCCCTTAAAGTGTCACAGTGCAGCTTCAGGACATAAAGCTAGAGGCCACTCTAGACCAGCTCGACCTCGTGAGTTTTGCCCATGGCAACTTCCCTGACTACCGTCTGTTCTCATCCAACCCCTCTCGCTGTGCAAGGGTGGTCAACGGTCCCGATGACCTAGGAGATGGAACGACACGGCAGAACGAATCCCAGCCGCTTACCTTCCCGAGGAAAGCAAGTTCTCTGTGAAAGCGACGATGAAGACGATGAAACCATTCTCTTCAAAGCCGGTTACGGAGTCAACAAAACCGGAATCCCAAGGGTCCTGGGAGGGTGGGAAAGGATCATTACCGCACTCAAATTGAAAGGCCAACTCAGGGAGGAAGGTCTATTTAAAAACAGGAGGAGGATGGAAATTCGCCTCGAGCAACTACTCGTGGAAATTCCACGCCTACGACTTCATTTACGTAAAACAATCAACGGGACAAAGAACTACCACATGGGCAGATGTTCGGGAAGACGTGTACTCACCTTCCGACATACTCGCCACTCAGGTAAAGCAGAAAGGAAATCTCTCCCCAATGGAGGTTTATCTAGACTGCAGCACGCAGTTCAAAGAAGCACTGGCTATTCTCACGTGGGAAGAAACGCAGCATTAACCCTCGACGCAGCTCCGCCGCAAGAAGGTTGATCCGGGGCCCAGAGTGGAGGAAAACTAGCCAACCACGAGTATCGCTGCACTCCAACCTGCATCGCCCGAGTATGCTCAGCAAGAAGGAAAGGAACGCGATATACCGTGAAGAGATCAAGGAGACCTTTCGTTTGAGCCGAGAACTCTCCAACCTCCCCGAGGGTTAGCAACGCACAGCTCAGGGCTCAGTGCAATCACTGTTGTGCACCGACATTCGAACAGCCACGCCAAACCGTAGGCTACCTCCCTCAGAGGCACCTAAGCGCATCCCGGGACAGAATCCGTCAAGCCGCCGAAGCTCCCGGAATTCATCCACAATCAATGAGTTGAGGGAAGACATATGGCCCTATGCCACGAGGAATCCTCCTCTAACTATGGCTCAACTCAGTGAGCAACTGCTCGAAGGGACCAAACCCGATGTCGCTGCTCTAACCCGATCGGGTCAAATCCATGCATTACCACCTAAGGCCACCAAAAGCCGACGGAGCCAGACCGCAGTCCGCCAGCCGCGAAGACGCAAGTTCCTTGAAAGAGGACCCGATCCTCACTCACTCAAGCAGACTCAGCAAACATTTCCCTTTGGTCTCTCGCTCACCTCCTCTTATCCTCACAAGCCCAAGCTAGAGGAAAGCCTCGGCCCGTACCATGGTCCCCGTGGACGCAACCCCAGATGAAGTCATTCATATGATTGGTAACATCCACTATGGCAACATTATCACCTTCACAGATTTGGACCTTCCAAAATTTGGGGCCGATCACAATGAGCCGCTCTACATCACAGCCCAGCTGGACGAGCGTCGCCTTCCCCGCGTGTCGGTAGACGGAGGTTCCGGAATGAATGTCTTGCCCGCCAAGATGATGGACCCGCTTGACATCAAGCCCACAGAGCTTAAGCCTTCAGTCCACACTGTCAATGCCTATGACTCTACTTCCCGTACAGTTCTTGGGGTTGCTACTCTTAACATCTGGTTCGGCAAGCGGGTGATCCCCACCGAATTCCAAGTGTTGGACATTCCAATCACTTTCACAGCCCATCCTGGGCGTCCCCGGCCGCATCAAATCAATGGCGTGGCATCCACCCTTCATCAGTGCCTCAAGTTCATGCAAGGCAACGAGCTAACTACGCCTACGGCGACAGTGTCACCACCGAGGGGACCAAAGACCAACGACATTCCAGTCTTGGAAATCAAGCATAATGATGACATGCCATTAACTGGATTCACTCTGGAGACCTCCAAGATCCAAATATGCAACGTGGACCTTCCACTGTCTCACGATCAGATTCCTCCCGCCATGAGGATGATGAAACTCATGAACTTCATCCCAGGACTGGGGCTCGGCAAAAGGCTGCAAGGCCAGCACCAAGTTATTGAAGTCAAGGACCACACCACGGTCCAGGGCTTGGCTACGTGCCAACACCGGCTGACATCAAGGAAGACAAAAGGCTCGCCCGCACCAAGGCAGCAGCCCACAAAAGGGGAACCTCCGACGGCACACCCAACCTCCGACCTTACAGCTTTGACCTCGCTCATTACTTCACCAAGGGAACCGACAGCAGAACTGAGGGGACCGACAAGGGAACCGACAGCAGAACTGAGGGGACCGACAGTGGAACCGACAGCAGAACTGAGGGGACCGACAGTGAACTGATGAAGATGAGAAAGAAGCAGGAATAGTCAACACCAAGACTACAGAAAGAATGGAACAGCCTAGCACGGACCTCAAGCGTTTCAGAGGACTCAAAGCTAATCCGATAAGGGGAGCGTTCTCGACATCACAGCTCTACCTGGACCAACCGCCACCACTACCAAAGCATGAGTACACATTCAAGGGAATCCTGCACTTGGAGGAGCAACTCAAGGTACTCTCCATGGGAAACAAGTTGTTCGGATCAGCCGCCGAGGCCACATTCGAGACAAGAAATCCAAAGCAGAAGGAACCAGAATTCATAGAAGACGCTCTCTGGACCAGCCTCTACAGAGTCTGTTTGAAGAAGTCATGGAGTTGCCCAACTTGATCGACCGGGGCTCCGACAACAAAGCATGATCGCCATGATAGGGACAACAGGAGCCAAGCCTCTCGATCCCCGCACCCTCCTCAAGCATCCAAAGAATGCCACCGAAGAATTGGGTAACTTTCACCGACCAAGGGCAAGCCAGTGCAGAATTGGAAGACAAGCCGGGCCCGCACCCACATCTCCCTAAACCCGGTCTCAAACCCTTTGAGCCGCCTCTGTCAGAGTCCAGCCCTTCCGAGTCATCCAACGGCCTTACGCCGGAGGACTATAATGTTGTAGCCAATCATGTATTCCCGTTCTTGTGTAATGAAAAGTCTCGACCTTTCTGAGTATCCTCTCATTGCCACTTTAACAACCGATAAGTTAACAAACAACTTAAAAGACGTTAATAATTCAATTGATAAAGAAGCAGACACATTAAACGAACAATACATTAAAGAAGTTCTTGAGCGTGTAGTTGACCAAGAGGACAACCGGGCCCAAGCTGCCGAAGAGGTTATGACCAAAGTGAACCTGGGGTCAGTGCAAGAGCCTAAAGAGACACAAGTGGGCGCTTCTTCGCCGATGCGTAAAAGGAAGCCCCGATAAGCCTCCTCCGGAGTATGTTGACGTGTTCGCCTGGTCATATCAGACATGCCAGACTCGATCCCTCAATCGTGGAGCACAGAATTCCCCCGGATCCCGAATCCAAGCCTGTCAAACGTAAGCCGCGCAAGATCAAGCCAGAGTGGTCCTTGCAAGTTAAAGAAGAAATTGAGAAAATGCTCCAAGTTGGTTTCATCAGAGTGATTGAGTACCCGACTTGGCTCTCCAACATCGTGACGGTCACCAAGGCCAACGGAAAGGTCGATGCCGCGTGGATTTCCGGGATCTCAACAAGGCCAGCCCTAAAGATGATTTCCCATCGCCTAACATCGACATGCCGGTCGACACCACGGCAAATTTCGAAGTAAAGTCCTTCGTGGACGGGTTTGCTGGATACAACCAGATCAAGATGTCCGAGGAGGATCGTGCCAAGATCGCCTTCACCACTCCATGGGGACATACCGTTACACGGTCATGCCGTTCGGTCTAAAGAACGCCGGGGCTACTTACTGGGCCGCAATTTCCTCTTCCATGACATGATTCACAAAGAAATCGAAGTATATGTCGACGACATGATCATCCACTCCAAGGGATCGACATGCAGCACATGACAGATCCGAGGAAGTTCTTTAACAGACTCAGAAAACACTCCATGAGGTTGAATCCGGCAAAGTGCACCTTCGGCGTCAAGCGCGGCAAGGTACTGGGGTACATGGGTACAGAAAGAGGTATCGAAGCCGATCCCAGAAAATCAAGGCCATCATCGACATGAAGCCGCCTCAAACCCCGACAGAAGTGAAGAGCTTCATGGGAAGACTTCAAGACATCACCGCTTCATCAACCAGCTGACATCTCTCTCGCGAGCCCATGTTCAAACCGATGAAAAAGAATGCCGACATCAAATGGGACTCCGAGTGCCAAACAGCTTTCGAGAAGATCAAGACCTACTTGGTTAATCCCCCACCCCGTGCCCGCCACATGAAGACAAGCCACTACTCCTGTATCCGACAAGAATGACACGTCAATCGGAGCAATGCCGGCACAAGAACAGAAAGATTCCAAGGTTGAGCATGCAATCTACTTCGTAAGCCGAAAGCTTCAAGGAAGTGAACTCGCCTACTCAAAGCATCGAGAAAACCTGTACCGCCTTGGTATGGGTAGTCGGAAACCGAAACACTACATGCAGTCACATTCAGTGCTCTTGGTCTCCAAAGTGGACCCCGTCCGATATCTCTTTGACAAGCCATCCCTGTCAATGCGGCTAGCTAAGTGGTCATTCTTCCTGGCAGAGTTCGACATCAAGTACATGGTCGAAAATCAACAAAGGGCAGAGTAATGGCAGATCAGCTTGCCGACTTCCCGAGCAGTGAACCTAAGGGTCCTGATCCGCAATTTCCGGACGACGGAATCTTTTCACTTGACAGTGCAAACCGCTGGCAACTCTTCTTCGATGGGGCAGCCAACAAGAAGGGGAATGGCATTGGAATGCTCCTTGTCGATCCCAAGGACGAGCATACTCCCATAGCCATCAAGCTGAATTTTGAAGCAACCAACAATGCAGCAGAATACGAAGCCTGTGCAGCAGGTTTGGAAGCCGCCCTCGAGCGCAACATCTTAGAGCTGGATGTATATGGAGACTCAGCATTGATCATCAATCAAGTATCCAACAAATGGAAGACGGTAGATTCCGGCCTTCAGAAGTACCACGCGTACATGGAGGAGCTCATTGCTCAGTTCAAGGACATCTCTTTTCACTATTTGCCAAGAGACAGGAACCGCTTCGCAGACGCCCTGGCAACCCTCGCCTCTCTTGTCGAAATTCCCGAAGGGAAAGCAGTAAAACCCTCAGAATAGGCAGACGGGAAACACCCGCCTATTGCTGTGAGATCGAAAAAAGAAAAAGAAACGATCGACGAACCCTGGTACAATCAAATTTACCAGTACCTCCAAAGCGGAGAAGCTTCCTTCACAAATGAAGATGGAAAATACAAAGAAGGGATCAAAGCCAAAAACATGATGGCATTAAAACGCCTGGCATCCCATTTCGTCATTCTGGGGGGTATGTTGTACAAGAAGCGCCACCAAGGGCCACTCCTTCGGTGTGTAAACAAAGAAAAAGCCAGCGAGCTAATGAACGAAGTTCACAACGGAACCTGCGGTCCGCACATGAACGCCCGAGCATTGACACAGATCATTCTCCGTATGGGATACTATTGGATATCAATGGAAACAGACTGCATCCAGTTCGTCCGAAGCTGCGACAAATGTCAACGGTTTTCCAACCTCAATCACATCCCTCCTCACGAACTCTACTGCATGACTACGCCATGGCCTTTCGCCACATGGGGAATCGACGTCATCGGCAAGATCACTCCTCCAGGGAGCAATGGTCACGAGTTCATTTTAGTCGCAGTCGACTACTTCACCAAATGGGTAGAAGCCAGATCGTACAAGGTACTGAATTCTAGGAAGGTGGCCGAGTTCATCCGAGAGAACATCATGTGCCGATATGGAGTGCCCAACGAGATCATCTCCGACAATGGGACTCACTTCGAAGGAGATTGTGACCAACTACTGACCGAATTCAGAGTCACACGTCACAGGTCTTCTCCTTACAGACCACAAACCAATGGTGCAGTAGAGGCAGCCAACAAGACTCTCGCCATGATAATCAGAAAGATGACCACCAGAGGTCGGGACTGGCCCGAAAAGCTACATCTAGCCCTCTGGGGATACCGAACATCAGTCAGAACCGCCACAGGGGAGACTCCGTTCGCACTTACCTACGGAATGGAAGCAATGTTACCCGTGGAATTGGAAATTCCATCCCTCCGAGTCCTCTTGGAAAACGGGATCAATGAAGTCGAATGGCTACAGAGCCGTCACGACGAACTTGCTCTACTCGACGAGCGCAGATTGAAAGCCATGGAACACACTCGAGCCTACCAGAGCAGAATGGCACGAGCATTCGACAAGAAAGTCAAGATCCGAGACATCAGAGAAGGTGACTTGGTGCTAAAGGAAAAGCCTCCTACGCAGACCAATCCCCTCGGAAAGTGGGAGCCTACCTGGATAGGACCGTTCGTGGTACAAAGAATCTTCTCCGGAGGAGCCATGAAGCTAGCAGACTTGGACGGAAACCCTTTCGTTAACCCCGTGAACGGAAGCAAGCTCCGCAGATACTTCGTTTGAGGAAGAGCACGAGTCAACTCACCTTCCCCATACACCGTCCCCCTCAGTAAATTAAAGTGCTAAAAGAGTAATACCCAACTGGATACATTCCCGCTAATGATCCAGGTAAAAAACAGGGTCGCACTTCTTTTGTCTTTGTTTTTCTCAAATTCACCTAAAGTGTCGAACTACGGTGACCTGAGCCCCTTAGTCCAATTGTAAAAGGGGAACGTAGGCAGCCATCTTTGGTTCGGTCTAAAAAACAAAAAAATACAATAAGCATCAATTGCTTGTGTTTCGAAAAACTCTTTTCATTTAACCTACAAATTCATAACGGTTAAAACATTCTTTGATGAGTTCAAGCACGGTCAACTCTTGACTCGCTACACGCTAGCAAAACTACAATAAAACATTAATCAATTAATGTGTCTGCAATGACAATGGATGGATACTCTGGACAGCAAGGTCAACCTAGTTTCCCGTACTAGGTCCTTCATCCTTCTTCCCCTTCCCTTTTCCCCGGCGAGTGTTCTTCACCTTCGCAGGAAATATTCCGGTAGGCCTTCTACCTGGCTCAGGGACTCTTCCCGACGCCTCCGTCAATCCTGTGGCTGTCAATACAGTCCTTTCTCTAGCTCTGTCTCGAGCCGCCTCGCTTCGAGCCATCATCGCAGTGCTTTGATTGGCCTCCCGATCAGCACTTGCCACATAATCGGCCATGGCATCGCCAGTACGATTCCCAGGGTTAGCCCTCGCTTCTGTCCTCCTCAATGTCGAGCTGTCCAGGTGATCAGCACCCAACAGCTCACTCCGTCTCCACAAGATAGCCATCTGTGTCTCCCCCATACACTCTTCGTACCAGTCCAGATACTGCGTCGACAGAACAGTGCCCTCTCTCCGGTGAAAGAGAACCCTGGCAGGAAAGGACGTGTATTGCCACCACCGGGTGACCAGCAATAGCGTCGAAGGATCCTCCATCCGCAGAGATCCCACCTCAAAGGTAGCAGCATAACTCAGATCAGTCAGTGGCACCTGCTCCAGCCCGTACTGCCGCAGAACCAATGATGGAATATAGAAAGACGTCTGAGACAGCCCCGGCACTCTGACGATCAACAGACCCTCCTGAGCGGTCCTACAAGTCTGTAACTTCCAATGGGGAACCCACCATCGCAAGTGATGCGTGCCAAGTCTGGCCATCCAGAGCTCCAGCTCAGCCTGATTACCCCCTATCACCAGAGGACGTCGCGAGAAAGACCAAGCGTCACAAGACATTGGCACCTCAGGCATCATCTGCAGCCTCTCCCTCAACCACATGGTCAGCATAGCGGGACTCCCTCCCCACATGTATCGGCTACCGGTCGCCATCCGGCCTATGCCCAGGAACGTCTCGCCCAAGACCAATGGCACGATGTCTCCTCCACTCCGGCACTGCCTCACCAGGTCCAGTACACTGTGATGGCACACACCCAGAGACGTGAATGTGAACAGAGTAGCAATCACGCACAGAGCAAACGCGTCCCACGCAAAGACGCTCCCCTCAGCTCCGGCAAATCTTTCGGGCAGCCCCGAAATGTCAACATAATCGGTATCCTGTATCAGCATCCCGTATGCTTCTCCAGCCGAGATACCCAACAAAGACACTAGCTTCTCAACGATGGCCATGCCACCAGCATACGGAAGAACTAGCTGTTCCGTCTCAGGTCCTCCCAGAATGGCCCGGAAATCTTCAAACGTAGGAGTGACTTCGTTGTACGAAAAGCTGTACACATTCCTCCTTACGTCCCAGAACCGAGACGCGGCTCTCAAAAGGTCCCAATCTGGCATGAGCTCCTTCAAAGCCCAAACAGATTTAATCCCGTAACAGCCTTCGAAAAACCTTTTGTTCTGCCTCGTGTGGTTCCGTACCCACGACTGAAAGTTGTCCAAATATCGCTCTTGCATCCGAGACGATAACTTGGGAAAAGGAGCCATGTCAGAAGGTGAAGAAAACCTTAAAGAAATGGAAAAGAACTCAGCCAGAATGAGCAAAAGCAATGCGCAGTTCTTACAAATTGCAAAGCTGAAACTGCAATTTAAAGAATCTGGAAATTCATTTCAAGTCCGGCCGGACTCCCTCTGCAGTTGACTTGGTCAACTCTGCAGCTGCCTTAAAAGTTGGAAACATTTCCAAACCATGCCCTGTTCACTCTTATGAAATCCGCGTGCACTCGCCCCTGATTTCATTTAACCAATGTCAATATCCCTTCCGCCCCGGGCTCGTGCAACAGTGCAAATAATTAAAAATTAGTGCATACATGCTTAATTTTTGACCCGTTCAATTTTTAATGCATTTCTCCTTTTTATTTATTTTTGATTAACCTATTTGCTTATTTGCCGAAAATAACTGAAGGTGATCACAGAATAAAAATGCGAAGTACAGTTCTGCCTCATCTGCGCCTTTTTGCAAATATATTTCAAATCAAAATTTGTTCGACAAATACATGCATTTTGTCTAAACAAAATAGTAAAGAAAGAAAGCGAAAAAGGGGACTACTCGGAGTCCCGCTCGTCATCCGTACACTCGACGCACCGCTCCGCCGCCGCCGGATGCGTCGCAAACAGAACTCGCCGAACTCCTCCAGTAGGGAATAGGCAAAGGGCCTCCTCGGAGTACGCGAACTCGAGGACTCCCCTCTCGCGCCCGAGTGCGCAGAAGAAGGAGCTCCAAATCCAGCCGTTCCGCCCGCGAACCGGCCAAACCCCTGTGAAGTCCTCCCCACCAGTTTGTGGAGCGGGCGAACCCTCGGCCTAGACGGCCCCGATCGCGGACGTCCACGCTCCTCCGGGAACCGCACCGCATGAACTCCACGAGCCTCCCGGCGTAGGGCGACCACCCGTCCACCGGCCCTCATGGCCTCATTGTACGTACGGCCGGATACACTGCGAACCAGGAAAATCATCGAAAGCGAACAGAAAGTACAGATGCATCATGTGCGAGGAATGCTACTATCAAATGCAGAAAATCGAAAAGGATGCTCACCGAAGCATTGGGGTCCGCCTGTATCGTGGTCTCGGCTCCGCCGGAGCGGGATCACAAGTCGCTGCGCGAACCGTCCAGCCTCGTACGCTAGCCTAGCTCGCGGACAGGAAAATGTCGAGGACCTCCAGGGACCTCGCCTCCCTATGCCGCACTGCGGGCTCTCCACCTCATCCTCAAGAAAACATCATAAGCGGCCCCGCTATGATGTACTCGTGAAGTACACACCCTGAAGGTATCCCTCCGGCTCATCCATCGGCATCTCCCGGGATGCTGCATGTACAAAGGAGGATCCACCGGCACCAATGGAAGAGACCCTGCCTATGTCTTTGACGGGTCACCCTCTCCCAAATACATGGCGTCACGGTGAAGTCCCACCAAGAGCTTCCGCCGCCGTGTAGTCTCGCCGGCACCCGCACCGCGACATGATCAAACCTGCTCCACCAGGTCACTGGATCCTCTCGAGAACTCCGTGTTCGGCGCAGAGATATCTCCTCGTACGACACTCGAGTGCCAACCCTCGAAGAGACCGCCCTCTTCGCCTTCTTACGCCAAACCAGCAAGGCAGGGAACAGGGACGGTACGGCTCCTTGACGTCCCAAGCCTGCGGACCGAACACCTCGTAGCACCCGCACTGCCAAGGAAATGGAAAGTTATGTCGGCTACAAGCGAGATACATACGAGTACATAAAAGAGGCAAGGAAGAGAAAAAGCACGTAAACTTACATCCAAGACGGGCGTGAAGCGGCTAAATGTGTGCTCCTCTCCCCGCGAGAACCTGTCCAAAGAGTGGTAGAGCTCGGCCGGTCCAGCCTCCCCCACGCAAACCCCTCACGGCATCCGGATCCGTCGCCGACCCGAGCGAGAGGGAAGTGACAAGACGTGTCGGAAGTCGGGAACAAGGTCGCGACAACAAGAAACCAAAGGAACCCTCGAGCGGACGCTCCGCGGTCATCCTCAAGGACCCGGCGGATAATCGGCGACACCCGCCCTCAAGTGATGCTCCATCGGCACTGCATCGAATGCCTAAGCCCTGGCATCGGTAATATCGAAACCCAGCAGCCCTGACATAACCGCTCCGGTGTAACCATCAACCCACACCGCGCGTTGCCATAAGTCGGCAACCCGGTGATAGCGGCAAAATCCGTGGGAGTCACCGTCGCCTCCCCATCTCGAAATGGAAAGTGTGGGTCGTATCCCACCGTGCTCGCTTCAGCCGCGACATACATGGACACCGCCCTCGGCGTATCACTGTCGCGGCTACAAAGACTGATAAACCCGGCAGCCCGGAGTCAATCACCACTGTCGTGGACTCCTCTCTCCCTCTCGGGCCACGTCCGGGATAAGGCCCCACAATACCTGCACTGCCTCAAAGGCACCCCGACTCTTCTGGTTGTGGGTATCAACCATCCCTGTCCCCTGCAGACAAACAAGACAGAAGCAACGTCAACAAAATGCAACAACGCATGTCAAAAGGATGCAATGCAGACACGGTTCTCATTCATTTCCTACGTATATTCAAAATCTTTCGAAAACTCCGTCGAATCCGGAACTTTCAAAATCTTTCAAAAACTCCGTCGAATCCGGAACTTTCAAAATCTTTCGAAAACTCCGTCGAATCCGAAACTTTCAAATTCTTTCGAATTTTTCGAAAATTTCGCTCCGTCCCGAATTAAAGCTACTTTAATTTTGGAAAATGCATTTAGACATGGAATTTTGCAACCAAAATTTTTATGTCATCTACCCATGATGTCAATTGAACTACGTCCTAGTCAATTTCGACAACGATTCATAGCAAAGTCAAAAGCCCCAAATCGGGCACCAAAATCCCTAAGTAAATTCCTAACAAATTTCTAACATTTAAAGAATGCACATTCTTAAAATTAATGGAATTTGTAGGGAACTTACTTGTCTTTCGATCCCTCCCTTGGAGTTGTGGCGGTCCCTCGCCGGATAAAACTCCGCCGGATTCAATGGAAGAGTGGTGGTTCGAATGGTCCGAACCAATCGAGTTCTTTCGTCGTCGGTCCTTCCGTGGCGAGCCATTGGTCCTCCTTCACCCTCCATAGCGATTTTCCCTCACAAATTCGAGCAAACCTTGCAATTTGGGTTGGATTTCTCTCTCTTTTCTCTCCTCTCTCTCCGGCAACAGCAATAAGCCCGAACCCCAAGGTACGAACGCCTTGCAAATAGTCATCTCCGGCAACAGCAATAAGCCCGAACCCCAAGGTACGAACGCCTTGCAAATGGTCATCTCTCCGGCAACAGCAATAAGCCCGAACCCCAAGGTACGAACGCCTTGCAAATGGTCATCTCTCCGGACGCGGCCAATAAGCCCGAACCCCAAGGTACGAACGCCTTGCAAATAGTCATCTCCGGCAGCGACAATAAGCCCGAACCCCAAGGTACGAACGCCTTGCAAATGGTCATCTCTCCGGCAATGCAATAAGCCCGAACCCCAAGGTACGAACGCCTTGCAAATAGTCATCACCGGCAACAGCAATAAGCCCGAACCCCAAGGTACGAACGCCTTGCAAATAGTCATCTCCGGCAATAGCAATAAGCCCGAACCCCAAGGTACGAACGCCTTGCAAATGGTCATCTCCGGCAACAGCAATAAGCCCGAACCCCAAGGTACGAACGCCTTGCAGTCATCTCTCCAGGCAACAAAGAATAAGCCCGAACCCCAAGGTACGAACGCCTTGCAAACAGTCATCTCCGGCAACAGCAATAAGCCCGAACCCCAAGGTACGAACGCCTTGCAAACAGTCATCTCCGGCAACAGCAATAAGCCCGAACCCCAAGGCACGAACGCCTTGCAACAATCCCTCTTCGGCCATCCTCGTAAGCCCGAACACCTTTTCACTTCAGTAAGTGAACATTCATCTCCCCGGCCGCCAGTCGTAAGCCCGACCGTTCCACCTCAGCGGCAGCTGCAATAAGCCCGCACAACAATCCCTCTTCGGCCATCCAGGTAAGCCCGAACGCCCATCCCCAGCAGGATAAAGCGCGGCAATGCAATAAGCCCAAGACCCAAGGCACGAACGCCTTCGTCGGCATCGTAACTCCGGTTTGAGGCGCCACACGCCCTCGAAGGTTTCAGAAGTCCCATGTTCAGACGCCTCCCAACAGTCTCCATTCAGGTACAGGTACCTCGCGAATGGTCTCATCCAGGTTTAGACGCCTCCTAACAGTCTCGCTCAGGTCAAGGTCCCCATGCGCGGCCCTTGCCCCCTTTTCGAACTACGATCGGCTTGATTCCCGCTCGGGATACGTAGGAATCCTTTTCGCTAAGGGTCCAGCCAGCTGACCGCCCAGGTCTCTTTCAAAGTAAGGCATCCCGATTTGGATCCTTATCTTTTTCAACGACCCCACCTCCTTCGGAGGAGACGTCGCTGAGGGGCTAACTGTAAGTACCCAAATCCGTCAGAAAGTTAACCGAAATCCGTTAACTGGCCCGCTCCAGGTTAACCGGAACTCGTTAAACTCCCCGTTGCTGTGCCAACGAGACGTCCCGGGACTGCCCCGTGCATCCCGACGTCGAACCGTACTTAGCACGTGACATCTCACGTAAAAGTATGGCTTTCCCTAAAAACATTTTCGCATTTTCCGGCACGGGCGTTTAGACATTTCCCGGACTGTTATTTTAAAAAACGGACAAAACCGGGACCGGGGGACAAAATCCCACATGGCTGGTGACTCAGAGGGGCACGTGGCAGCCATGCCACTGCCCACACATCACCCTTCAATCAATTTCAGAGGGAAAAGACCAAAATGCCCCTGGTTTGCAAGCCAAGTCCGGCCGGACTCACTGTGCACTTTTCCTGAAATTGCCAGCAAGTCCCCCAGATTTCCAAAATTCCCAAAACCCCTGAAATTCAGTCCAAGTCCGGCCGGACTCCTACTGCAATTTTCACCCTATAAATAGAAGTTGCTGTCAAAGGCAAAGGAGGATTGATTTCATACCAAAAAATCACCACCCCACGGTCCAAACTGGTTTTCACCCTTCCCGAGCTCCCGTTTTGTCTCGATTCGCGTGAAACCTTCGTATTTCGATCAAATACGCACCCTACAACTTCGAAACAACCTTTCGAATCACTTTCCGTGTCCCGTACACACCTTCCGAGCCAAAGGAGTCGACCCTAGCCATAGGTATAACTCCCTCTCTCTGAATCTTCCGTTCCGTCTCGGTTTACGCGCCAGTCGCTATAACCGTTTCGAACGTCGTTATCAAAATGTAGACGCCTCCGTCTAACGGGGTCCGATACGTTTTAGCCCCTCGATCCTCTTCTCTTTCCGTAAGAGAAGTAATCACGGGTTAAAACGGCGTTCCGACCCCGTTCCGTTTACTTTCATGTCCTTTACAATTCCGAGCCGTTTGGCCTCGTTGATCGTCATTTACAATTCCGAGCCGTTTGGCCTCGTTGATCGTCATTTACAATTCCGAGCCGTTTGGCCTCGTTGATCGTCATTTACGAATCCGGATCGTTTGATTCCGTTGACACCGCTTTAAATATTGTCATTTACAAGTCCGATCCGTTTGGATTGTGATAGTATTTACTTTTCAAAAGTCCGAGTCGCAACCCGATTCGTTGATCGCATATCATTTAATACGCATTTTTCCCGTAAAAATCGTTAACAATGTAATGCCCGGTTTAAAACCGGAGTTCGTCCGTCGAACTCTCTTTCAAAACGCGCGAAGTGACGTTCGGCCTCCGAATGTTCATCTTCAAACTCAAAGTCAAAGCCGCCATTTGATACTTAAAATCATTTAATACGCTTTTTCCCGTAAAAATCGTTAACAATGACTCGTATGGCTCAAAATCGACGTTTGCACGCAAACGCTCATTTCAAACTCAAAGTCGACGTTTGCCACGCAAACGCTCATTTCAAACTCAAAGTCGACGTTTGCCACGCAAACGCTCATTTCAAACTCAAAGTCGACGTTTGCCATGCAAACGCTCATTTCAAACTCAAAGTCGACGTTTGCCACGCAAACGCTCATTTCAACTCAAAATCGACGTTTGCCACGCAAACGCTCATTTCAACTCAAAACCGACGTTTGTCATTCAAACGTTCGTCTTTTCAAAAGTCACCTAATCAACGTTTGTCATTCAAACCAAGATTAAGCTTGTCATTCAAGCCCCCATTTCAAAACACACACACACACACGATTTCGAGAAAGGTAGAAAGACTCGTCATGCGAGGCGTTTCGGGCGATCTCGTCATACTCTACCCGAAACGTAACCTGACCTCCGAACCTAACAATCTCTGGTACAAAAAGCTTTTTACTCGTTTTTGCTGCCAATAAAAATGATCCCCGTTTTCAAAAAGCCTTTTCCTAAGTTTTTGCTACCAATAAAAACGACACCTTTTCACAAAAGCCGTTTCTCAACGTTTGGGCTCAAAATACAAAACCGCGTGGCGACTCCTCATTCTGCTCCTCCCCGTGAAGCGAGGTCTCAGACACCAACCCCCCGCGAAAGACAACCGCCTTTTCCGCCGCCCGCGCGCGCGAAAAAGATCGGGTAATTTCAGTATGTATAACAGGCGTATTTGAGGAAGCTTTTTACGGCGGTGTATAACCGCCGTATATAATGAAAATTATATACGGCGGTGTATATACGCCATATATAATATGCGAGTCGTCCAGTATAGCACGAGTCGTCCCATTTGCACCCCACCCAGATTCCCTCGTCCCCCTTTGGGGACGAGTCATCCATTATGCTTATATACGGCAGATGTAGGGTTCCGCCGTAAATGACTAGTTATGAGACGAGTCGTCCAACAGGGCACGAGTTGTCCCATTTACACTCCACCCAGATTCCCTCGTCCCCCTTTGGGCACGATTCGTCTAATGGCCTATTTACGGCAAATTTTTGAAACCGCCGTAAATAACTATATTTTTTTCCCAGCCAGCTCTATATAATTCACTTTCCCCAAAAATACACCCACAAAAACCAAATTCAACCTGTACACACACAAATGCAACCTGTATATAACCAAAAATACACCCGCAGAAACCAAATTCAACCTGTATATAAAATAACTAGTAAACCGATCACAAGAATACCAAGGATGACACACAAATCACATCGTATCACATTTGATTGAATATTCAATAAAAAAAAGGCCAGTCCATTTCGACAAACGACCCACACCCAAGTTCCATAGATTTTGGGCCGCTATCCCGATCGACCCCCCAGCAGGGGCCCTTTTAGGAGTATAACAAACCCAAAATGAAATAGGAAATGCAGGAACTAATCACATCAAATGTTTCCTAGACATGAAACCTGAACCGGAAAGTGAGTGAAGCACAAACAGACTATGGAAACAAGTTAGAAGTAAGAACATTCAAACACGAATAACATCAAACATTTTAACCAGTTCTACTTAACAAAAACCATAAGTTCAGTGGCACAAAAAGCAATCCCGTCCCCATCGAAGGTACAGAATACTGAAATTGAAATCAAAATTATAACTATGTAAACTAGCAATTTGCTTCAATTACAGTCAACAACAACAACAATAGTACCAGTGACAGCAACAACAACAACAGCAACAGCAACAACAGTAACAGCAACAACACAGCAACAACAGTAACAACAACAACACAGCAACAACACCAACAGCAACAGCAACAGAAAAAATTAAAAGTAAATCAGAAAAGGGGGAAAGAAATGTATACCTGCTGATTCGTTGTTGATCTAAGAAAACACGTCGCTAGGTTTTGGAGCTGAGGCGATTAGAGAGAGAGGAAGACCGGAGAAATCGAACTTTAAGAATTCCGGCAAGGCGATTTCGGGCGTTGTTGGTGGCGGTGAACGGAGAGAGAGGGAACGCCGATTTGGGGAGAGGAGAGAGAGAGAACGGAGCTAGAGCTAGGAAGGGGATTGTTGGATTGCCCTAGAGGAGAGAAGAGAGATGGTTTTTGCGCGAAACTGAGAGTTGGAAATTTGGGTTCCCGGTATTTATTATTATATACGGTGGATATTATACGCTGCCGTAAATATTGTGCACTATTTACGGCGGACGCGTGTCAACCGCCAAATATACTTAACTATTTACGACGGATACTAATATACCGCCGTATATAACTTCAATCTCATATACGTATATGTCAAACGTACATATACAACTTATTTACGGCGGCTTACACCGCCGTATATAAGAAATATATACGGCGGTTGTGTATTCCGCCGTATATATTAATTATATACGCGAACGCGTATCACCCGCCGTAAATGAGTGCCGTAAATAACCAACTTTCTTGTCGTGTTTTCCCGAAAAGAGAAGTATCCAATTGATACTTCCAATCACAAACCAACTATACAACGTACCCTGACAATTCCCAAAAGAAAGCCGTCCAAACTCCTCCTCGGCCTCACTGGTTCGGGCCTCCTGTCTCAGCGCGGTCTAAAACAGTAAAAGGGAGAAGGGTGAGAATAAATATCAATAAGCTATTATGATGCAACAAGATGTCATATAAGATGCAACACATAACATAGTTACACACGAAACCTTGCTTAAAGCGGTAACACATTACGTTACCTCAGTTTACCTTTCCCGTCTGAACAAGATGTCGTACAACATGGGAGTAATAACTCCTCTCTTTAGTGAACTATTTATACATATTCACCATCTTATAAGCTCATTTTTCAGATAACCATATAAGATTACTCGCTATCTGTAAATGTTTTTGGCTAAGTACAGAAGCTATCACCCCAACTGGGCCACAGAAGGGGACAGTCACATGTATAATGTAATCGATCAACTCATAGAACATTTTCCATAATTGATAGAATTCCATTATACCCCTAAACATGGGCTGATACACAATTTCAAGCACATAAACCGATACTTGAAAATAAATCCATACTCGAAATATCAATCAATCAACATGGTAATATTACTCATGTTCAAATCAACACAATAGTGCAACTTATGATTCAAACACTATTGAACAAAAACACCATGAATATGTAACCATGTATTGACACAATATATCACAAACAAGCCTTACCTATTCACACACAACATTGTTTAATCTCACTAGAATGTATAAGGTTATTTTACCAAGTTTTTTTTATCAACTTTGGTTAAATTTCACATTGCTTTCCAACCATTTTCAAGACAATATTTAATAACCTTACTAGTATCATTTTGGACAAGTTAAAACATCATTTGATAGTTCATATAAGGTACTTTGATTAGGGTATTCAATTGGGCAAAAGTTGTATTAGGGAGTTAGGAATAAATTGCTTGAAAAATGATTCAGCAGCAACAGGGCAAGGCACGACTCGTGCCCTACAGCACGAGTTGTGCCAATCAAAGCAGCACGAGTGCAAATTATTGCACGACTCGTGGTCACGAATGGGGGATAGGGACGACTCGTGCCCACGAGCACGAGTCGTGCCCTCAGGAGAAACATCAGAACTGATGTTTCACTCCAAAACCTTCATATTACATACCCTTTCACTTCAAACCAAACCACTATACCAACAGTTTCACTCCAAAACCTTCATATTACATACCCTTTCACTTCAAACCAAACCACTATACCAACACTTCATTATACTCATCCAAAATCTATTTCCATCCATTTCAAACCCAAGTAAAATATCCAAAAATGACATGCAACATTTACACTTCCACCATTTCAACATTAACACATCAATGAACAAGATTTTAAGAAGGGGAAAATAATAACTTACTTCAAAATAAAACGAAAAGAGTGAAAACTTTAATCGGATAGGAATGATCCACTCGGCTTTCTGAACATTCAGATGCAAACGGATCGAAGAACGGATAAAAGATGGATTTATAGGAATTTTTTTTGAAGGAAACCTAGGTTTTGATATTTCTTGGAACAGAGTAGATGAACATTGCTGATGTTTTATTCTCATAAAACTTTCTCAATAAAACACAAAGCAAGGATATACATTAACCTATTTCCACTTAAGCTCCTCCATGACTTTAGTTGCTACAACTAACTACCTTAAGCTTTAACTTTTACACTTAAGCACCTCAACATTTTATAAGTTCTTATTTAATTTTTTTCAATATTATTAATTTACTACACCATTCCTATTTGTTTCATTTAGATATTAAATAATTAAAGTTAATTTATTAACATTCTTAAAATGTCAAATAGGTTATTAAAATATTAAACTAACACATAAAAATCACAAATATCATGCAACTCATAAATGATAATGCAATACACCCTATCTACACGTGCTCGACATGTGATCAAAATAGTGCCTAGGTTTAGGGTCGTGACATGCTCGATCTTGAATTCTTCAAAAGCCAGATCTCATTCTTCGTTCCATGCGAATTCATTGACATTCTTCCCAGTTTTGAATAAGGCAAGACATTTCTCTTCATACCGCAAGATGAAGCGGCCAAGTGCTGTTATTCGCTTATTTAGCTTTTGCACATCATTCACACATGCAAAAGGTTGATTGCAGATTATGCACTCGGGTGTAATAGTAAAACCTTTTAGGTTTGATAACTAAGATATAAGAATTAGAATGTATTGGTGTGTTTGTGATAGGGTTTAGATAATGTGTATTACCTTGCCCAATAAAACAAGTGAGAATATTTATACTAGAGAGAGACCAGTTGGATGGATTTCATCCCTTAGGGGGCATTCGGTTCGTGGTAATTGACCATTCCGCGACAGAATGGAATGGTCAATTCCGTTTGACCCATTCTAACCCCGTGTTTGGTTTGCATTTTCCATGGCAATGGAATGGCAAATTCCTTTGAATGAAGGAATTGGCCATTCCTTCCAAATATGGGAGGAATGGTCAATTCTTTCAGGAATGAATTTTTTTTTGACCAAAATACCCCCAAGTCCAAATCACCCCTACCCCTTGCCTATCCACCCCCACCCCGCCCATGCCCTACCCCACCCACCCACCCCCTGCCCTACCACCCCACCCCCCACCCCCACCCCCACCCCTTCAATTTTTTTTAAAAGACCCCTTCCTACCTGTAAGTACCCTAATCTGGATCACCTCTTCCAAACGCACGGGAAACACCGCAGACTCACACAAACGCAGTCTCGAATACCCGTAACTCTCAAAAAACCATAAAACCACCAACCAAACCAAGGGGGGGCCTTTCTGGAACAAAATAGGACAAAAGGACTTTTGAGGAATTATGCAAAAAAGCAGAGATGGTCCATACGAACCTCTTTGTTATCATAATTACTGAATCCTCTTAAAGTCCACCTTATTCCCTCAAATCCAGGAAATCATAATTACTGGATTACCTTGGAGGTCCGTACGGACCTTTCTGCATGCAAGGTGGTCCGTACGGACCTTCTTGTTACCAGACACCATCATTCAGAATCCTCTTAAAGTCCACATCATTCCCTCAAATCCGGGAAAACCAAAATCTTGGATTTCATGGAAGGTCCTTACGGACCTTCTTGCACAAATCTGTGGACTATAAATAGAGGGCTCCCCCTCCCTAATTTTACACATCTCTCTCTTCTCTCCTCTCCCCCCAGCCTTTAGGCACCCCTCTATGTCCCTTCGGGGCAATCCCGGTCCCTTTCGGTTCCTCCTGAGGCCTTCCGAGCTCCCTTGTGGTGCTCCGAAACCTTTTCGAGCGCTCCCGCGACGCTCTCGAGGTACTCTGAGGCCCCTCGTGGTACTCAGAGGCCTTTCTTGGTCTTTCCCAAGGCGTCCCGGATCTTTCCGAGTCAAACCGGCGATTCCGGCCCACGCCGAACCTCTGCCCGAGTGACCCCTGCCATCTCAACGCACGCCGAAACTCTGCCCGAGTGACCCCTGCCATCTCAACGCACGCCGAAACTCTACCCGAGTGATCCCTGCCATCTCAACGCACGCCGAAACTCTGCCCGAGTGATCCCTGCGATCCCAACACACGCCGAAACTCTGTCTGCAGACAACCGGCTCATCCCGAAGCACACCCGGTCCGTCCCGAAACACTATTCCATCCTCAAGCACTATTCCCCAGCGGAAGACAGACACGAACCAATATTGGTAAGGCTTCCTTTCTACACTATTTCAATACATTTCAATACGCAGTGTACAATGTAGACATCCGATACAACATGCATTTTTAAAAGCACATACACACACACAACATTTAAAGAATAAGGGTTACCGAAAGACTCGTTTTTACGAGGCGACTCGGGTGAGCTCTAATATTCTAATATTCTCTTCCCGAGGAGTCATCTGACCTCCGAACTCAAAATCTCATCTCACAAAAACAATTTATTTTTAAACTGATGCCCTTTTTCAATGTTTTGGGCTTAATAAAAACGACGTGGCGACTCTACAAAGCAAAAACACAGCGAGACACCTCCACCAAGAAACGCCGCAAGGCGGAAATGCCAGATGCCGGGGCGCGAACGCGCTGCCTCTCGGATCCGGGCTATTTCAGTTGGCGACTCTGCTGGGGAAATTTTTGTTTTAAAAACTTTTAAACAAAACAAAAGATTTTTAAAACGATGATGAGGGTCAAACTTTCATTTTACCCCCTTCTTTAACTGTTGTGTGTGTGCATGTCCTTTACTTTTTATTTACAAAAAAAATAAAAATACAAAAAAATGCATCAATATACATCTGTGTACATATATTTAAAATTCTTCAAAAACTTCTGTTTTACTCCGAAAAAAAAAGAATTTTAGAGACCGCACACTACTCGCACTGCTGCCTCAGTACACCGCACGATACTCACATTGCTGCCTCGGTACACCGCACGCTACGCGCACTGCTGCCTCGGATACACTGCACACTACAACCCTCAACCCGGAGTGGTCTCAGTTGCAGTCTGTTTGGTCTTCCTAGGCCTCTTGGATGCGCACGGAATCATTCCAAACATCCCATCCTAGCCAAGCGTCAACCCTGAATGTTTGAGTCTTGAGTCACACTCTGTCCAGACTCGGTTGGTTTTTACCCAGTCCGTGTCATACAGCCTGGATACATATCCCATGTCGGCCATTTTCTGAGTCGAAGCTCGGAACTCAAGATCCCTTGCGCAAGCAAAGCGATGAAAGGTCATGCTAAAATCTCGACCTGATCTTGATTTCCGAAGCTACACCCAGACGATGTTCCGTCCCAGATATAAATCCATGCTCACATGACACTATGTTATCAAGCCTTTAATACGTCAACCATGACAATATGACCCAGCCAATGCCTAACGTCACAGATCCCTTGTGCAAGCAAGGTAAAGAGAGGTCATGCCGAACTCTTGACCCGATCTTGACTCAGTGGCCGGCTCGGTTCACTATTCACATGGCTAACACATTAAAACGAACATGACAGGCTCGGTCCTTAGGTTCAGTTTTTCTTTTAGGCCGGTGGAAACCGCTTGCCCAATAGGACCCTCGCCCGGGGCTGTCCACCCTGGGATGTCGAAATACAGGTGCAAAACGAGGGGCTTATAGCCACACAGATGGTCTCCACTGACCCAGGATCTAGCATAGTTGCAAAAAAAAAGAGCAATCTTTTCCAACCTACCTAGGACTCTGAGAAAAAACGTTTTAAGTAAATTAAAACAACAAAAAAAATCAGAAATAAAAAGCGGAAACTGCATGTCACGTGAGCTTTCCCCCTTTTTCATCCAAAAAGGCTTTCCCATGTCTAAACCTTACCCGTCACCCCCCTCCAGCGAACCGAGAGTGGTTGAGAGTACCCGGGAGCCGACTGTGAGGACCCCAACCCGGAACCTAACACGTGTCCCGAGCTGGAGCGTCCCCAAACTAACTCAAATTACCTAAAATTTTTAAAACTTTGATTTAATCAACAACTTAAACATACTTAACATAACCATTTCAAAATAACTCCACTCCTCTCCACGTTGGAGGAGGAGTTGAACAACTTCGAAAGTAATAAACTGTTTTAGTTACAAAAGATTTCGGTTATAACGTAGAAACTAAGTTTAATTTATACAAACTCCATAAAGGAATTACACCAAAATACATCTTTCTACGCCCACCTATACATACCCCGACAATCCCAAAATATCACTTCCAAACTCCTTTCCGTCCTTACTGGGCCGGTCCGCCTGTCTCGGGATCTAAAAACATTAAAGGGAGAGGGGTGAGAATAAATCTCAGCAAGCTATTATGAATGCAACAATATGTCAAGTAAGATGCAACACATAACAAGTTGCATACAGCACATTGGAAAAGCTGTAAACACCTTACATTATCTTGGTTTACCTTTTCCCGTCTGAACAATAGTCGTACAACATTGGGGAATAAAACCCCAATCTTAGGTGAGCTGCTTAAGCAATACTCACATCTTATAAGACCCATGTCTCAGGGAACCATATAAGATAGTAGCAACTCTGTAAGGCTTTTGGCTCAATACAGATGCTATAACCCCGACCTGTGGCCACAGGAGGGGACGGTCACAGATTTAACGTAATCCGATCACATTAGGTCACATGTCCATAATTGATCGTATTACGCTATACCCCCAACATCAGCTGATTAACATAAGTCCAAGCACATAATAGTTACTTGACATAAAATCCACCAAAGGGATAATAAATATAACAACATGGTAATTTATACTCATATTCAACCAATACCATAGTGCAACATTTATTTAACACACTATGCATAGTATAATAAATGAATATGAAATCAAGTAAGGCAATAAGGTAACATCAACCCACCCTACATAGTCATTATACAACAATACAAGGCCTCTATAAAGGTCCAAGTTAAATCTACCAAGTTGGAGTCACATTTGTCAAGTTGCCAAACTAGGCTGCCAAGCGTTTTCCAAGCAATATTTAATGTACTTCCCCAATTCCATTTTGATCAATTAAGATGTCATTATGTAGCCAAAGTGTGAGGATCCCAACCCGGAACCTAACCCGTGTCCCGAGCTAGAGCGTCCCCAATAGAACTCAAACCACCTAAACTTTTTAAAACTTCGATTTAACTTACAACTTAAACATACGGAACATAACCGTTTCAAAATAACTTCATTCCTCTCTACATGGGAGGAAGAATTGAATAACTTTAAAAGTAACAACCTGTTTTAATTACAAAAGACTTTGGTTATAACGTAAAAACTAAGCTTTACACACACAAACTCCATAAAGGAATTATACCAAAATACATCTTCTACGCCAACCTATACGTACCCCGACAATCCCAAAATACCACGTCCAAACTCCTTTTCGTCCTCACTTAGCCGGTCCGCCTGTGTCAGGATCTAAAAACATTAAAGGGTGAGAATAAATCTCAGCAAGCTATTATGAATGCAACAATATGCCAAGTAAGATGCAACACATAACAAGGTACATCTCACATATTGGTAAAACTGTAAACACCTTCCGTTACCTTTGTTTACCTTTCCAGTCTGAATCATAAGTCGTACCACTGTGGAAGTAAATACTCCACTTATTCTGTGAATGCATATCCACCAGAATCAATATCATATAACCGAGATAGTTATGATTATAACTCGTCTCCTGTGAACTGCTTAGGCATATTCACATCTTATAAGACCCGTGTTCCAGGGAACCATATAAGATAGTAGCAACTCTATAAGGCTTTTGGCTCAATACAGATGCTATAACCCCAGTCTGTGGCCACAGAGGGGGAGAGGTCACAGGTATAATGTAATCCGAGCACCTTATGGAACAATTTCTCATAAGTGATTGTATTCCATTATACCCCCAAAGATCAGCTGATATAAAACACGCTCAGGCACATAATAGATACTTGAAATAACATCCACCAAAGGGATAATAATATATCAACATGGTAATGTATACTCATGCTAAATCAATACCATAGTGCAACATTCATTTAATACACTATACATAATACCATCAATGAACATAAATCCAAGTAAGGTACGATATAACCAATAAATCCACAAATAGGATAACAATACATCCATACGATAATCATATCCACACTTGGGATAACCATGCAACCATATAATGAACATATCCACCCTTTGGATAACAAGTTAACAACATAGTATAAAAATCCACACTTTGGATAATAATGAAACAATGTGATAAATACACATTCCCAAACTAGCACGATAGGGTAACATACAGCTTCTACACTATTCAAACCAATCACCAAGGATAGGGGCAAGTAAGGCCACTATGTATCATAAACCATTCCTACATAGTTATTATACAACCTCGAATAACCTTAATAAGAGTTCAAGATCTACTTCCCAAGTTTGAACTACTTTGGTGAAGTTACTAATCAAGCCTATTAACCATTTTCCGGACAATATTTAAACTACTTCCACTAATCCATTTTGGTCAAATAAGACGTCATTGCGTAGCCAAAGTATTCTACTTTAATCTAAGTTAAAGAGATTTCATTTTGGTTCTAGTTTGAATAGGTTTAAACAACTCTAAAGTTGGTTCAAAGTTACCAGGCCAGGGCACGACTCGTGCCCTTTTGACCTTTCCCAGATTCATGCGTCCCTTAGCAAGGCACGACTCGTTATTTCCACAGGGCACGACTCGTGCCTTAGGGCACGACTCGTGCTCTTTCAGCCTTAAGTTGATCAGAACGATTTAACTCCAATTCCACGAGTCGTATCCACGAGTTGGCCATGAGCACGACTCGTGCCAAGGGGCACGACTCGTGCCACGGCCAGATTCAGGTACCAGCAGCAGCTCTAAGTCTATATTCCAAGAAACCCAAAATCCAACCCAAGCTTCCTCTAAATTGTGAACACAAGAAGGTTTACTCACTTCACCACTCTCATACTAAATCATTCCTAATCACATAAGATAGATTTAATCAAATTAATACTTAGTTGTTTTACTCCTTAAACTACCCAATTCATATTTAACCCTTCTACTTCCATTTAAACCATACCCTTTCTTCTTTATCAATCTCCATGAACATCAATCTTGTATCTAGTTCATTAAACAATTTCTCTACTCCAAGAAAGTATCCTAACATTTCAAACAACATTTATAACAATATTATTAACATCAAATATTCCATGAACATTTATTTGAAAGAAAGTCATAATAACTCACATAGAAAATATGGGATGGAATGAGGATTTTCTTAGCTTGATGCGCTCCTCTCTTCACCCCGAACACGGAAGTACAATTGGATTGCCAAATGGGGAAGAATTGAATTCTCTAGGAACTTGAAAAGTGAGGCTTCAAGAAGGAGCTTCCATGGAAATTGGGAGGAAGGAAGAAGAAAATGGTGAGGGAAAATGAGGAGGATGGAGGAAGTATGGGAGGCTTTGACTAAGAGAAGAATATGGTGAGGGAAGTAAGGGGAGAGCATGCCCCCCATGCCAAATAATTAAACCTTAACCTCATTTCACATTTTATCCATTTTCTATTATTATACTTCTCCCAAGATGCTTTACTTTATTTCCCTTGAAATCCTAAGGATTCTAAATTATTTCCCAACCATCTCATCTTAATATAAGAAATTAAAGACATAAATGAACACATAAGGTTAACATAAATATTAAAAGCATATAATATGATACTAAAATAGTGCCTAGGGTTAGGGTCGTTACACTCACTCCCCCTTAAAGAAAATTCGTCCCGAATTTTAAACTTGCTTACCTTACTGATCAATTAAAGAAGGTGACCTCCCCCACAATAAAATTACACTTTAAAATAGTTTCCTCAATAGTATTATTATTATACCCATTTTCACAACCCGAATGCTCTAAAAGTTTAATTTCGGACTTGCGATTCTAATAACTCTCAATGTTTCCCCCAAATAAGTCAAATCCGCTTAATCATCATTAGTTGAAGAACTCCATACACATGAGGAATCATAAAGATAATTTCTCCCATACAATGTTCCATACGTTACCAATTCAATGCTGAACTGAAATCTACTAATATACGCAAACTCACTAAGGTTAAATAAACTTCTCAAGTTGAAAGGAATTCCATCACACAATACACAACTTATTCTCAAGAATCTGGATAGTCTTCTCTGTCTGCCCATCTGCCTGAGGATGAAACGCATCACTGAACTCGACTTGGAACTCAAAACCTTGCACCCAGCTTCCCAAAAGCACAATGAATCCTCGATCCCGATCTGGTAAAATGTTGATTGGTGCTCCACGAAATCAATCAATCTCCCGCATGCACAATGTTTTAATTTCTCCCTCGAATACTTCGTTGATATAGGTAGAAAGTAAACCGACTTGATCTATCTATCCACTATTACCCCAACACACCCATCTTCATTGACGTTGAAGGTAGTCCAGTTACAAAATTCCATCGCAATGCTTTCCCATTCGAATCTTCTAACTCTTCTTCAAATCTTGATACCTCTTCAAACTTTCCTGATGAATTGCAATTCTAGATCTATGGTCTTCCTCTAAAGCTGGTCTTCTAATCTCTTGCAGCAACGTACACACATTCCGAGTTGAGGGTTAAATTTTCATCCTAATTCGATACAAAATCCTTGGTCTTCCTATCTTGAAACTAGCCGATAATCCTCTTAACTTCTGAATCATGGTTGAACTTCCTCTAAGGTCTCCACACTATAAGTATAACTTGAATATTCGCAATCATATCTCACCTTGCAACTCAAAGGATATACTTGTTGACACATAAGCCTTTCGGTTAATCGCATTTGCAATCACAATAACTTTCCCGGGTAGCAAGATATAACACAATTTAAGTCTTTTTAATAATTTCAACCCTCGACTCTGCTTATTGTTAAATTCCTTCCGAGCCAAGCCAACAAATACTTTAAACTTTTATGATCGGTAACACATCTCAGATTTAGTTGCACATAATTAAAATTTCCACTTGTAAAACGCAAAATAATCTTAGTCACTTCCAAGTTGAAAATAAGAAAATTCTGCTCCGCCTGTTTCACTTCCTCTAAACATAAGTTATCATTTTCCCATTTTACATAATATCACAAATTAACCTTCCCTTGATACGCAATTAAAATTGCCAAGTTCTCACATCCATTAGTCAGATAAGGATCAGATCTACAGTCAACCTATTCTTCATCTCTACCTATATGATTCACCCTTATTGGCATCTTACCTCATGGATACCTCTTTCAAGGTTAACTAAATCAACGATAATACAATTCTCAAGAATCTATTGATACTCCCTCGGTAGCACCCCTTTCAACCCTGAAACTACGGACTCATTATGGCAATATTCCCAAACCAACTCACAATTGCTAAACTTCACACACAAATTCTTCTCTTGAAGAATAGATAACAAAATTCACAATTGATTTTCATGATATTCTCAACTTCAAATAAGCAAGGATGTCACCAATAATAATTTCCACAAGCCATCAAGATAAGGATAAAACTCTGCTCATTATAACTACAACAAAATCGAGACCATTCTATAAGGTGCTTTTGATATAGGCATTAAACCTGACACTAAATTAATACGTAATTCCACTTCCCAGCCTGGAGTCATATAATACTTTGCTGAAAGCACATTTATCATTTTCCTAATTAGCACATAACATTTTTCGAAGACTTCTTACCCAAGTCTACCACATATCAATTAATCTTCACACCTTTTAACCAAAATTTTTCAATCTTTAATGCATATATAACAAGGATACCACATAAAGGCTTATCTGTATTTAATACCATATAGACCAATTAAGCATAGAAAAGAAGACTCGCTTCATACGACAGTCTATCAATGCACGGCCACTACTTAACCAATCTAGGCCAAGCATACATCAAAATCACACATTGGTAATCATACCAAATCAACTGGCAATACATGCCCAGCTAAAACCACATCACACTTGTGGTAAATCAAGAAATTTCGAGGTACTCTCTCATAAGAGCAGAAACCTCTAACACATAAACAAATCTTATGCAATATATGCCACGTTAAAGCAAAATGCAATGCCAAACATGCATGAAATGAACCGGGATCTATAAAAGTATGACCCCTACTTCTGAGACAGGTATTATACCTCTAAAGAACGCTGAGGGATCTATCCCTCCAAGACTCAAAACAAGGATTCAACTTTAAACATTCCCTTTTGGATTTCCTTCATTGTCCCTTTTCATTCCACCTCTTTGCCCCCTTTTATCGGTACCCGAAGCTAACCTCTGATGAAATACAGGGCAATTTTTCTTGTAGTGCCCCATTTCCCCACAATTCATGCATTTTCCTTGCTTACTCCAACACTTGTCTTCAGAATGACCCATCTTCTTGCAATAACCACATACAATCCTTAGCTGCCTTGAAGTTGGACGAGTTATCGGAGTCGCCACTTCTTCTCCTCTCGCTAACTCCGGTGCTGATCCTCTCTGTTGCCCTCTACTATATCCAGAACCTTGGCCTTGAAATCTCTGTTTGCTTCCACTTTCACCCTCAGATCTACCCCGGTGCTCGTCAATATCATTCTCTATCCGATAGGCTTTATTCACTGCTGTCTGGAAATCTGTGAAGTCGTGAGTCAATAACTGTTTCCTGAACTCTAGCCTTAATCCCTTCACAAATCGATATACCCGTCTCTCTTCTTCCGGCACTAAATGTGGACAATAGCGAGCTAGCTCCGTAAACCTTGCTGAGTACTGTGCCACGGTCATTGCTCCTTGCTCGAATCTCAAAAACTCAACTTCCTTCTTATCTCTTGTAACCATTGGAATAAAATGATCTCGGAACTTGCGTGTGAAGTTCTCCCAAGTCTGCGGTGTAAGGTCCCGATCCCAGCCGTCCTTCACTACTTGCCACCAATGCTCTGCAGGTCCTTCTAACTTGAAGACTGCGCGTCTCACCTTTTCTGCATCTGCACTCTCCATCGCTGCGAAAATCTTATTCATAGATTCAAGCCATCTTTCCGTCTTCACCGGATCTGGGTCTCCACTAAAACTTGGAGGTGTCATCTTGACGAACTTTTCCAAACCATGCTCATGTCTGCCTTCTTGATGCTGCTGTACTTGCCCTTTTGTTGCCATATTTTGCAAAAATACTCGGAACATGTTCATCGTCTCAACATTCGGATTTCCATCACCCCCGGCATTACCAACATTGCCCAGAACCTGATGCTGATCATCCTCATTTCCAGCCATTGAATAAACTCCTGCATCAAACACTCGGCGTAAATTATCACACACTCTCACTCAGCTAGACTCTACCCGAAAACTCTAACCGAGCTCTGATACCAACTGTGAGGACCCCAACCCGGAACCTAACCCGTGTCCCGAGCTAGAGCGTCCCCAATAGAACTCAAACCACCTAAACTTCTTAAAACTTCGATTTAACTTACAACTTAAACATACCGAACATAACCGTTTCAAAATAACTTCATTCCTCTCTACATGGGAGGAAGAATTGAATAACTTTAAAAGTAACAACCTGTTTTAATTACAAAAGACTTTGGTTATAACGTAGAAACTAAGATTTACACACACAAACTCCATAAAGGAATTATACCAAAATACATCTTCTACGCCAACCTATACGTACCCCGACAATCCCAAAATACCACGTCCAAACTCCTTTCCGTCCTCACTTGGCCGGTCCGCCTGTCTCAGGATCTAAAAACATTAAAGGGTGAGAATAAATCTCAGCAAGCTATTATGAATGCAGCAATATGCCAAGTAAGATGCAACACATAACAAGGTACATCTCACATATTGGTAAAACTGTAAACACCTTCCGTTACCTTTGTTTACCTTTCCAGTCTGAATCATAAGTCGTACCACTGTGAAAGTAAATACTCCACTTATTCTGTGAATGCATATCCACCAAAATCAATATCATATAACCGAGATAGTTATGATTATAACTCATCTCCTGTGAACTGCTTAGGCATATTCACATCTTATAAGACCCGTGTTCCAGGGAACCATATAAGATAGTAGCAACTCTATAAGGCTTTTGGCTCAATACAGATGCTATAACCCCAGTCTGTGGCCACAGAGGGGGAGAGGTCACAGGTATAATGTAATTCGAGCACCTTATGGAATAATTTCTCATAAGTGATCGTATTCCATTATACCCCCAAAGATCAGCTGATATAAAACACGCTCAAGAACATAATAGATACTTGAAATAACATCCACCAAGTCAAACGACGGCGGCAACATCAAAAGACATCCGAGGGTCACTCAACGTCAAACGACCAACCCATGTCAACTTCCAAGCCAGGGGCTTGTCTTCGCCCTCACGCGCTTCACAAAAAAAAGGAGCTCAAGCAGAAGCTTACAAAAAAAAGAGAGCTCAAGCAGACGCTTACAAAAAAAAATAAAGAGCTCAAGCAGAAGCTACAAAAAGAGGTCAAGAGCCCGACGCCGACAAACAAGAGGCAAGGAAGCTACGGAAAAGACCGTCAAAATGACTTGTCAAGGGATCATCCAACCTCCCATCCAAACACAAAGCCCAAGCAAAAGGGATTGCCGTCAAGGCCCAGGCTGCTTCAGTCCGCAAATACAACAGAAAGGTCCAAAGCTGGACGCCGCCAAGGTTCACAAAAGAAACGGAAAGCGAACAAGAGATCTTGCGTCTCGACAAAGCTTTAAAAGTAAATCACAAATCACTAACGATTACAACATTTCTTGATGAGTTCAAGCACGGTCTACTCTCAAGTTCACAACATGCTAAAAGACAGCTTAATACATTTAACAAATAATGTGTTTACAATGCAATGAATGGATACCTAGGAGGTCATTCCGCGCCATCTGCGCTTGTCCCCTCGCCATTCTTCCCTTTCTTCCCTCGTCCCCGGCGAGTCTTCTTTCGCTCCACGCGAGCCAGCTCTGTCTCTCTCAGTCCGAGATCAGGGGTCCTCCCCGTAGAGTCAAACAATCCAGTAGCCCGCAGGGCTTCATTCGCCCGTGCTTCAGCTCAGATCTCCTCCCTGCGAGTCTGCAAAAGGGGACCTCTCTCCGTCAGTTGGTCAACTCTGGTCTCGTAGTCAAATAAAGCATCTCCCGTGACATCCTGAGGGTCAGACCAGGCTTCGGCACTCCTAAGGCAATAGCTACTACGGCAATCGGGCCCCAGAATTGCTTCACGCCTGCTCCCCAAAGCCACTTGGGACTGCCCAACACGCTGCTCATACCAAGCCAAGTACTGGGTGGTCAATACAATACTCTCCCCACATCTAAGGAGCATTACGGGAGGGAAAGCGGAATACTTTCATACCTTCAGAAAATACAAAAGAGCACCTGGAGCTGCCATACAAAGAGGAACCACCTCCGCAGTGGCAAGGTCATCCCAGCCCAACAAAGGCTCCTGCTTCATCCCAAAATGTCGGGAAACAAGCGACAGAATGTAGAAGGAGGGCCAAGACAAACCTGGAACTCTGACAACATAGGACCCTTCCTGAAAGGCCCTCCTAGTCTCAATCCCCCAGTGCGGAACCCACCAACGGATCTGATGCGTACCAAGCTGTGCCATCCATCTCTCCCAGGCGGATTGATCCATATCCAATGCAAGAGGACGCTGAGCAAATGTCCACGGTCTAAACGACGCTGGAGCCTCACGGATAGCCTGAAGTCTCTCTCGCAGCCACAAGGTGAGCAAAGCGGGGCTTCCCCCTCTCATGAACCTATCCCCAGTCGCCAGACGATCAATGCCGTGGAGGGTCTCCCCCAGCACCAATGGGACAATATCCTCTCCAGCTTTGCAGTGCCCTACCACATCCAGCAAACCACCGTCACATACCCCAAGGGAGCTGACCAAGAAAAACGTCGCTATCACGCACAAGGCAAATGCATCCCATGAGACATCACTCTCATCATCAATCATAAACCGCTTCGGCAGCGCAGAAATGTCAATATGGCCCGAATCAAAGGTCATACCCTGCACTTCTCCCAACGAAGTCTGAAGAAAGCATGCGAGCTTCACGCTCACGACAGCACCGCCAATCTAAGGAAGCGAGATGGCCTCCACCTCCGGTCCTCCAATCAAAGCCCGAAAATCCTCAAAGGTGGGCACCATTTCATTGTAGGAGAAGCAATACACATGCCTCCTAAAATCCCAGAACTTCGCGGCAGCCCGCAACAATTCCCAATCAGGAACCAACTCCTTAAGGGACCAAACCGAGCGGAGTCGAAACCTTACCACGAAAGCCCGCCTCTGATGCCTCATACGATGTCGCATCCACATTTTCAGCCGCTCAAGGAAGTATGCTTGCCGCTCCTTCGAAAGCCTCAGCAAAAATCTTGGAACATACGAAGAATCCATGGCAAAAATGGAGGTTCCTAGAGAAAATGGGGAAGAAAGCTCGAAATGACTGCAAATGGGAAGTAGGGAAAGTCCAGACATCCGGAAAACACTTATCCCTTCCCAAAAGCAAAGGAGATCCGTATGGACCTTTTTGCATCCCATGTTGGTCCGTACGGACCTTACTGCATCCCAAGTTGGTCCGTACGGACCTTACTGCATCCAAGCTATGCCGCCCCCGAACGGGTCCCTCCTGCTGCGACCCTGGCTCAGCCCTCGGCGGAGGAACATCCACAGAATGCCTCGAAGGCATCGGCTCGTACGCCCATCCAAGCTATGCCGCCCCCGAACGGGTCCCTCCTGCTGCGACCCTGGCTCAGCCCTCGGCGGAGGAACATCCACAGAATGCCTCGAAGGCATCAACTCGTACGCCGGCACACTCCGCGAAGACCTGCAAGACAGCTTCCCCGCCAACTTCTTCGCAAAGGACCGCATCGCCACATAACGGCGGGTCAGCGTGTCATAGGCTCTCCCCGAGACTTGCACAAACGATAAGCCAAAGAAACGCTCAGCTAAAGAGATACAGGCATACAAAAAGAGAAAAATACAAGAAAGATGCCAAGATGGAAAAGAGTAAGCACACTCACCGGCATATTCGGGTCGACAGATAGGCGACGAGGAGCTGCTCAGGGACAGGTACCGACACCCTCCGCCTCGACGAATCCCCACGAACATATGTGAAGTCCGGCCCAGGCACCGGAACATCTGGGGGACGCGGTGGGCCATCCCTCCTCTCCCTCGCCAACACCTGTGGCATCCTCAGCTTCCTCCTAACGAAGGCCCCATACTCCTCTCTATACAAAACAAACTCATCGGCACTCACGCCGCCCAGATATCTCTCGTACTCTAGCACGTCCATGTCACGGGAATCCATCATCCCAAAAGGCGGGTCCCTCGTAGCCATAGGGAGCAAACCAGGGCCATGCTGCCAAAAGACCCTCTCCCCCAAATACATGACATCGTGAGGTCGGGCCCGCAAAGATCTTCCTCTGCGCCGTCACCACGGGACCACCCTCAAACTCGTCATCCACATACCGAGCCCAGGGGTACAGATCAAACTCCGCCGGGCTATCTCTCCCCAGATTCTCCTGCACATCCCCGGAGGCGATGGTCAGCTTCCCTCTACTCGTCCTCCTCCTCCTCAACGGATGGGCCCAGCCCAACATAGCAGGATAGGCCGCTATGGCCTCAGCATCTCGATCCCACAGAAAGCACCGGAAGATCTCATAAAACCATACCTGCGACAAAAGCAGAAAAGGCTCAGTGCAAAAGAAAATGGAGAAATGACAAACTGCTAAATCAAAAACAGCAATAAACTCATACCTCCAAAGCAAAATCAAAGCAGCCCAAAGAACTGGCCACGCCTCGGCTAAACCGGTCCAAAGAAAAATAAAGCTCGGCCAGGCCCGCCTCACCCCAAGCTATCTCACCAACCCTCTCCAAATCCACCAAACTCTCCAGCAGAGGAAAAGGAGCCGCGGTAGCGTGATTCGAGAACAAAGTCTCAGAGAGGGCAAACCACAAGAAGGAGCGTGCCAGCTGCTCCGCCGTCACCAAGCCTGTACCACGGCGATAGGCCCCAATGTTGGCCGAAATCTGCATCTCTACGTCGCCATACAGCATGCCCAGGCCCCTGCGAGGAAGAGGCGCAAGCCCAACAGCTCAGCCAGCACCCCATCGGATCGGACATCCTGTCCCTCCACCGCACTGGCCCTCCTTTGAAGGAAAGCCCGGTAATAGCTGCAAAGTCGGTGGGAGTCACCGTCACCTCGCCCCAGCTCAAATGGAAGGTGTGGGTGGTATCCCACCAATACTCGGACAAGCCCAGGAAGATACTCTTGTTCTTCCTCGTATCCGAAATCCCGGTCAGGTTCTCCACGAACGCGCCCAAGCCAGAACCATAGACCAGCCTCCTAGGGCTCGGCCTGCCCTCCCTAGAGATGTCCGGACCGCCGCCACAACTCCACTACAACCTCGAGCGACCCCGAGACTTCATCTTTTGGCTTTCCCAGACAAAAGCCCTCATCCTGTGAGTAAATACAGCAAAGGTACGTCAGTCACAGTACTTAATGCAAAATACCAAAAGGAAACTAAAGCATAAAAAAGTCCGTCCCAACACGGCAAAACAAAAATAACCCGTCACAAAACACGGCACACATTGCACATAATTTTCACATGTAACCCGTCACAAAACACGGCACACATGGCACATAATTTTCACATGCAGTCCATCACAAAACACGGCACACACTGTACAAATTTTCTCAACAGAGGGATTAAGCCCTACACGACACATTTTCAAAAGACCCATCACAAAACACGGCACACATTGCACATAACTCCCCACAAAGTCCGTCACCAAAAACACGGCACATACTACGCGACACATACTTTCAGACAAAACCTGTCACAAAACACGGCACACGTCACATTTTTCACAAAATTTGTCCCTACATGGCAATTTTCTCACAATGTACACACATAAATAGCATAAGGTACAAAACACCAAAGCATGCATTTCAAAGAGAGGCACTTTATTTTTACAAATAAGAGCTAATCTCCACATTTTTGCACAAAATACACATACCCACAATCCTTACATGCCCGATTCCAACAATTCATCACGAATTTCACAAAAGGCATGGCAAACAACAAAAGCCCCAAATATGCGAAAAACTAAAACCTAGTTCTAGCATACAACAATTCAAACAAAGAATCAAGACTAAATTGATTTCTTACCTCCACGACGGCCCTATCTCGCAAGTTGTGCACCTCCGGATTCGGATACAACACATTCGGGTTCCTCGACGAAGGCACGAAGGAAGTGCAATTCCTTTGAAGATCCGCCCTTTGCTCAATCGCCTCTTGGCCTCGTTGACGACGACCTCTCCTTGCCCTTTCCGCCATTGACAAGCAATTCAAGCTAAATGTGGAGGATTTTCTAAGGAATTTGGAGCAAAAATGGAGTTTTCTCCTTCTCTCTCTCGGCTGCTCACGAAACTGGAAGAGGAAAATGGGGGGTTGCCTCGTTTCTGCAACTGGTCAAAACCTGGGGATTTTAAAAAATCACAAAGGTCCGTACGGACCTCTTTGCAGAGAGAGAAGATCCGTACGGACCTCCTTGCATTATCTGGTCAAATTACTTTTTTGACCTTATAATCTTTGATCCTGGCTGTCCAAAGGCCTATTTCAGCAGATTCAATGCAGTTTGGTCCTTAACCCAACAAAACCAACCCCGGCCGTCATCATAAGTCCGGATTTCGCCCACTAAACGGCAACACAAACACCGGCCGTCATTGTAAGCCCGGACCTCGCCCACTAAACGGTAAAAAAAGCGCAAAAGGAGCAAGCGCCTCCAAGCACAAATCCTAAGGTACAAAACGCTTCCAAAACTCAAACGGTGAATCAACCACTGGCCATCAAAGTAAACCCGAAGTTACCTTCTATGCGGACAAAGCCCCTACGAGGCCACATATCCCCAGCAGATGAACACCGGCAGTCATCGTAAGTCCAACCTTTCCTCAGCGGACAAAACACGAGGCATTCACGCCTCTCACAATCAAAGAACAGGCGCCACGCCTGCGAACTCGAAGACGAATTAAGTCCTCACGCATGACGACATCGGAGCCAAGACGAGTCCTCATGCAAGACACAATCAGAGAAGACGAATCAAGTCCTCACGCACGACACAACTTGCGGTCGAGAGAAGTAATCAAGTCCTCACGCGCGACACAACCGCGGTAAGAGACGAATCAAGTCCTCACGCACGACCTGAAAGAATCAAGTCCTATAAGACAAGTCACGTCCTCACCACTATTCGCAGCCCGGAAGGCTTTAAATCACTCCGTCCGGGAGACTGCATAAATCAGCCAAATCACTACCTCCAGCTCGGAAGGCTCTAAATCACTCGGTCAAGGAGACTGCATAAATCAGCCACATCACTATTCGCAGCCCGGAAGGCTTTAAACCACTCGGTCCGGAAGACCGTATAAACCTCCCAAACCACTATCACCAGCCCAGAAGGCTTTATATTATCCGATTCGGAAAACCGTAAAATTTCCATTTCAGGACGCCACCACGTCCTCACAGTCGACCTCGGCGGTCACACGACACTTCAGGGCACCACCACGCCCGCTTACACTCACAATTTCACGACCTCTGAACTACGACCAGGCTTGATTCCCGCTAGGGATACGTAGGAATCCTATCACAGGGTCCAGCCAATCGACCTATACGGTCACCCAGGACGCCACCACGTCCTCGTCAATCGACCTGCGGTCACCAGACGCCACCACGTCCTCGCGGCCCGAATTTATGCGCGTCGCCCAGGGCGCCACGTCCTCACTGACTATACGGTCACCCGGACGCCACCACGTCCTCGCGGCCGACCTATACTTGCGTCACCCAGACGCCACCACGTCCTCACGGCCGACCTATACGGCCACCCGTAACGCCACCACGTCCTCGGGCCAGGCTATACGGGCCACCCGATTACGCCACCACGTTTCACGGCCCGACTATACGGTCATCCAGGACGCCACCACGTCCTCACAGCCGACCTATACGGTCACCCAGGGTGCCACCACGTCCTCACAACCGACCTATACGGTCAACCAGGACGCCACCACGTCCTCACAGCATACCCACACGGTCACCCGCAGGATACCATCACGTCCATACACAGAGTTTCAGTCAGAGGACATCTCACGTCCTCATATACAACAACACTCACCCCACACACGAACTACGATCAGGCTTGATTCTCGCTAGGGTTACGTAGGAATCCTATCACAGGGTCCAGCCAACCGACCTAAACGGTCACACAATAGGACACTGCTACGTCCTCACGAACCGACCTACACGGTCACTTCCTCTCCCAGCACGCGATCCAGATCAGGACCCTTATCTTATCGACGACCCCACTTCCTTCGTAAGTGACATCGTCGAGGGGCTTCTGTAAGTACCCTAATCCGGATCACCCTCTTCCAAACGCACGAAAAACACCGCAGACTCACACAAACGCAGTCTCGAATACCCGTAACCCTCAAAAAATCACAAAACCACCAACCAAACCAAGGGGGGCCTTTCTGAAATAAAATAGGACAAAAGGACTTTTGAGAAATTATGCAAAAAAGCAGAGATGGTCCGTACGGACCTCTTTGTTATCATAATTACTGAATCCTCTTAAAGTCCACCTTATTCCCTCAAATTCAGAAAATCATAATTACTGCATTACCTTGGAGGTCCGTACGGACCTTTCTGCATGCAAGGTGGTCCGTACGAACTTTCTTGTTACCAGACACCATCATTTAAGAATCCTCTTAAAGTCCACATTATTCCCTCAAATCCGGAAAAACCAAAATCTTAGATTTCATGGAAGGTCCGTACGGACCTTCTTGCACAAATATGTGGACTATAAATAGAGGGCTCCCCCTCCCTCATTTTACACATCTCCCTCTTCTCTCCTCTTCCCCAGCCTTCAGGCACCCCTCTAAGACCCTTCGGGGCAATCCCGGTCCCTTTCGGTTCCTCCCGAGGCCTTCCGAGCTCCCTTGTGGTGCTCCGAAGCCTTTTCGAGCGCTCCCGCGATGCTTCCGCGCTGCCCCGAGGCACTCTCGAGGTACTCTAAGGCCTCGTGGTACTCCGAGGCCTCGCACGGTCTTTCCCGAGGCTTCCCAGGCTTTTTCGAGTCAACCGGCGATTTCGGCCCACGTCGAACCTCTGCCCAGAGTGACCCGCCATCTCAACGCACGCCAAACTGCTTCGAGTGATCCTCGCCATCTCAACGCACGCCGAAACTCTGCCCGAGTGATCCCTGCGATCCCAACACACGCCGAAACTCTGTTCACAGACAACCGGCTCATCCCGAAGCACACCCGGTCCGTCCCGAAACACTATTCCATCCTCAAGCACTATTCCCCAGCGGAAGACAGACACGAACCAATATTGGTAAGGCTTTCTTCCTACACTATTTCAACACATTTCAATACGCAGTGTACAATGTAGACATCCGATACAGCATGAATTTTTAAAAGCACATACACACACACAACATTTAAAGAATAAGGGGTACCGAAAGACTCCTTTTTACGAGGCGACTCGGGTGAGCTCTAATATTCTAATATTCTCTTCCCGAGGAGTCATCTGACCTCCGAACTCAAAATCTCATCACACAAAAACATTTTATTTTTTAAATCGATGTCCTTTTTCAATATTTTGGGCTTAATAAAAACGGCGTGACGACTCTACAAAGCAAAAACACAGCGAGACACCTCCGCCAACAAACGCCGCAAGGCGGAAATGCCAGATGCCGGGGCGCGAACGTGCTGCCTCTCGAATCCGGGCTATTTCACTACCCCCCCATCCAGCCCCTGCCCTACCACCCCACCCCTCAATTTTTTTTTTTAAAGATCCCTGCCTATCCCCCCATCCAGCCCCTGCCCTACCACACCACCCCCATCCCTACCCCCCCTCAATTTTTTTTTTAAAAGACCCCTGCCTACTCCCCCCAATCCAGTCCCTGCCTTACCACACCCCCCCTCCCTCAATTTTTTTTTAAAAGACCCCTGCCTACCCCCTCCATCCAGCCCCTTCCCTACCACCCCTCCCCCTTCCCCCCCTTTCCCACGAATTTTTTTTTACTCATTTTGCATACCCTCTACCTATCCCACCCCCACCAAAAAAAAAAAAATTTAAAAGAAGGGTAAATTGGATATTTTATATGCTTTCATTCTATTTCTATAATTTGTATTTTCAAATCAAACATGATTTGCCAAGAAATTGAATGACAATTTCATTCCATTCCGTGCCAATCAAACGGAGGGGTTTGACCATTTTTTTTCCATTCCAATTTCTTCAGGAATTCAATTTCATTGACCATTTCATTCCTTCACTTTTTTTTCATCGAACCAAACAATCCCTTATTTGTCTTTATCTAGGACACGTGTACGTGTCTGATTGGATAGTATAATAAAGCACAGAATACTGTAATTAATGTCTTTTATTGGACAAGGATATGAGGGTAGACGACAATTGATTCGACGCGTTAATGTGCGTGATAGGTGTATTAGCCTCAATTTAATGTGATAGTTATAGCTCTAACTTCTAGTATCAGAGGTCGTACGAAATCATATACTATACAAGCTTGATATTAATCGGGAGTTTGATATAAGATCGTGATCAACGCGGATTAAATCGTCGACGTTTCGGTGCCTTTTGACTTGAAAGAGTTTCGACCGGGTCTGAAGGTCCGGCTCATCATCTACGATCTCGGTTCAATGATCATCAACATTCTCGGTTCTCCTCCTTTTCCCATCCCTTTCCCGAATTTCACGAGTAATTTTGGCTCTTCTTCGCTGTTACCGGCGGCGTCGGGTCGAGCTACTCCGCAAGTATCTTCAACGGCTCTTGCGTCGCTGTTTCTCGGGATTTCGCTTGCTCTGATGATGTATGGATCGGCAATTTTTGTGATTGGTTTCATATTGATGCCTTGGGTTATTTCCTTGGTAATTTTGTTCTACTTTGCCGCCATCGTCTCTAATTTGTCCGATCTAGCCCGCGCTGTTATCTGTCCTTCGCCCTATAATGACGTCGCCGGTAAGGAGTTTTCCGTTCATTGTTTTATGTTTCCGGTTTAGCTTTTCTATTCTCTGTTTGGATATAAGGAAATTCTGAGAGTAAAGGAAATTATTGTCGATATCTCTACAATTTTCTGTGGCTCACCCTCCACCCTCCACACTGCACTATTATGTCTTAGATATGGGAGAGTGACAGGGAAGTTCTAAAAAATAATCATATTAATGCCCGAGAAGTTCCTTCACCATGTATTATAGATGCAGTATTATATTTACATACGAGTGAATATAATAATATTGCATGCAGTATTATGTATTACCACATAAGAACTTCCAGATCATTTCGAGGGCAAGTGATTTGTTCCAAAAGTAACTTCCTGGTCAAATTCCCCTTAGATATATGGCACAAACAAAATAAAACGTATATGGCGGCAGGGGCGGACTCAGGAGGGGTTTCACAAATTACATTACCCAAAAATTTCAAAAAAATAATTGTTTTTTACAGTACTACCTACATCGATTCTTCCTTTTTTGTCAAGGGGTGGGCTGAGCCGGTAAGTGGGGGTGCACTTAGTATGTTTTTTTTTTTTTTTTTTTTACATGTCTTAACATTAAAAGAGGCGAGCGCAGCGCAACGGTTAAGTTGCTCCTTTGGTGACCATAAGGTCACGGGTTCGAACCTTGGCGAACAGCCTCTTGGCAATTGTCAGGGGAAGGCTCTAGCAAATGGTTCCCTCTCCCAACCCCCGCTTGGCGGGGAGCGCTTGGCGCACCGGGGTTTGCCCTAAACATGTCTTAACATTAAAAAAAGGGGGTTCACAGCCACCCTTTACTAAAGCCTGTGTCCGCCCCTATATGGCGGTGTCATTGTTGAAAAGTGGGATGCTAATAGCAATTTATTATCCATCCCAAAATGAATAACCATTTCAAATATGTATATTAGAATAAGGAAATTTGTTAGAATCCTATTAGAATTAGAACTCATATGTTTGTGTAAAAATATGAGTCCCTAGCTGATAATAATAGATTTACATGTCAGGCTTGCTCTTCGCCACTAAAATTGTTTCAGAGCAGGCAGTGAAAGGTTCCATTAATTTTAGACCTTTCAGAGAATTTCCAATCAGCGGTCTTTACGTGCACAACTTGCTATTCCATGAGGAAGTGATAGATCTGGAGATACCCTGCCTTTCTATTGAGCAAAACGATATGTTAAGGCTTTCAATGGAAGTGATGAAACTGTTGGTCATATACTTGCATAGTTGAGACCCTAAAACCTGCATTCTTGAAGCTAGCTGTGTTTGGATCTGGAATTGTCGAGTTCTGCAGCATGCACTATTGAAAATGACATTTTAATGTGGGTTTAGTTAGAATGAAACAACTGGTGATTCCAAACTGATCTGAAAGAATTCCGAAAAGGAAAATAGTTCAAAATACTGTCATTTTTTTCTACTTTTGCCATATTATATCGTCTCATAAATATTTTTCTGATATATTTTCGTTTATCCAATACCGATCCAGGTAAGTCCCCTGTTTAATTTGTATATACAATTGAGTCATTCTACCAAATATACTTACAAATTTAATCACACTTTTGTGACATGAACTTTTCTTACCTTTTGATCAAGCTCATTAGATGAAACATGGCAGAGCAAATTCTCTGTAGATGTTAGTTTTGTCTACCCATGTAAACATTCATGCAATATGGATACCCAAAAAATGCTATGATTCTTGTGAGACACATTGTTTTCAACTCAATATATTAGAATCATTTGGAGTTAACCATTGTAAAGAATGACTGTTGGTTATGTTACTTTCTGCATTCAATCCATGCCTATGTATCTCGATTTCTCTTTAAACTAAAAACAGTAACTTAACAATGTCCTTGGTTATTCATTATGCAGTGTGGAAACTTTCATGACGTAGAGGATGGAGCTTAGTGAGCTCATTTGAGATTAGTTTGAACATGATCTAGGAAAATGTATAATTTGGCAAGTCATGCGAGGCTAAACTAGTATTAGTAGTTAGAAGGTATACTTTCTTTTTATTTTTGACTGATCAGTTTTGTTATAATAACATATTTGTGTGTACTTTTGCCTTTAGTCTTCTTGTTGAGAATACTCATCCTGTTCCGTTTATGTGAGTTCTATTTCTTACCTGTGAAATGAACAGGCGGAAAAGCTAATTTTTCACAGTAATGAAATGAATTTCTATCTGAGAAGCTGTTTTACAATTACTCTATGAAATGGAAGAGTGTAAGAATCTATCGCTTAGAAAGAATCAGAACATTGAAGACAAGAAGAACAAACAGAGTTCGGATTAAACAGGTAAAGTTTCTGTCCTGTATGAATATTTGTAGTAATTTATACTCCCTCCGTCCCTTTAAATGAATGGCCATTTTCAAGAAATTTTCATCCCATAAAAAAGAACTTTATCCCTAAATATTTACCAATTGTTTTTTCACTATCCTTATACTTGCTAAACTAAGTGTTTAGAATTCGAATATCATATATTTATGCATCTTTGCCATTAAATTGTATTTAAAAGTAAACATTTTCAAAATGTCTCCTAAAAGAATTTAGATATTCATTTAGGACCGAAATAACATAAGAAAAAGAGAACATTGAGAGAAAAGGAAACAGGGCGTTTGTGTTCAGCCGGTGCTGATGTGAACACCAATAGCTATGAGGAAGATTGTGATGAGGCCAAAGAAGAGGACTGTGTGTACAAATATGGAGACACCACTTGTCTGGAAGTTGTTAAACTCGACCACCCTGCTTTTCCCAGGTAGTTGGAACAATAGCCCCGGTGTTAGTAGTACAAAGAGGACCACCGCGATGACCACTGGGCCCCAGTCCGCCATTCTTTCGCCTTCTCTTTTTTTTCAACTTTTTTTTTTTTGGTGGATTTGAGTTTAGAAGTGGGTAGATAAATGGTGAAGATAATATGAGGTGGTTTTGCCAAATGACAACAATAGAAGGACAATGAAGAGGTTCGAAATCCGGCTGAGGCATTGAATTAATCGTTATTGTTTTTGACCTTGTGAAAATTTGGACGGCAACATGGATAGGTGTCAGTTTCCTCATTTGGATTTTTTCTGAGGCTCTTTTGTTTGGGTTGGTGCCCATTGGGTTATGGACTTAGCCCAGTCCAATATCAGCTTTGTAACAATACATAGGACGGCTTTCAGTTGTAGAAAAGTTAGGGTGGAGATGTTCAGGTTGGCCTCACGCCCACGACCCCGGCATGGCCTGTGAAGCAAATAGGCTAGCCCGGCCCGTGAGCTAGCATGCAACGGGCCGGGACGTTGGACATCTCCTAGGTAGGGTTATCGGTTATTTCAGCCCTTTTAAGTAAGTTCTCCCGATTTATTTTGGGACATCTTAAAATATGGATGTGGATTGTAAGTTCACGAGTTTTGCTGCAGTAGCGATGTAGCTAACAGGGTAAAATGCGGTCACACTTCCCTTTTTTGTAATGTGCGGTCAAGTTAATTGGATAATATGTGGGATTAGCATATCTTATTTATCTCGACTATCTTTCTCAGAAGGTAAGGTTATCTGTTAGCAGTGGTTCCACTACCCCACAAATATGTTCATTTCTATTACTCCATCGTTCCGTAATAAATATCGCGGTAATAATATCGCGGGTGTCAATGTTTTTAAGAAATATACTGCGCATGTTTGTTCATCACTTGTATCCTGGTAAAATTGACTAAAACCATTTGATTTTCTGATTTATGTAGAAACATGATATTTATTTAGGGACGGACCAAAAATGCGACATTTATTATGAGACGGAAGGCGTGTAAGAAAGATATTGTCAATTGTATGTAAAATCCCTTTGAAGTAGACATTTAGGTTGATGTCTACAACAATACATATAAAGCATTCAAGACAAATCTCTTACCTTTACACCTTGAGCCACCTCCTTTTCCATCTAACTCTCTTCTTAAGACACCCTAACAACACAATACTACACTACAATCACAAATTTAATTATCTCCCAAAAGCAAATCTAAAAAAGAAGCACTCAAAGGATCAATTATTGGAACCTAAATGAAGAAACAAACCACAAAAGGTTTGTGTCTTACATTCACAATAAAGTTAAAATTAAAGCTTTCCCTCCACTACTCAAATCATACCTTTTCCCCCTTTTAATCCCATCCCTCTTCTTTCCCTCTAAGTTTAGCATCCTTATCAAATTCCCCTTCTTCTTGACTCCTTCTTCACCAAGTAAAACCACCTCTTAAATATATACACACATATACATATATGTGTGTGTGTATATATATATGCCAACCCCCTTCTCTCTTTTATTTTCAATCTTGAAACATACTTTCTTCTATAGTTAACTTTGTGTGTTTAATCGAGCTCAAGAAAAGATCAGAGATGGGAGCGGATTGGGGACCAGTCGTAGTAGCTGTGGTGATGTTTATATTGTTGTCGCCGGGGTTGTTGTTTCAACTACCGGCACGGGCAAGGGTGGTTGAGTTTGGAAACATGTACACGAGCGGAATATCGATCCTTGTTCATGCTATTATATATGTTTGTATATATACCATATTGGTTGTTGCTATTGGTATTCATATCCATGCTAATTAGTCACATGAAACAATGTTGTAACTAGCTAACAACCTTTTTTATGGTCTTTTTTCCATCATCTTTCTCTTTTTATAATCTTTTTTTTTATTGGTTGTATTTGGTTTTTATACTCTGAGTTTGATCTTTTGGAGTTGGAGAATTATTTGATTGATCAATTTTATTTTATTTTTTGGCTTGAGATAGTTGTGTTTTTGGCATACTGATGAAGCATGGCTATAGCGGTTTTGAGTACACTGCTATTGCATCGCTCGACTAGTCGTGAGTACTCACGACTAGTCGAGCGTATCCGCAAAAATTTAATACACTCGTAACTATTATAACATATAATACGTTTGACCATATTCCAAATTTTTCTAATTTTTCCAATTTTTCTGGCTAAATTTAATATAACCATTATTCTCTGAGTTCGATCTTTTGGCCAGGTTGTGAAAGTGCTAAAATTAAGTTATAAAACAAATGCTGTATATCATATTAATTCAGAAGGTGAATGCCTGGAAACATTTTATTTTTCGAGTTTATTGTTATATGACCCTACGTACTATTCAATTTTTATACATTGACCTAAGTACTATTGAAACAACCAGCGTACTATTTAAAAAAATAACCAAAATCTTTAAAAAATGTGAATGGCCGTTAGAGAATGTTAGAGAGTGTTAGTAATTTAACGAAATAAATATCTACCCCAAATTGTCATCCCTACCGGTCCTACCACCTCCCCCACTTCATTCTCTCTCTCCCCCCCCCCCCCTCCTTCGTCTACACCAAAATCCCCCACCTTCCCCAACCATATTGATTGATGTTGTTCTTTTAGGAAGAACATTCTTACTGCCCACCCCTTCTTCGATCTCACCATTAACACCAGCATTGTCCCAGAGGAGTCTACTTTCAGATTTGCAGTTCGTCCCCTTCCTCTCCTCTTGCTGTTGTCTCATTTAGATCTGATTTTGATCTAAGATTTAAAGTTGTCTCGTCTTCTTTTTTTCCTTTAATTTTTGATCTGTACCAAGATTTGAACGCAAATCTGATTTTTTTTCTGTTGTTTTTCTGAATTTTGAACGAATTTTAGGAAGAAGTCAGGTGGTTGATGACGGTGGGAGGGAAGTGATGAGGTGGTGGCGGATGGTGGTGATTAGATGTTTGGTGATATAAATTTAATGTAAATTTTTTTCATTATTTTAATTTTTTAATATTAATAGTATCTTTTTTTTTTTGAAAAATTAATACTATTTTTTAGTCAATTAATATCATTATTTAAAAGTTAATATACATAAGTATTTCAGAAAATATGATAAAGCAAATATAAACAGAACTTACTTTGCTAATATTTTACTATATATAATTTCACAATACATTTAATATAAATAAAAATCTAGTAAAAATTTTTCCTTCTTTTTTTTTTAAAAAAAGTATTTGAATAATTAGTGAAAATATAAGTATTTTTTTGAAATAAATAATATTTTTTTTAGTAAAAGAAGTTTTTTTTTATGACTTTTATGGTCACTAGTTTAACCAAATTCAAATTGTGATTAGAACGAAACAAATTCAATAGGTTAGTGATCTAAATAGAAATTTAACTCGAAGTTACTAACACTCAAGTTACTAACACTCTCTAATGTTCATTCACGATTTTAACGATTTGGGTTATTTTTTAAATAGTACGCTAGTAATGATTGTCGTTTTGATAGTACATATGTCAATGGTCAACGTGTAAAAAATTGGGATCATATCGTTAATAAACTCTTTCTTTTTCATAGTTTGATTGATGAATATATACAAAGGCGGAAGTGAATATGATATTGTCCTAAAATGGACCATGAAGTTTGCAATTTGATTATTGTAGTTTTAATAAGAGGCATTTACAAAAAACTAATTTAGAAGGATGGAAATTATAAAAAATAAACACATAAGTTTGAAATTGCAAAAAAAAAACTGATAATTTCAGTAATCACTTGTTTACAACTGATAATTGAAATTATCAGTTGTTTGAATTCAAACAACTGATAATTTCAGTTAGTTGTTTGATCAAAACTGATTAAAAAAACAAAAAAAAAAGTTTTCGATAAAAAAAGAAAAAAAGTAATTTTTTGTAATTTTTCATCTTACATCATGTTTTTTTTTTGCAAATGTCATCTTTTTTTAATAAGTTTTTTTTGTAATAAACCCTTTTAATAAATGAAAGGATTGTAATGTACGGTTTTGATCGCACGGGAAAGGTGGCAGCATTCATTGTTATAGCGTTGCAATGCAATACATCTCACACTGTGGAAGCCAATGGCCAAACACGTGCAAGTAAAACTGAAATTTTTTAAAAGCGTTCACACAAAAATTGGACACACCACGAAATGCCCTAAAATTAATGGATTTGACATTGCTCCATCAAGACGGACGAAATGCTTTTGAGAGTTAAATGAGACCCAAATGTTAGTTTTACTCAGTTTGTGATACACGTCATAGGTGAGCATAATCACCGACAACCGCTCATAACCGTACACCACTCTAACCCACTTTATGAATACCGGAAAACCACCTGCTAATATTTGATAGAAAGAGTATATAAATATTAGTTATGGAGATCCCTAATCCCACTCAACCTATTTAGAAAACACAACATCATAGAGAGAGAGAGAGAGAGAGAAAAAAAAAAAAAAAGGGATTAGAAAAGAGCCTCTCCGATTCTTCATTTCCGTCAAAGTTCGATTCTGATTTCAGCGCAATGATTGGAGGTATGTTGATCTATTTTTGCGCTGCAGATTATATTATATTTTTTAAGGATTTCGAACATTTTAAACCTCCGCCTTGTTCTGTTTTTTGCCTATTGTAATTTTAAAATATTTAGTTAATGTGATGTTTTCTACAATGTTTTCGCAAGGACCATCTATAAATCACTATTTAATTACTTCGATATATAGTTTGCTGAATTTGATTGCCGAATTTTTGAGAAATTATCGGGTCTAAAATCGGTTTAATCGACCCGTCTCAAGGTTGAAGACGATGTTTCTTTGTACTTAGGTAAATGAAAGAAAAAGGATCATCCTTTATTCCTATTTGAAAGCTTTAATAAAGTAACATGACTACTACTAATGACTCTAATTAGTCAAAGTAGTATTATGCCATGTCTTTTAATTAATTGATGAAATATTTGTAGGCTTTTGATAAGATGTATGTGCATGCCAGCTTGTGTTTTATTATTATAATATGCAACTATGTTTAACTTTTAGAGGTACCAATTTATATATTCTGATTATCACTTTAATCCTTATTAATATTATCATCTTAATGTGTGTAATTATGTAAACTTGCTATGCATATTCTGATTAATTATGCATACTATAGTAACAACAAATATAAACACATTTAAGACTTAATCAATACATGTTTAAATGATCAATTTGCTAATTGTATGTATATTTTCTGTATTTTAGTACATACAATTTTGTTTAAATATATGTACGTTATACTAATAAAGTATTGCTTTTTATGATTTTATATGTATTTTTGTTATTTAGTTGACTTGTATAAATTATTATTTTCTATTTATGCATGTCATCTTAAATTAGACAGAACACTAGTACATTTGAAATAATTAATAAAACATTGCTTACGGTTTATGCAATAATTGTTAATGTTTATGTGATCCATATGATTTTAATTAAGGGAGGGGCTATTGCCGCTGCACAATTACTTATCCACTTCTATTTTTGTAAATAGACATAATTATCCTCCCATAATTTAAGGAGTTAATGAAATACTTTAGAGTTTAATTATATTCACTAGAAATTTTGTTTATCCACTACATTTTTAAATAAAAATTAAATTAATTATGATAATAGCAAAAAATACATTTAAATATTTCACTTATTTAATAATGAATAAATTTTATGGAGTAAAAAAATAATATTTTAAATAAGTTTTAACACATTTTTTTAATTTAATTAATATTAATATTTTTTGATCTGTCCATTTTCTAGTAAAATAACTAAATCACTTGTGATCTGTTAACTTTCATTCGTTCTTACAACAAAAAAATAAAATATTTTATATAATATCAAAAGTACTCAAAGAAAAAATATTGATTAGGTGGACTATTTTTCTAGGAAAGTGAAATGAGTATTATACCAGTTAAACCCACATTGAAATATATTATATTTGATATCAATTTTCTCATGTAGTTTGATTACTTTAAATTTATTATTATTTTATTATATTCATTTTTAATATGACATTGATAAAAATATTTATCAGTAAATTCACTACTTAGTTTAGTACTTAAATTGATAAATTTTAATAATTAATATAAATTTCAAACAAAGTACCATTTTTGAATTTACAACAAAAAATATTTATTACTAGATTCACATATCAAATTTTATAATTCAATATTTGCAAAACTCATTCATAAATTTTTTATACTTTTTACCACTTTGTCTAATCTTTTTTTTCTAACTAATTGATATAAAAAAAATAGAATAAAAAATTAGTACGTAAAAATAGATATTAATCTATGTGAATAAAGATATTTAGCTTCTAACATGTAAAAAAAACTAGGTAAAAATAACTAAATATATTTTCTATTAACACTTGCATCGATGTATTTTAATTTTAAGGTCTTAAATTTAAATCTTTTAATAATTTAAAAATGATTAAAATAAACTAATTTGTGAATTGAGAAAAATAATAAGAGAATATTTAATTTTAATAAATGATAATGAATGCAGTGTATTAACAAATTTTGTAGTATATAAGTAGTCTCTTTTAAGGGTAAGGGTAATTGTGTCGAGAAAATAACTAATTTACCTAAAATAATTAGGATGTGGTGAATTAGTATTATTGTAGTGGCAATGGTCACTTCCTTAATTAATTAGGGATGGTTTTAATTAATTAGGCAATAGCCACAACATATTTAATTAGTTAAAATTATATATTTAGATTTATGATTACAAATTTGAAATGAACATTAATTGTAATTAATCAAATTTTATATAATAATTTTTAGAGAAAAGTACCTTTTTCGTCACTCAACTAGTTTAAATTTTACCTTTTCGTCCTTAAATCAATTTTTTTTTTTACTTTTTCATCCTTTACCTATCGATTTTTGAATTATGTCATCATTCCGTCAGTCTCTGCCATCCAAAATTTCGTTAAACCCATCTGAGTTGGCACCATTACATCACGTTTTGTCCTATGTGGAGCTGACTAATCAATTAAAACAATGGTATAAAAGTTTCAATAAATAAAGGGAGGAAAATATGAATTCTGAGAAAATTGTTCAAATTCTAAATACCACCACCATCTAACACCCGCAAGCCACTACACTACACCGCACTGCCACATCCACCACCTTCACCACATGCCAGCTCAACTTTCTTGCAATTACATCAATTTTTAAGCACTCTCACTATTTTATTGTTTATTTGTTAATAATAAATGATAATTTTAATATAAAAATATTATTTATATCTGAACGGAATGAAAGTGACGGGCTAGGTCCAACAAATGAAGCCCAACATTTTAGATGTTACAAAGGCACTACCATAGAACGGGCTAGGCCTAACAAATGAAGCCCAACATTTTAGACGTTACAAAGGCACTACCATAGAATGGGTCAGTCCAATTGCTATAATACCAAAGGCCTAACGACAAAGATCAGTCAACCTACGATCATCTACTCGTACAATTGCTATCAAGCCAAAGCACAAAGTCAGGTCGACTTCGAATACTCAAGCGACCTCGACCTACCAACCCGTATGTCCGTCTACGTCTTTATTTGTAATCGCCTCCTACATTCTCGGAGACAGTTACACCCACAACATCTCCGTGATTCTAGGGATTTACAATAATCCCATGTCACCCCTATAAATACCAGACAACATACAACGTTAAAAGGTAATGTCTTATTTGTTATTCTGAAGATACGTTACTTATTTCAGTTTATAAGCTCAATACACCATATCTCATCATCACGCCGGAGGGTCTTAGCCGGAGACCATCCCGGCAAGTCATTTGTTCATGGTTTCAGGTCACATTGGCTGGAGATCAACCTAATTGCTGGACTAAGGCTGATCTGGATCGTTTCATGCGTCATCATTTTGGTTCCATTGCCGGAAACGATAAATGCTAGACCTTGAAACCTTACTCAAATCATAAACATGGTGTCCGATGGTCATACTGCAACTTCCTCCAGTGATCCAATGCTTGGGAATGCAGGGAGAAACGCTGAGGCAGGAGCTGGAAATCACACTGCAAACTTGCCTCCTCCTCCGCCGGGCAATCCCAATAGGAGGGCCACTCGCTCCAACGGCGTAGCTGATGGTGTGGGCTTTCAAGATGGGAGAAGGCATAAAAGGCCCATGCCCAATCAAGGGGTAAGCCAGCAAGCTAAGAAAGTCCAAACGGGTCGAACAGTTGCAGGCGACATTGCAGGTCCCTTAACTACTCACCCCAGTAGGAAGGATATTCTGCTGGAGCGGGCTAGGATACTACAGAGCTTACTCGATGTGCAAGATGAGTTGCTCAAGATGCCTGAGTCTCCTAACAAGGATGATAGAAGATCACAAAGAGTAGTCCCATCTCTCACCTCTCATAGACGGACTAATGGAGGTCCTAGACCGTCTGGTGAAAAAAAGGAGGATGGAATGCATCCTCCCTCCCACATTTCCATAGACCCAACTGGCGACCTAAGGGATATGCTCAACCAGCAAAGGGAACAAGAGGCCGACTCAGCTCAAAGGAGGCGGCTCGAAGCTGACAGGGCTCGACGTAAGTCACCAACAAGGGGAGAAAGATCGCTATCCCGTCGAGAAAGGAGAGAGGTGACTCCCCCACGAAATGAGAGACAGAGGACCCTATCAAGGAGAGAACCCCACCGGGAGGAGAGATAAAAATCTAACAAACGACCTGGATGCTAGGTTGATAGGCTAAAGTCGCCCGCCTACAAATTAACCAAAGACTTGGCCACAATAATGTAGCTAGAGCAAGTCCAGGATCGAACACGAAGAACGGTTATAAGTTCACACAATTGTCACTTGGCAAGATTGGGGGTCTGAGCTTGATTACGATTACTTCCTAAGACGGGGAATAAAAACTAGGTTGTAAATAAATAAAGAAAAGCACTTTGGATTAATTATAATCCCAGTCTATCATTCAAATATCATCGATAAATTCTTTTCAATTTTATCCTATTCACTCGATCACGAGATATATTTCAATCTCTATCTCTTTCTTTAATATTAGTTAATAGCAGTGACACACTCACTAATAACCCTAATCAATATTCAAACCTAACTGACACAGTCTAGATTCAAAATACTAATTGATTGGCGATTTAAGAGATGAAAATCAAGAACACTTTCTATTGTTATTTCAAATAGATAATTGTTTATTCTCTCCTAACTCACAATCCACTATGACACACACATGGATTATAAAGATGCTACTTGTGAAATTCTAAATTGATATAATCTTAGGGGATTCTAGCAATAAATCAATAACAAGGTTTTAAACAATCGGCTTAATTGCAAAACCCTAGTAATCAATTTAATAATCAAGAACAAGAGAGAATATAAATAGGATTAAAGAGATGAAAATAAATTAACCTCAATTGAAATCAAGAACGGTTCCAACAATTAATTCCAAAGCAAAGGAGTTTTGTTCTCCATGAAAGTAATAATATCCAAGAGTTTCTAAATTCAAAAACTAAAAAGAAAACAAAAGATAACCCCTAAAAGTCTTTTAAAACTCCCTACTTATAGTAGGGAAATAATAAGGAAAATAAATAATTAATTACTTTTCTAAAATTACTCCAAAAATCAGCCTAAAAAATCCTCCTCCAAGTTGAATTCGGGATTCCCAAAAGGTCCCTGAAATTTTGCAAATTCCACCTAAGACCTCCAGATTTCAGGAAATCCAGAAAAGTCCCTGATCTTCAGATTTGCAGTTTGGTCACTGGATTTCTCAAATTTCTGCAGAACAGTCCTCAGCTTGACAATCTTAATCCTTTAAGCTCTTTTTCTTCAACTCATTAGGCTTGACTTTGGCTCCTCGAGAGTATTATATCCGGATATGAAATAAAACAACTAAACTTCCCTCGGATTACAATAGCTTTCCATAAAATCTTACTTTGACATACTATCCCAAAATTACATCAAATCTAAATTAAATACATCACAATAGAGATAATATGTCTAAGGAAATAGGAAATTACATATAACAAAATCCACCACATCAAATTCCCCCACGCTTAGACCATTACTCGTCCCTGAGTAATATCCTTACCCCACTCTAACTCGTCGGTCTAAACAGATAGCATGGGAAGAAAATGACCCCTAATCTCCTCTAATCCACCAATCCAAGTACGTCAACCATAATACGGAATATACATACTTCCGTCTCCTTATAACTCCCCAAAAACATATGAGTATATGGCCTTAGCTTGATACCAACTCCAACATGTAAATTAAATGACCATCCAAACTAAGGCTCACATATAAAAGCAAAGGGGAACTAAAATGTCCTAATTCCCTCCCCCCCCACGCTTATCTCACACTACTATCACCCTCGTATAAAAGTTTTGTTAAGGAATGTTAATCCCCCACAAAACCACCTCGTAAAAGCACCAAATCCCCTTATAACTCCAACAGTGAACGAGGGTTTCTATCATAGGAACCACTATCCGGACCTCCTACTCCAAATAATGATCCTACCCGACACTCCAACACCTCCCTTATATCTCCACTTCGGTGATATAAATGATTTAAAAAATTTCACACACACACACACACACACACACACACACACACACACACACACACACACACACACACACACACATATATATATATATATATATATATATATATATATATGTAGGTGCTCAAATGAGAACCGTAAGAACCACTTGTATACACTTGTTTACAGTAGATACTTAGCTACTGTATACATATACAGTCTACTGTATATGTATACAGTAGTTAAGTATCTACTATATACAAGTGTATAACCACACGTATACACTTGTATACAGTAGCTAAGTATCTACTGTATATGTATACAGTCTATTGTATATGTATACAGTAGCTAAATATCTACTGTATACAAGTGTATACAAGTGGTTCTCACGATTCTCATTTTAAACGGTTCTCATTGGAGCGTGACCCTATATATATATATATACTCCCTCCGTCCATTTACATGATTCACACTTTCTATTTTGGGCGTCCATTTACATGGTTCACACTTTGTTTCTTTCCTAAAATGGAAACTTTATATTATTAAAATATTAACCCTACCCCACTATAATTTACTATTCCCTCCACTCATTCTCTCTTCTACATTATTTTAATACTCACAACACCATTATAATTCACTATTCCCTCCACTCATTCTCTCTCCTATTTTATTTTCACACTCACAACACTTTCAATATAATATTTCCTCCTTAATTTACGTGAGAACAGTAACTGCGAACCATGTAAATGGACGGAGGGAGTATATATATATATATATATATATATATATATATATATATATATATATATATATATATATATACTCCCTCCGTCGATATATATATATATATATATATATATATATATATATATATATTTTATTTTATTTTATTTTTTATTTTTTTTTAGGCGGGCGCCTGGGATTCAGTGAGGCTGGCGCCTCACCTGCAGTCTTCCGCCTTGGAACTTGGCCCAGGTGGGGCGGCCGCTTGATCCCATGCGAGTTCGGTGCCTCACAGCCAGTGTCTCATGCCTCTTTTCGGCCAAGTGAGGCGGCCGCCTAGCTTCTTGTGAGGCCGACGCCTCACTAGAAGTCCCCATTTTTTTTATTATTATTATTTTTTTGATTTCTTTTTTTTTTGATATTTTTGAAACCAAAGCAAAAGAAACTCCCGGGTTGCCTCTCGCTAAGCCACCCTTCTTTACCGTCTTTAACTAGACCCAATGTCGGGTAAGCCCCCGGCATTGCATAGAACTGTGGTTCATTTATAAACTGAATTGTAGAGATCAATCTTCTCCACATCCTCAACATTAACCTCTCCACCTTCAAAGTAGGGCTTCAATCTTTTCCCATTAACCTTGAACTCATTGTCTCCGGATAGACTAGAGATCATAACCGCACCATGCGGAAGCACCTCTTGAGCTATGGGCCCAACTACATCATGAAATTTACCGAATGGACACCCTTAGGATATTTCATGGCATCAAAAATACTCCCTCCGTCCCAACAATTACTTCCATTTTTTTAAAAATCACGCAAATTAAGGAAATGGGAGGGAAGTAAAGATGTTGTGAGTGTAATTTGAAAATAGGAGAGAGAATGAGTGGAGGGAATAGTAAATTATAATAGTGTTGTGAGTATTAAAATAATGAGGAGAGAGAATGAGTGGAGGAAATAGTAAAGATTTCTTTGCCAAAAAAGGAAGGTGGAAGCTATTAGCGGGACACCCAAAATGACAAAAAGGGAAGCTCTTATTGGGACGGAGGGAGTATTAAACTCCATTCGTTGCCCATCAAACTCCATAGTCAACGACACATTAGAGACGTCCAATTTGGTACGAGCAGTCGACATGAATGGCCTCCCTCACAGAATGGGAGCCTTAGGATCCGTGTCCATCTCCATTACTTAGAAATCTGCAGGAAATATGAGCTTACCAACCCGAACCAGAACATCCTCAATCAACCCCTTAGGGTAAGCATTAGATCTGTCCGCAAGTTGAATAACAACCCGAGTATCTTGGAAAGGTCCTAACTTTAGGTTCTCAAACAACTCATAAGGCATCACGTTGATTGAAGCCCCTAAGTCAAGCATAGCCATATGCTCCAAAGCATCCCCCAGAGACACCGAAATCACAAACATACCCGGATCACTGCACTTCTTAGGCATCTATTTCTGATAAACGGCTGACACATGCTCACTGACCTTAACCTTTTTCTAACTCCTTTCCTTTTGATTTCTCTTCAAAGTGCACAATTCCTTCAGAAACTTTGCTTACCTCAGAACTGTCTTAAGGAGATCTAAAAATTGAATGTTTACCTCTAATCTCTTGAAGGTGTCAAAAATAGCCTTGTCAGGCTCCGATTTTTTAGACTCCCTCAAGGCATAAGGAAATAGAGGGACTAACTCATAAACAGGGGCTACACGCACAGTACTTTTCTCTTACTCTGGAGTCCTCTTCTCAGGTGTAACCCTCTCAACCACTAATTTGGGCTCCTTCTCTACAACTACCTCCTCAAGCTTCCTTCCACTACGCAAAGTCACACCACTAGCATTAGACTTAGGATTTGGTTCAATTCTAGATGGAAACTTCCCTAAATCCTTAGTCTCTATCCTCCCAACTGCATCTGCAAGCTGACTCATATGCTTCTCTAAACTACTGAATCTCGACTCAGTCCACTGCTGAAACTATTGGAAATTCCCATTCATGGTAGTCATAATCTACCCTAAGGAGCTAATCAATTCCTCTGCAGACTTTGCAGGAGGTGGGCCCTGCTGTTGCTGTTGTTGTCTAACTGGTGCTCTGTACTGATTAGACTAGTTGCCCTGATACTGCTGACCCTGTTGGTATCCCTGCTGATTATTAAATTGTTGTTCCCTGAAACCTTGTTGACCCTGTGATGGACCATATCTGAGGTTCGAATGAACATTTCTCGAGGAGTTGTAGTTGTACGGGGGTGGCCTCTGACCCTGCTAATTAAAACCTATAGCATTAACATCCACAACCTCATCCGACTGAAGAGAAGGACAAGAATCTGTAGGGTGAGTCAAATCATTACAAATGCGACAATGCTGAGGTTTATGACCCAGAACCAACGTTTTCAACAAACTCTTAACATCCTCAACATCAGCCTCCAACTTGCTAGTTTTATCACCAGATCCTGCTGCACTTACTTGTTTAATACTAGACCTTCTTCCATGAGTTCTTGTGCTCTTGGCCAATTCCTCTATCAAATTCTCTGCATCCCTGGTAGTTTTATTCCGAATACTACCTCCACAAGAAGAATCCACCATTCGTTTATCTTGCACAGTTAGTCCCCCATAAAAGTACACGATCAACTTTTCATCATCAAAGCCATGATACGGGCAACTTCTGCAAAGCTTATAGAATCGGTTGTAATATTCATATAAAGACTCATTAGACCGCTGTTCCATGTTACTGATATCCCGTTTCATTACATTGATTTGATCTAGAGGAAAGAACTCATCAAGAAATACCTCTTTTAGCTACTGCAAAGACGTGATACTATTCGGTGACAGGTGATAATACCACGCATTTGCATTATCCTTAAGGGTAAAGGAAAATTCTCTCAACAACAGTTATTCGAGAGGAAGTGCAGCCGGTTTCATGCTCCCACAAATATGCACAAACTGCGCTACATGTTGATTAGGGTTTTCCCCTGGCATCCCATTGAAGTGGGGCAACTGATTCAACAATCATGGCTTCAATTCAAATGTAACCCCAACAGGCAAATCAGGGAACTGGACTGCTTGTGGTTGCTCATTCCAGTTCGGAGCAATTTTTTGCCTCATTGTCAGATGTGGGAGAGGTCGGTTATTATTACCTCTTCCATTATCGCCATTATTCACAACCTCTGGCCCATGATCATCCCCACCATTATTATTATTCATCTCTTCGAATCGTAAAATCCTCCTAGCTTCCTTGCTTTGTGTTCTCCTTCTCCTGAAATATCTTTAAATATCTGGAATACGAGGTCTAGTAGGGTTATTAGCAGAACAGTTATGGACCATGTAGGGTTCCACACCACAAGAATACAATAAAAAAAAGCTTAACAAAAGGGAAACAAGAAAAAAAATAGATTAAGAAAAAGAATAAGAGTGCAAACAAATAAACACCGCTCCCCGACAACGGCGACAAAATTTGATAGGCTAAAGTCGCCCGCCTACAAATTAACCAAAGACTTGGCCACAATAATGTAGCTAGAGCAAGTCCAGGATCGACACAAAGAACGGTTATAAGTTCACACAATTGTCACTTGACAAGATTGGGGGTCTGAGCTTGATTATGATTACTTCCTAAGACGGGCAAAAAAAACTAGGTTGTAAATACATAAAGAAAAGCACTTTGGATTAATTATTATCCCCGTATATCATTCAAATAACATCGATCAATTCTTTTCAATGTTATCATATTCACTCGATCACGATATATATTTCAATCTCTATCTCTTTCTTTAATATTAGTTAATAGTAGTGATACACGCACTAATAACCCTAATCAATATTCAAACCTAACTGACACAGTTTAGATTTAAAATACTAATTGATTAACGATTTAAGAGATGAATATCAGGAACACTTTATATTGTTATTTATAATAGATAATTGTTTATTCTCTCCTAACTTACAATCCACTATGAGTTTATGACACATACGTAGATTATAAAGATGCTACTTGTGAAACCCTAAATTAACATAATCTTAGGGAATTCTAGCAATTAATCAATAACAAGGATTTAAACAATCGGCCTAATTGCAAAACCCTAGTAATCAATTTAACAATCAAGATCAAGAGAGAATAAAAATAGGATTAAAGAGATGAAAAAAATTAACCTCAATTGAAATCAAGAACGGTTCCAACAATTAATTTCAAAGCAAAGGAAATTAGTTCTCCATAAAAGTAATAATCTCCAAGAGTTTCTAAATTCAAAAACTAAAAAGAAAATAAAAGATAACCCTAAAAGTCTTTTAAAACTTCCTACTTATACTAGGGAAATAATAAGGAAAAGAAATAAATAATTACTTTCCTAAAATTACTCCAAAAAACAGCCTAAAAATCCTTCTCCAAGTTGAATTCGGGATTCCCAAAAGGTCCCTGAAATTTTGCAAATTCCACTTAAGTCCTCCAGATTTCAGAAATTCCAGAAAAGTCCCTGATTTTCAGATTTGCAGTTTGGTCACTGAATTTCTCAGATTTCTGCAAAACAGTATTCAGCTTGACAATCTTGATCCTTTAAGATCTTTTTCTTCAACTTTTTAGGCTTGACTTTGGCTCCTCGAGAGTATTACATCTGGATATGAAATAAAACAACTAAACTATATTCGGATTACTATAGCTTTCAATAAAATCTTACTTTGACATACTATCCCAAAATTACATCAAATCTAAATTAAATGCATCACAATAGGGATAATATGTCTAAGGAAATATGGAATTACATATAACAAAATCCACCACATCATAGGGAGCTTCTCAACTTGAAAAGTAGGTTAGATAGCATGGAGGCAGACAGAAAGGAAACCAATAGGAAGGTCGAACGAAATGACTGCACTCTTCGACCTTTGTCCAAGGAGATGCTCGACCAAAGACCTTCTGCAGGTTTCAAGTTACCCGTGTTAGAGAAGTATTCAGGCACGACCAATGTCTTGAATCATATTCAGCACTTTGAGGCAACTATGTGTTTGGTCGCTTCTAAGGATGACATGCTATGCAAGGCATTAATCAGCACCTTCACAGGTGCAGCACTGACTTGGTTTTGCAGCCTGAGCACTGGCTGCATCTCCTCATGGGATTATATGAGGAAGAAATTCTTGGACAGATTCTCTACAGCTGGGGCTCGTAAGAAGACAGTCACCGACCTAAACAACATGACTCAAGGTAAGACAGAGAGTACCATGAGTTATTTCACATGGTTTAAGGAGTTGGCCGACCAGATTGAGGAGGACCTCACAGATGGGGAAGTTATTAACTGTTTCAGAAATGGAGTATCCTCTCCTGATTTGGATTACGAGCTACAGGTTAGGAGGGCGACCACGAGGAAGGAGATGTTTGAGAGGGCTTATGATGTTGTCGTGTCTGAGGAGAGAAAAGAAAGAAAGACAAGGGCTCAAAGCGTTCTGAAGCTAGTGAGCCGACAAAAGGAGGACCTGTGAAGAGTAACGATAACAAGGGGAAAAACAGAACTAGGGTGATGGAAAGAATCCCTGAAATATTCACCCCACTCACAATTAGTCGAACTGAGATCATGAACACAGTAGACCTAGGCCCTCCTGCCCCGATGAATGTTCAAAATAAATTCAGAAGGGACAACGGTAAGTACTGTGAGTATCATAAGGACACCGGGCACACAACGGAGAAATGTATGAGTTTGAAGAGGATCATCCAAAAGTGGGTTGATGAAGGTAGGTTGGAAAGGTTTGTGAAGGGAGACCGTCATGCAGGAGGAGATCGAACTGCAAGAGGTGTGCCGGAGCCAAAGCAACCTTGACTGACTTTGGGTGTGATCGCTGAGGAGACGAGCAACACTGCCCTCAAGCACAAGATTTTTCAACTAAGTAAAGCTCTCTATGTGCCTCCCAGGAGCTGTGTTAAAGATGAGGTGATCAGTTTCTATCCCTACGAGCTGGCTGCCAGCGTGACTACAAGGGAGCAAATTTTGGTGATTCCGGGGCTAATTGATGATTGCACGTCAAGCAGGATTTTGGTCGACACGGGGGCCTGCAAGGACATCCTCTACTACAAAACCTTCCTCGACATGGGATTGACATATGCAAGGTTGTCACTTTATTCAGGTCAGCTAGAGGGCTTCACCAATCACAAGGTTGACACCAAGGGAAAGATAGAGTTGAAGGTCGACATCGGGCTGCATCCTTTGATAACAACAGCTAAGGTAACATTTATAGTCATTGACGTTATAAGTGATTACCATGCTATATTGGGTATACCTGGACAGGTCGCTCTAGGGATGGTACCTTCAATCCCCCATCAGAGGGTCAAGTTTCCCACCATGCTGGGAGTGGGGTGCGTCACCTGGATCACGTGCTTCGATCCAAGAAGAAGAGAGAATTGGAAATTGACACTCCAGAGGCGAGCTGGAAGTTCTCAAAATATGTCACCACTACTTCCAGATTATCAACGATACAGTGTGTTGAAGAGGTTACCTATCACTCGCATGACCACGTCATGACTGAGCCAATACGTCCCTCTAAAAACACTTGGGTCGCGACAGATAAAGTTTTGGTCGACCAAATCATCATAGGAAACCTATGCCTCCAAGTCAATCAAAACTCAGGGGCCTCCAACGGGGAAATAGCTGCCGAGATAGATGGCATGATTGCAGAGCAAGCTCCACACTTGGGAGCTGAGGAAAGAAGAAAGGTCAAAGAAATCATTATCGAAACTCTGCAGTTTAGAGACGGCCCAGAACTGGAACCAGTCGACGAGCTGGAAGAGATAGAAGCCAATGATTCCACCTGCTCCTGAAGTAGGGGTGTACAAAAAATCCGAGGAACCGGACCGGACCAGTAGAACCGGACTGGATCAGTAAAAACCGGACCGCAAAAATAGCATTGGTCCGGTCCTGGTTCCAAATTTTTATGGAACCGATTATTTGGTCCGGTCCTGGTTTTGAAAAAAATATACATGGTCCTGGACCGGAACCGGACCGGACCGAATATATATATATATATATATATATATATATATATATATATATATATATATATTCGTTATGTTTATTTGGTCCGGTCCTGATTTTGAAAAAAGTGATTTATATTTTATAGGTTTGCCGACTTGGGTTCGAAAAAATAGTCGTTATGTTTATTTTAGCTAGTTAAGTTTTTTAGTTGGGATCAAGTTGTTGAACATTTTTCTAAGTGTTGATTTTGTTATTGTAATTTGGTTCATGATAAGCTACGACCTAACTGTTGATTTTTTTATTGTAATATTGTTCAACAATTTGATTTTTAAATATTCTTGCTTGTATATTTTGTTATTGTAAAAAATTATATTATATTGTAATTTATAGAACCGGTGGAACCGGACCGGAACCGGACCATTGGAACCGGACCGATGGGACCGGTCCTATAATGTAATGGTCTGGTCCTGGTCCTAAATTTTTACAGAACCGAAGTATTTGGTCTGGTCCTGGTTTTCTAAAATTTTGACAAAAATCGGATCAACCCGGACCATGAACACCCCTATCCTGAAGATTTAGGTCAGTCTCGTTCCTTTAAACAAGCTCGACTAAAACCTTAGTCACTTTCGTTATTGACCAACTGATCTAACTAATACTTTGGTCGCTCTCCTATTTAATCTAGTTCAACAAAAAGACAGAAATATGGATCAAAACAAGACGATTCAAGCAAAGTCAACTAGTATTAATAAAAAGTCCCCCAAAAGCGGGCTATGACTTGTCCAAATAAAGTTACGAGTTAAGATGCCTCCCAAATCTGGGCAAAGCATTAATTATTAACAACAAAAGGAAAAATGTTTGGAACTTGTTCATTACAATGACAAACTGAGATAAAAAGATCAACCGTCTAGGTCGTCACGGGGTTGCTCCTGCTGCTGCTGCTCTTGGTGCTCGACATCGTGAAAGACTTGATCTTGGGTGACCTCGTCCTCTTCATCGACCTCGTCAGCATCCTCTAGTTCCTAAAGCACAGTATTGAAATTCCTTTGCTCAATAGGAGGGGCGACCCAAGGCTCCACTTCATCTTCAACATCTTGCTGGGCAATGACGACCAAGTCATTGGTATTTAAGGGAACTAGGGAGTGACTAACTCAAGCTACATCGTCATAACTTTCGGCATGGGCCCATTCGGCCAATTTATCTACTGACATCTCAACAGAAGGGTCGACCAAAGCACGTCGAGCCATGTGTTGCCGACCAACATCATAGAAATACCTAGCTCGGGATACTATGATGTGATAGCACTCATCACTGTTTTCGAACTGCTCAACGGCGGCCTTCTCTCTAGCTTTGGCCTCTTCCTCCCATTTGAGCCGGGAAACTTGCTGGTCTTCACTCATCTTTATCAAGCGAGCATTACGCTCTTGGACCAGTGCAGTCAGTTTACCCAGATCTCCCTCCAACTTGGCCTTCTCGTGCTTGGCCGCATCAGCTTCCTCCTCCATCTTAGCCCTGATGGGAGCAAATGATTCCACCTGCTCCTGAAGAGGAGCAAGTCTCTCCCTTGCCAGTTTTAGGTCGGCTAGGGCCTCATCCCTCTCCTTCTCAGCATTGGCATAAGTAGCCCAGACAGCACGGAGACTGGAGTCGGAGTCCGCAAGCTTCTCCCTTAGCTCGACGGCCTCCCTGGCTTTCCTTGCATATTTGGTGGAGGCAATCTTCTCCTTCTCTTTGGCATCCCTACAGCTGCTCTTAGCTTGCTCGATGAGAGCGAAAGACTGCACAATAAAAAGAAGATAAGTCAATACAACAAATTATCAAAGATGAAGCGACCAGAAATATGACAAATAAACGAAAAAGGAACAAATATGGAAAACGCAAGTGTTACCTCAGAGGAAAGGAGGCCCGATCTGTCACTGAACTCCTCCAGAGTGAGCCCCTCCTCACCAAACCGAGCTAACAGATCTCTATTTGCAGCCCTCCTCACAACTACTTGCCCCAATCCCAGTTCAGGATAATGACGGCTTAAGCTATTAATCCCAGTAAAGGGAGGGACATCACTAAGCCTCTCCACCAAGGATTACACTTTATCAGTGCTTCTGGATTGAGGGGCTTGAGGTGGAGGTTGGCTGGAGGCAGAGGCCACTGCTTGAGAAGTGCCAGCTCTGTCATGACCTTGGTCGACACGCGACCTCTTTCTCAACCGATTGAGGGGAAGGGCATCCCCATCGTCTTCTTTCTTGATGACGTCGAGCTCCAAGTCCACTATATTTTGGGGATTTGCCCCAATCGATTCATGTCGGGGATCGGAGCCCGACGCCAGCTCAGTTGAAGTGTCAACCTCCTCTTCTCCCCCAATAACTTGAACTTGGGGGGCCTATCGATTGGCTCCACTGGCCCAGTCCCATCAATGGGGACCATCCCAACGCCAGCCTTGGGGAGCAAGGTGTTTCTGTCCTCAGCCTCCTTCTCGCGGCTAGGCCGGGCATTAGCAGCTCCGTGGGCCTTCTTATTCCTCCTTCTATCACCCAAATCGACGATGCGATTCATAGTTGCCTCTTGGTCAGGGGTAAGGACTACACGATCAAAAAAAGAAAACATTTAGCAAAGAAACAATCGAGTAGAGTGACAGAAAAATTACAGAAAGGAGGGTAAGGGTACTTAACCGTCATAATGAAACACATTTGTGTAATGGCCCGGCTTCTTTTTGCAGTAATGGCATTGGGACTCAAATCTCTCTCTCTCTCTCTCATGTATCACCCAGTCCGGATACCTAAGGCTACGGATGATCGACACTAAGGGGCTACCTCCCCATCTCCACCCAGCATCATGCCGACTTGGATAAAAAAGTTTTTATCCGACCCAAATGCAGCCCAGCTAATGGTGCTCCTCCGAGCCACCAACACCAACCTACGGTAGAGTTACTCACTCCAATCGGGGACCCAATAATCTTCCTCCTTCATGGGAGGTGTATCAGCTTCGGGCAAAGGGAACTCCCATCCCTTCCTACTCTCCACTAATATCATGAGGGTATTCCACCTAGAAAGCTTTTCAGGCAAATTTATAAACAGTTTTGGGGCCTTAGCTTTGGCCGGGGTACTAATACTAAAGGTCTTGTCATTCTGGACAAGCTTGAAAACTCTCCTAAAGACATGTATGCATGGCTCGGACCAAACGAACCTACACACCAAGGCAAAGCATACTAAAACCCTAACGGTGTTGGCGCCTAACTGCATGGGGACAGCGGCCAAACACTCAAAAAATTCGTAGATGAAGGGATCTAGAGGTAGGCGTAGGCCGGCCTCAAACTGGCCATATAAAAAGGCTACTTTGATCGAACTCAAACCCTAGTGCATCCAAGATTGGGTCTTCCTTTGCCTCTCAGTAAAGTGAGTTAGGTGGAAGTCATCTCTGGGACCTCAAAGAAGCCGTGCAAGATGTTAATCCGAGAATCTGTGTTCTTCCTCCCTATTGCTGGCATGGGGGCCACATAGCCTCTCTCATTGCGGCCTGGGACAACCGTCGAGCAAAACGCATTAACGATATTTCCAGATGAGGAGCTCGACGAAGCAGAAACAGGCGATCCTTGAGCTAACATATCTACAGAAGACACAGAAACAGGGAATCAGTCCTAGTTGATGTATGTTCCGAACTACCTATGGGCGATCTAGATTTCCCTGGGAATGCTAACCTTTCTCTAGGTAAGGGAGGTTTATTAGACTTGATATAGAAGATAATAAGGTGGTCGATCAGTTTGTTGAAGAGAAGGAAGCGGACAATCCGTGGATCATTCGCCTCTAAATCTCTCATACTCTCTCCACCTGGAAACCCTACTTCACCATAAAATAAACCCTACCTATCTAAGATGGTAATACACTCCTCCTCATCAATTCCACCCATGTACCTTCTAACCTTTTTTAAACCCTAAGGTTTATGGAGTTGTATCCATACCTAACACCTAGCTTGCAGCCAAAGGTTCTAGCCATGGCGGAATTGAAAGAAAAACTTGAAATTAAGCCTAAAAATAGAGGAATTAAGGGATACCTTGGTTAGATTGAAGAAGAAGGAACTCAAAGACGAATAGAGGGCTCGATTATGCCGGAATATCACACTCCTTGCTTTTTGTTCTTGCTGGGCGTTTGAGCAATTGGGGTTTGTAAAGTTTGAAAAGGAAAAGGATTTTGCCTTTTATACTCCTCCTTATCCTTACTTGAATTGGAAAGGGCGTGTGACATAACCGTCCTTTACGTCAGTTATTGTTGCACCACGTTTCCCAAAAACAGTTGTCCAATCTCCATAACCGTACCATCATTATGAAAATTATGGCGCATCAAATAGTGTGTCCAACCGTCGAAAATCAATAGTCGAGAGCGACCTACATCTACTCAGTCGACCATCCAATAGTGAGCTGTGTAAGCTTACATGAAATTTTTATAACTTCCTGGTCGACAAAGTCAACACAGAAAGTTGGGGGCCACTGAACGGAATGAAAGTGACGATCCAGGCCCAACAAATGAAGCCCAACATTTTAGACGTTACAAAGGCACTACCATAAAATGGGCCAGTCCAATTGCTACAATACCAAAGGCCCAACGACAAAGATCAGTTGACCTAGCTCATTGTCCGACCATCCGTGGTCCCGACCTAGCTTCGTCCGACATACGATCATCTACTCGTACAATTGCTATCAAGCCAAAGCACAAAGTCAGGTTGACTTCGAATACTCAAGCGACCTCGACCTACCAACGCGTACGTCCATCTACGTCATTATTTGTAACCGCCTCCTACATTCTCGGAGACAGTTACGCTCACAACATCTCCGTGATTCTAGGGATTTACAATAATCCCATGGCACCCCTATAAATACCAGACAACATACAACGTTAAAAGGTAATGTCCTATTTGCTATTATGAAGATACGTTACTCATTTCAGTTTATAAGCTCAATACACCATATCTCATCATCACACCGGAGGGTATTAGCCGGATACCACGCCGGCAAGTCGTTTATTCGTGGTTTCAGGTCACATTGGCTGGAGATCAACCTAATTGCTGGACTAAGGTTGATCTGGATCATTTTCTGCGTCATCAATATCAATTAGTTATTGTTTACCAAACTTAGAGATATTGTGTATGTCAATTAGAGATTCATATCAATTAGTTTAGTAAGATAATATTTGTATATATCTAAAAGATTCTAGAAGATTGCCTACTCTCATTGTAATCCTATAAATATGCAACTCTTGTATCATAATAAATTGAGTCTTTTATATCAACCCTTGTTCTCCCATATATATGATTTACTTTGTCTAGCCCCACTTCACTCCGATAAGTGTTACAAACTCGATTTGTTTGATGATCAAGGCTAGTTTAATGAATAGTTGTCTAAAGCTCTGACATGTTTGATGCTTAAAAGCTTAAGTTTCATGTTATGGTGACTAAATATCGCTGCTACCAATGTTTTGGAGCTCTCATGCTTTTAATGAGTGAGATTCAGTCACATCTTCAACTTTAAAGTGTATAGTCGAGATGAATTGAGTGTTAAGTGGGACTCACAGTCCAATTCATTTCGACATTTCATCCCTCAAAATATGGTTATAAAGCAACAAAATCATATGAGAAGCAATTCCAAATTCTCTCCAACCTTTATTGTACATTATTCTTGCATCGGAGGTTCTTTGCCGAAAATAATTTAGGCAAGTTTCCGGTTTTATTTACATTTGTTGTCTTCTTATGATAATTATACTCTCCTTCTATCCCAAAATGATTGTCTTTTTTTTGTTTAAAAAATTTTCCCTAATTCTTTTAACAAAAAAATTACTATTCATTTTATTATCATTTTATTATCGTAAAATTAAATATATAGATGGTGAAAAGCGATTATTTATATATTTTTGCTATTAAAATGTAAAAAACACACATTTTAACAATGTTCATTAAAATAAAATGAAATTTGAATATGAGTTAGAAGCCCCACCCCCGGCGTTAACAGTATGAAGAAAACCACCGCCACAAACACCTGCCCCCAATCTGACATTTCTCTCTCCTAGCTCCGGCTATCGATTTTCTTTCTTTGTTGATGATGAATTGAAGTATGAATGTGAAAATGGAGATTTGTATTGTTGTGGAAAGTTGAAGTGTAAAGGAAGAGACAAAGAAATGTGAGGCAAGGGTGAGGAGGAAGAAAACGAAAAGGTTTTATTCTGATTCAATATTCGACTATAGGACAATCTATCTACTTTTTGCAACACTTCTTTCTATTTTTTTAAAAGTTAGGGACATAAAATAGTTAACTTTTTTTTTCTTTTTTTATCTTTATAACCTCTATTTTTGCAATTTTATGAAATTATTTGACATATTTATTAAGTTTACAGTTGTTTTAGTATTTTATTTTCTATATTTTTGCAATTTTATAAGATTATTTGAAATATTTGTTAAGTTCACTGTTGTTTTAGTCTTTTATTTTCTTTATTTTTGCAATTTTATAAGATTATTTGACATATTTGTTAAGTTCACATTTGTTTTTAGTTAAATTCACGATTGTTTTTTGTTAAATTCACAGTTAGACTAAAACTCACAAAACAATAAAAGAGATACTAATGAGGAAGCCTTCAAAATGAATTGTTATTTCCTATAAAGCATATCAGATAGCTCATCAAAATAAAAATAAAAAACAAGAAATTCAAAAAAGTTTAGGAACATAACCAAATGGTACTACTTCATTTTGTCTCAAAATGAATGTTAAAACATTCATTTTGGGACAAGGTAATATTTATTATTATTATTATTATTATTATTATTATTATTATTATTATTATTATTATTATTATTATTATTATTATTATTATTATTATTATTATTATTATTATTATTATTATTATTATTATTATGGGTAATACATAGAAATTCAATGACGACATTATGACATTATGACATTATGCCAAGTTTTGACAAAAGAAAAAAAAAGAAAAAAAACACTAAAAGAAACAAATCAAAATAATAAATCTCAACGCCATTTGACATGAATACCTTTTTTCAGAAAGAAAAAAAAAGAAGTAACTACAAAGAAAGGAGAGTGACGAATTTGAAAATTGATAAATTCAATTTATGTCAAAATTGAACAATTTTAATCAAATGAGAATGGAATCGGGCGGAATAAAGAACGGGAAATAAATAAAAGTGTAATTGCAGTTGTCTTTTTTGTTTATCAGAAGGAATTTGTTGCCATGTTACTCTCAAAATGGTATTGTTGGCGGCGAAGTGGTTAAGGGTCGCCGAAGGTTAGGGGAGGGAAAGGATGATTGGAGATGTTGAGAAATGGGAGAGGAAACAGGAGAGAGACATGTGTTTGTGTGAGGGTAGGGGTGTCTTTAAAGTAGCAAGAAACTAGTAAGTAGGTGAAATTTTAATTATGTTATCGAATTAGTTGGTTAAATTTTAAAATGCTTGTATTAATTGATCTTTTAACTTATGAATGGAGAAGGACCCGAGTTAATTTTCCGCAAAAAATTTGGGTTATTGTGATTTAGGAAGGAACTTTTGATACAAATATCTTGTACAATAGAAACAGGTTCTCAAATAAAAATGATAAAAGTGGGATAGCTGGCTGCACCCGATGGAACAGTTTTGGGTCTCCTTTCACAAGGTTACCCAAAATTATTTAACTAACACCTGTCGTAATTAAATAATAAACGCATAATCAATCTGAGAAAAAGAAAGAGGATTAAAATCATAAGCTTACACATCATCTCACACGGTTACACGCAACCAATACGATTAACATAATTACATACCAAAATAGAAATCAAAAACTAGAATAATTAAACATAAAATAATCACAATATTCGTTGGCTTTTAACAATAATAATATAATATTATACAAGCTGACAAGCTGACAAGCACCACAATTGGAAAGGACACGTGTACACATGGAAGACAGGTGACAGGATACATGTCGAGAGCCGGAATTACTAGACCCAAGTAAGCGTTACTTGGGGCGGTGCACCGCCGGATTCCTTCTCCTTCTCCATCTCCTTTTCCTTTTCGTTCATAATTTCCTTTATCTGCAGCAGCCATTACAGGTAACAAAAACACCAGCAGCGGTCAACAAACGCAGATTCAGAATTCCCCTCCCCCCCCCCTTTTTTTTTTTTTTAATTCCATTCACGCGCATACAATCAGTCTTGACTGTAAGTGTCAATTATTGAAATATTCTTGACTAAATGTTTGAATTATGGAAATATTTATGACTGCATGTTTTAATTATGCGAATAATTTTGACTAAATGCTTCAATTTTATGCATATATTCTTGACTGCTTGTTTCAATCCGATGGTAGATTATGTAAAATATACGTTCAGTGACTGACATAAAATTAGTGTGGTATATGATGATATGCATGAATTTATACATGAGTAGCTGCTAGATGTACTCTGTTTTGTTTATCAGATACAATTTTCATGTATTTATAGACAAATGTAATGTTATGCAAGATTGATGTGATTTATGGGACCAACAACAAAGCCCTAGTCCTGAAAAAATGATATGGAGTTGGTAGACATGAAATTGATGGGTGGATCTGTCAAAGAAAAGAGGTGAGAAAACAATGAAAAAATGAATCATCTTTATGTCATCATGAAAGTGAAGACTCGAGGAAAAAATGAAGAAGAAATAGGTGGGAATAAAATTTGGAAAAAGAGACCATTAAACGAAAAATATATTCGTCCGGAAGGTGCATACCTCTTTCTCCAAGAGTCTCTTTTCATACCTCAGCTGTTTTTCCTGTTTCCACGGAAAGTATGGGGAAAAAGCTATTGTTAATATTTACCACAGTGAAGTCGTAATATAGCAATGTGCACACATACTTAAGGTCAGAGAGAGGTTGATAACTGTAAGGTCAGAGAGAGGTTGATAACTGTAAGAAGTGATGTTTTTAGAGAAACGCTAATGTTGATGTTAAAGTTGGTAGTAATTCTTGATGTTGGAGAATGTTAGCAAGCTGGTGCTAATTATGGAAATACAAGAACACAGCACAGACAACGCATTCAAATATGTACTTCCTCCGTCCCACCCGAAAAGGCATAAATTTCCATTTTGGGTGTCCCATTTAAAAAGGCACACTCCCAAAACGGAAATTTTTTAATACTTCTTTATTTGTGGGACCCAATTGTCATACTTACAAAAACTATCCACTAACTATTTCCTACCCCACTTTCTCTCTCGTGCATCACTTTTATACTCACAACACTTACTCTACTATACACCCTCATTAATTCCCGCGCAAGACCAACTTTGTGCCTTTTCGGGTAGGACGGAGGGAGTATGTGTTTTGGAATTGAGCTGTACTAATAGATTAGTGCGCTGTGGAGTGTAAAGAGGACATACCGAATTTAGTTAGAATATTTTGGAGAGAGATTACCTTCACTTATTTACGACAAAGAAATATTAAAGATTTCAATAGAGTACTAGGTATTTGAAGTTTTTGTCATTAGTCCAAAAAAGTTTCTAGTGGATAACCCTATACAGTAAACATTTGTAATATGCTAAACGTACCCCAACAACATGGGGTGGGGGGTTAGGGGGTTAAGGGGTCCGAAAGAGTTCTAGACAAATGGACGACCATTAGGTATGGGTAGAATATAAACAAAATTGTGTTTATACTGAGTTATCAAGCTTTAAAGTCAGGAAAAGGCTGAATATGACACTCAATGTCAGCTGCAAAAGTCACCACATACTTCTATAGAATGAAGAACTCGATGCATAAAAGGACATGACTTCAACAAGAATACATTTTTGTCGCTAAGAATTATGTAGGTTATTTGGAACTCTGTAAAATCAAAGAGTCGTCAGTAAGTGCGGACAAACAAGTAGATTAAGCAGTGCACATTATTTACTACGATAAACCGGGCAACTTCACTTCTTCCCGATCTGCTAGACCTATCTTCATGAAACCGGTTTAGTAATTTGATCTATTAGCTATAGGACACATAAGGCCAGGGACCTACAGAATCTATGACAGTAACAATTTTGTTTAATTCTTTCGGAGATCTTGACTACTCACCAGTCAAATCCCCCAATAAAATATCACTTGCATAACCCAGGAACAGAAATTGTGGAATAAAAATAAGCATCTTCTGAGGCATAAAAACACTATAAATTATTTCAATGATTGCCTGGGCCGCTCAACATGTGATTTGGTTTGATTATCGGAGGCTACTGCTCCTAATTATCCATTCACCGGACTATCTATTGACTTTCTATATTTAGAGTGAGCATATGAATAAAAAAATCACTAATTAATGAACAATTGTTGCATATTAGGCACTAGATCTTAACCATTGAAGATTATAGTCAATGCAACACAGATTTTAGCAAAGGCAAGTGAATTTCCTTTGGTTTTTTAGTCAAAGTCTACTTATCAAAATGAGACACTGTTGAAAGAGGGAGAATTAATTTATAAATGGATCTAATGAAATATCATATATTTCGCCAACATATTAAACTAAGTGTGGGCACTTCGTTCTAGCGGAACAGAAAGAAACACCAAGGACGAATGGTCATGCAACTGTTCTTCCCGAGCCCTTCTCATTTTCAGTCTATTCCCTTACCTATTTCACCACCCAGACAAAAGAACAAAACCAGCAAGGAATGGAATGGCAATTCCTTTCAGGCAGTAATTTCCAGCAAACAAAATCAACTTTTAGCAAAGACCCTGGTTTTCGACCTACTAGCATAGATTTAGTCCCTGATTGAAGATATGAAAGGGTGCTTGCAAGCACTACACGACAGCAGAGCTATTTTCTTCTAATACAGTAGTGCTATATTATTCTGGCCTTTTACTTATTTGGGTGAGTATGCTTCATTTGTTGGCTGCTCAACTTACATATTTTGTCCTACCTTTGGGGGGGGGGGGCATCCAAGGGCAAAGTGATTTTGGGATCTAATTGTGGAGAAAATTTCTAAGCGTTTGGACAGTAGGAGTGGGCATTTTTTGCCTTTGGGGGTAGGATTACCCTTGTAAAGGATGATTATTTAGTATCCTTGTCAATTACCACTCCCTATTTAAGGTTCCCATTCGGATAGCAAATAGGAGTGCGGGTATCATATTGCATTTCTGTGAATTAGGGTAGGGGTAGGGATAGGCCTACGTATCATTTGTTGGCTTAGGAAAAGGTTAGACAGCCTAAGGATGTGGAGGACTTGGACTCGGGAACTGAACATTTACTCGTTAGTAAATGGTCCTGGCATTTCCCTTCGTTACCAGATTCTTTTTGACACAAGGTTGTCAGAGGTTGGAACTCAAAAGTAATGGTTGGTTCAGGTTTGGTAAATGGTGTAATGTTATCTTGAGAAAGTATGGAACTTAAGGTAATGGTTGGGATGCATGTATTTAAACCTCAATTTCTCGTCCTTGGAAATTTATCTATTTCTGCTTTCAAATTTGCTTAGTTGTTGGGAGCAGTGATTGGCGCAGATATTAGTAAAAAGTAAAAGGTTATGGGGAACGAGTATGGAAGTTAAGGTAATGGTTGGTATGCAGGTATGTAAGTCTCTGTTTCTCATGCAAGTCCTTGGAAATTTATCTATTATTCCTTTCCCATTTCATAACTCATACTCCCTCCGTCCCCCTACAACCTGCACACTTTCCTTATTGGGCGTCCCATTACAAACTGCACACTTCCTAAAATGGCAAAGAATCTTTACTATTCCACCCACTAATTCTCTCTCCTACTTTACTTTTATACTCACAACACCAATCAAATCACTATTTCCTACCCCACTTTCTCTCTCCAACCTCACTTTTCATACTCACAACATGTTCTCCACTAACTTTTTCCTTAATTCCCGTGCAAACAGTAAGTGTGCGGGTTCTACCGGGACGGAGGGAGTATTCGCTTAATTGTTGGGAGCAGTGAGCGTATTCGATTTAGGAGAATCATAGGATTGGTATTAGTTCTACACTTGTATCTTGGCCTCGATCGTTTTCATTTTCCCTATAAAAGCTTTTATTTCTAAGCTAATTGTTAAAGATGAAAATACTTTCTTGTGGAATTTGCTTTTGACTCGTAATTGATGAATGAAAGTATCAAAAAATGGTGGCTTTGCTTGAACATATTTTGGCTTATAGAGATTTGGTTTGTCCGGATATGAAACGGATTCCAAAGATTCAATGTGATAACTATTCAAGTCCCTCATTTAGTGCCAAAATCCAATTCGTTTACCTTTGCATGATTATACATGCAATGTCAAAAGTTCCCTCGAAACTGAAAGCATTTACACGGTCTTTAGTGTTTAATTGCTTGAACACTAATGATCCTCAACAATAGCGACACTCTTACATGGATGTCCCCAGATATTTTTGTGATGTGTTATAGACTTATAGTCAAATCGATTTCATGATCACATCTTCTTGCATTGTTCCGTTCCTTGAAGACTTTGGTTTGAGTTGTTCTCAATAGGGAGAGTTGGATATCCCTTCTATGGTGAATGGTTTCGTTCGAAATCGATTTCGAGGATGGAAAAGATAGAGATGCTAGTAGATTATGGCAGCATGGTCTTTTGTGACTTTGCGTTGTATATAAATGGAACAAAATGCCGATATTTTTGAGAATATAATATTATCTTTTCTTCAATTCTACTTAAAGAGAGGATTGCATTACTTCTTTGTGGGCATCAACTTTTGAAGCTTTTTAGGGATTATCTACCAAGTTGAGTAGGCATTGAAGCGTTGATTTACATTAGTTTTGATAGTTTGCTTTGTATTAGACCTTCCTTTTTTTGTGCTTTTAAGCGGACATCTTGTCATTTGTCCTTCGTAATTTTCCTCCTAAAAAAATCCGTTTACTAAGAATCCAAGTTCAAGGGATGAGTTGCAATCAAATTGATGTTATTCTTTGTTTTTGGACAAGTCAGCATATAATTAATTTTATGTTGTTTAGTGTCCCCCATCCCCCACTTGATCACATAGCCAGTTAACTCTTTTTGGGAAAAGTTTCAATCTGTCATATTTACAGACTCGTAGACAGTAACAGGGTATCATCATTCCTCCAGGAACGAGCATTATTCTTCACCCGCAGTACCTTTTAGCCCAACCAAATAAAGGTTTGTAATTACACTTTAATAACTATAGTTCTGTAATTCGCTCCGCTCGATCATTACTTGACTATGTGACCAATCTAGTAGTGTCAAAAATAGGCACATTTACAACTAAATTGTTTCATATGCGGAGAACAATAATATAGACTTGAAGCATACCTTATCTTGCAAGGTTTTTACGGATTCTAGCATAAGCTGTGTCTGCATGAAAGTAAAGTATACATAGTTATAGAAACATATAGAGCGACAGTGCTGTGATTAGAAAATAAATAGTAGCCTTAAAGTCTTCAATCATTTAAAGTACAATTTCAAAGTTTCAACTGCAGGAAAAGTGAACAAAGCATCTTTTATCACAGGTATGAAAGTTTAACTGTGATTTTCATTTCTGATGAAAAATTTATAAGAGGTTTTGACTCTAGGGTTGGTTTAATAAATTTAACACACTAAAGCTAACCTTTCGGGTTTGGATCCTCCGCAGAATGGCAGTCATCTGGTGCTCTAGCCGAGTAAGGTCCGACATGTTTAGCTGCTCAACCTTCTGCCCTTCAAGGAGCCTGCAGGAATGTAAAAATAATTGGTAAGTTTGTTACACAGGGCATTTTACTTTCGCCATTTGTAACTTCAGAATTGTTCTTACCACTTGACCATTTGGGGAAGGTCAGTGGGAGTATCCGTGTACTCTGTCCCGAGCTTCTGGTAGAAAATTATTCAAGCAGATATATGAGGTGTCATGGCGTTAGAATGTACAGAAGCAGAGGATTAATAAGTAGGCATGAATGTTACTTTGTGCAAGCGATAAAATGATAGCTGCTACTATAAAAAGATAGACAGAACAATCATATTCTCCCTCCGTCCCATAGTAAGGTTTTTTCTTTTCTTTTCTTTTTGGTCTGTCTCATAGTAAGGTTCTTAGTTGCTTTATTACAAAAGGGACAACGGGATTCACTTGTCGTTCTCACAACAAAAACTCCCTTCCCACTTTTTCTTAATCCCGTGCAAAGTCAAGCTCAGAACCTTAATTGTGGGGCGGAGGGAGTATGATGTTAAAACGGGTTCTAGTCTGTGAGAATCTTTCTTTGTCAGAGAGGACATTGGCCATAATCTGCAACCTTGTCTGGTCCATTCCATATCCATAAATAGATGGGACAGCAGAAAATATTGGCACTTTGAGGAATAAGCTATTGGCATCAATTTGTTGTTGAGATCAGTATAGTGGGTCATTTTTCTTTTACATGAACACTGCAGAATGAAAGCAGGGAAACAGCAATCCTAGTTACACAAGAGTAAGGTATTGTGGAGCTTAGTAATTGTATGAAAATGGTAAGCCAAGTCAGTTGTTGCACTGTACGACCTCCGCCTTAGGAACAAATCATTTTGGCACAGAGTAAAAATTACAATGGCTACACACTCTTACAAAGAACTGAACAGGTGGCAATTGACTTATTGTTATCCAAAGTTCCTTTACCACAATTCTATGTAACCTTACCATGTGTCAGGAAAACACTTCCAGTTAGGATCTGACTTGAGCAAAATTCTTAACTCTGCCCAAGAGCATTTCTTTCTTTTTTTTTTTTTCACAGAGAAACAAGTGTTTTTCACCTGGGGGGGGTTTCAAAAGACAATTTTCATATACAACACCATTGAATCAGTTCTATGATTAAAAATGACTTTACGTGACAATCACTGAAACTGAAGATTTCAATTCTAAATTCCACTATACACTAGATCCACGGACCTCATATACAGATCTCCGAACTCTCTCTTCTGCACTCGTGTGATTCTGGTAATGTTCAAGGATCTTTGTTAAGCTGAATGCAAGAAAGCAGGAAGACATAAATTAGATATAGAACCAGACAGCAATTAAGAGGAGTTGGTACACATGCAGAAATAATGCTATCAATAATAAGTTGGGTCATTGCTGTGCTCTTCATTTTAAAATGCAGATGCAGTCAACAGTTTCAAAGCATAGGGGAAGTAGAAACGTTTCCCTGAATTCAGGAAGCATATATCCAGCTGTGAATTCATCGTATAATTAATCTGGGCAATATAGTATATTGATTATTGGATCTGTAATTGGTCTTTTTCATGAGGAAGCTAACAATGTGTAATCCAAGTAAACTAAAGTTTAATATATCAGTGGAAACATGAAGTGAGATGGTTTCTACCTGAATCAAGGGCACTGTAAGAGATGGAATTTCATTCTTAAATTCCTAGAGCGTACTTGTAGCACAGAAAATTTTCTTAATACCTCTAAACTCGTACATTGATGTTTCACTCTACCATATATACTTAGAATTTTGTGAAACAGACATTGTTTTCCCTAACCCTTTGTTAGACGTACACCTAAGCCTACTTAGAACTTTGTGATACATTGTTTTCCCTAACCCTTTGTTAGATGTACCCCTAAGCCGCAGGGAAGCAAGAGTCCATTTTTCTTAAAGTTCATGGGACACATACTTGAGCACTATTTTGGTGGGCAAATAAATAGACGGATAACTAATTTATTCGAAGCTAGTTTTTGGAGCATTTTGTATTTAAAAAAGATATTATCCGAATGGTGAACCCATTATCTAATTTCGTCCTTCAATCGTTGGTAACACAAAAAGAAGATAATTTTTCATTTCTAAACTATTAGAAAAAAAATCGATATAAGCCCAAATACTTTCTAATATCGACCGGATAGGATAAGTCGAATTGAAATATTTAGGCTTGGATAAGGTAATCTCTTCTCCTGTCTTGGTATCAGTCATTCTCATCAGATGTGTTTGTGATAGTTGTTCCTAAATATGAGTAAGGAACCACACTCCTAAGAAGTAATAGAAATAAGCGAGAATTAAGAGAGGCTGGGAACTTTTTTTTTCATATCCTTAAAACAAAAACAAACTAACTTTAAATGCTAGTGTATATGTTGCTACAAAACATGAAACCCACGAAACACATTATCTATCTAGGCACGCTAAGACATGACACAACTAATTACCCACTGACTCTTACTAGTTATCCCACTAGCTCTATACTAACCTACTTGACTAACTCAAACAAATAAAGAAAATGAAATAATAAATAAAAATATACCACAATCGAATATATATGTGTATATATATATATACACACACATATATATACATATTTGCAATATTGTTTCGGATTTTGATGGTACCAATGCAATTGAATGCAAGCATAGAAAGAAAAACCCATACTTGTGCAGAGAATAATAGAAGAAATCATACACAAAAACACATACAGTATAATTTAATATAGTTCATTAGAATAAATCAATTATGTATGGGGTGTTGTCAAATCAGAAATATACTAAATATTCTTTTTTATGTGGGTGTCACCGTCTGGTGTATTTTAAATCAGAAATATACTAAATATTCTTTTTAATGTGGGTGTCACCGTATGGGGTGTTTCAAATCAAAAATATACTCAATATTCTTTTTAATGTGGGTGTCATCGTCAGGGATGTTTCAAATCAGAAATATATTCAAGTATAGGCTTTATAATGATGTTAATTAACACTTCTAAGTGTTACAACCTTTTCGTCCATTAGGGTTTAGGAAGCTTTTGGAGTCGACCAAAAGTATTGACGCATAACGATTATAGTCCTAGAAAGATATACTTCCTCTGTTATACTAATAACTAAATACTTACTATTTGCACGAGAATTAAGAAAAAATATGGTGGAATAGGTGTTGTGCAAGAAAAGTGAGGTAGAGAGTAGTAATTGAATTGTTGTTTTGAGTATTACATACAAGTTCAATTAATATAAAAGTACAAATTTTATTATCATTTTAGAAAGAGTGTATTTTGTAATAAGACGCCCTAAATATAAAGTCTGTAATTTGTAGTGATAGCATAAGCATATGGTAGAGCATGTTCTACTAGTATATTAATGTAAGTTCTATCAAGATATAGATAAGAACTCTTTATTAGGGAAATCCTACCCCACAAGAGGAAAACACATTCACCCTCTAATCGCTTAAAATTTTACTCTACTATTGGATCTAAAATTTTCCTGCTCCTAGGTACTTTCCCAAGGGTAGGCCTAAATAAGTAAAATATCGATCCATAATAGACCTCTCAATCAAAGAAGCATACTTACCCAAAGTTTGCTTTTTTTAAGCTAATCTCAGCTAACCCAAGATTACACAAATCAACCATTAGGCCGGTATATAATTAAAAATATGCAAAATGGGAAAGTTTGTGAAACACTGAAAATCATGTGATAAGAAAACAATAGTGTCTTTTAAATAGCAAGTGAGATATTTGAGTTTTCTCCCTACCTACTCAACAACAATCAATCCCTCTAAACCAAGTCTTTAAATTCACATTAGCTATGTATCTCCCAATAAAAATCATTAACCACATCACACTATCTTCTTGTCTATGGATCCATCTCCATCTTTCATTTCAATGTATGTGATTAGGTATTGTCCCTTCTCATTCGCACCGAGAAGAAAATATCAATGTTCTAAAAGTCGCTCGTCTAAGTCGCTAGGTGTCATGCGATTATAAAGTGTCGCGATTAACTTCAAATTCGCCTCGAAACGAGTTTAGTGAAAAAACGTTATCGAAAGCGCCTGTTGGGATTGGAGTCAAAACCATGAATAAAGGAAAAATTCGGAGGAGAGACTGTTGAGCTGGGCGACCGCCCATAGGGTGATGGGCGACCGCCCATGAGTACAGAAGGTTGGGTCTCGTGGGAAAAACTTCTTGGGCGACCGCCCATAGAGTGATGGGCGACCGCCCACGTGTCGGAAGAATGCGGAGATTTTGTTTTCTATTTTGACCAGAACTCCTCTTGCTTGGTGATTCCTTTTGGTAGTAATATTTGGAAGACTTGTGAAGAAAGAAGAATACTTTCTTAAGTTAGGAATTATTTTATTACTAGGATTTGATTTCTTGTTTCCTATAAATACATGTGATAGCCTAGAGACAAATTGTAACATCTGAAAATATTATAGTGAATATTTTGGCTTGGTAGCGCCCCCGGACGTAGTTGTTGTTGCAACGAACCGGGTTAACAATTCTTGTGTGTTCCTTTGTGTGTGATTTACTTTTCGTGTGTGTTGCCTATTACGCATCTCCGTAGTTCGGTCCGTTTTCATTGCGAGGGCGTGATTTTCACAACAGCTGAGTATCGAGCACTGGTTTTGTCGAATCATTGCTTGGGGTGTCTTTTGCTATGGATTTCTTGGGAGCTTTGGAGGATGGGAATAAGGTGGTGTTGATCGAAAAGTTTGATGGAACGGATTTCAATTTTGGAAGACGCGAGATCGAGGATGTTTTGTGGAGCAAGGATTTGTATCTACCATTAAAAGAAAAGCCGGATGACATAGAGGAAGCAAAATTCGAAATCTTGGATCGGAAAGCGTTAGGGCTTGTTAGGCGAAACGTTGACGAGGATGTGGCGAAGAAGAATGTTTTGGAGGCGAAGACTACCATGGAGATGTTAGAGATGTTGGCGACATGTACGAGGCACCGTCGGCGGCGAATAAAGCTCATCTAATGAGGAAGTTTGTTGAACATAAGGATGGTGGAAGGCATGTCGGCAACAAAGCATATAAGTGAATTCAAATCTCTTGCTGACCAATTTGTCTTTCGTGGTTTGTTACTCTTGATGACGAGGTACTAGCGTTGATATTACTTTCTTCTTTGCGGAAAGTTGGGATACGGCTGCGATAGCGGTTAACGTTTCAACAGGAAAAGTGAAGTTGAAGTTTTCGGATGTCGTTGATGTGATTCTTGGCGAAGAAATTCGTAGGAAGAGCAAGGGTGGGACATCGGGGCTGGCAAATGTCGATGAAAAGAGTAAGGGTGGCAAGAAGGTGATTACTTGCTACGATTGTGGGGAGAAGGGGCACTTTAGGAGAAGTTGTCAGAAGCGGTCGGGCGGGCGGAAGTAGAATGTTCTTTGAAGAGATGGCGGACGTATTAATCTTGGGTGGGAGCGGTTCAAAAGATTCGTGGTTTTGGATTCGGGCTCGACGTTTCATTCGTGCGCCGTGCGAGAAAGAATGGAGCGATACGTTAGGGTGATTTTGGGGTTGTTCGTTTGGGAAACGATTATCTGTCGAGGTCGTTGGAAAGGGGTTGTTCGAATTGGCAGCGGATGGGACATTTTACGGCTACGTGATGTGCGACATATTCGGATTTGAAGAGGAACTTGATTTCCAAAGGCAACTTGATAAGGAGGGTTGTGTGGTGACCTTCGGTTGTGGGACATGGAAGGTAAACCGCGGAGCTAGCTTGGTGGCTCGTGGCGGCGTGGAAAATATGTTGTATACCACATGCGACATGAATCGTTGGGGGAAACGAAGGCGCGTCCCAATGATGAATGGTGGTGGCGAGATCGCCGTAGGTGGGAGAAATTTCACTAAACGGTATGTTGATAGAAAATTGGGTAATGAAGTCGTAGGCGTGGAACGATTTGGTGACGTAGGGAGCGGGGATCTAGAACGGTGATGCGATGGGTTGCGAAAGAACACCTTGGTTCCAAGCTTGTGATTGTGTGGGGCACGTGGATTAGCGGCTGTTCGGGATCGATAGTTAGCACAAGTGAGCGGGGATGTGCGGGGAGGATCATTCGGAATGAAGACTCGGAGCGTGGTAGAGCCAAACAGGTTATGTTGAAGCGTAGCTCGGCTTGACTCGCTTGGATAACTAGACGAGAGGGCGCTACCCAGCCTTGATAGGCGGCCGTGAAATTTGTTTCAAGAAGAGGTATCGTGGATGGTTTGTCTCCAGGTGGGAGATTGTTGGGATTGGAGTGAAAACCGTGAATAAAGGAAAAATCCGAGGAGGAGCATTGTTGGTGGGCGACCGCCCGTAGGGTGATGGGCGACCGCCCGCCATGAGTACGAAGGTTGGGTCTCGTGGGAAAAACTTCTTGGGCGGCCGCCCGTAGAGTGATGGGCGACCGCCCGCGTGTCGGAAGAAGAGTGCACGGCGATTTTGTTTTCTTGACCAGAACTCCTTTGCTTGGTGATTCCTTTTGGTAGTAATATTTGGAAGACTTGTGAAGAAAGAAGAATACTTTCTTAAGTTAGGAATCCTTTTATTACTAGGATTTGATTTCTTGTTTCCTATAAATACATGTGATAGCCTAGAGACAAATTGTAACATCTGAAAATATTATAGTGAATATTTTGGCTTGGTAGCGCCCCCGGACGTAGTTGTTGTTGCAACGAACCGGGTTAACAATTCTTGTGTGTTCCTTTGTGTGTGATTTACTTTTCGTGTGTGTTGCCCCTATTACATCTCCATAGTTCGGTCCGTTTTCCGCTGCGAGGGCGTGATTTTCACAACAGCGCCCCATATACCGACTAGCAGGGCTTGGCTCAGATTGAAAGTCGTCTTATTATTTTAATATTTATAAAATATTTGGTTTTATAATTAAAACGACGTCATTTTCTATCGATTTAAATTTCAAAAAAGTCTCGTTGATAACTAAGCTCGTGAATTGATTCAATAAAATAATAAATCTCAATCTAGGCTTATAAACAAAATTTGAAAATCAGTTTCTCTTTTCACCTCGGTTCTCTCTTTATCTTCGTCTTCATTATCGTCGATTTGTTTCTTAAATCAATTGTTGAATCAATACTTGAGAGGCTTGGCCATCCTCTCCATCTCGCGCCAAGATACCATACATCATGCTGAAATCTAGGCTCCGCCTAAGCTTCGCCTAGGTACTACAAGCTTAGGCGCACTCCAACACCTAGGGGAGTTTAGCAATTTTTAGAACCTTGGAAAATACTCAAGAGATACCATTCCCTCATGTTACCCATTTTCCATTTGCTTTTCGCATCCGTCCACCCACTTCCCTTTACAACAACAATAAAGACTTGATTCCAAAATAATTTGGGGTCGGCTAACATAAATCCTCATATATCACCGAAAAAGAAAAAATGAAAAAAATATAAAAACATCAACCCCCTTCACCCACATGAATTTTTGCTCTACACTCTAACCTCTTCAAAGCCATATTTTCATCCAATTCAAGTAAACTCATATCATTTTCAATCACCCTATTTCAAGTTGTTTTGGGTCTTTCCCTGCCCCTCGCCATTTTATCACTTCTCCACTCTTCAGTCCTCCTAACCGGTGCATCACTCGATCTCCGTCTCAAATGACCAAATCACCTTAGACTATTCTCCCTCATTTTATCCTCAATGAGCGCAACTTCTACTTTACCCCTGATCACCTCATTACTCAATCGATCGTCCCTTGTATTCACACACATCCATCGTAGCATACGCATCTCCGCTAAATGCTTTAATCATATGAGCCACATCTCCATCTAATTCTCCATACTTTTGGATAATAGATCCAAGATAGCGAAAAAACTCAGAAGTTTGGCAATCTTTCCATCGAATGTGATCACCCATGGCTTCCTACTTCCAACTCTGGTAAACATACACTCCAAATATTCAGTCTTGCTTATGCTCAGTCTAAAACCTCGAGATTCCAAAGTGTTTCTCCACAACTCCAATTTACTTTCAACACCCTCTTTTGTCTCATAAATCAACACAATATCATTTGCGAATAACATACACCATGGTTTCTCATCTTGGATTGACCTCGTCAATTCTTTCATTATCAGAGCAAATAGGAAGGGACCAAGTGTAGAACCTTGATGTACTCCAATAGTAATAGGAAACTTTTCTGTCTTCCAAACACTAGTATGTACACTAGTGCTAATTCCATTATACTTGTCATTGATAATATTAATATATTTATTTGAAACGCCTTTCTTTGTAAGGTCCACCAAAGTACCTCTACGGCACTTTATCATACGCCTTCTCCAGATCGATGAAAATCATATGTAAATCTTACTTTTTATCCCGATATTTCTTCATGGTTTGTCTCATAAGATAGATTGCCTCCATAGTCGATCTCCGGACATAAATCCAAATTGGTTATCCGAAACATTCACAATTCTCTTTAGCCTTTGTGCAATCACTCATTCCCAAAGTTTTATAGTATGGCTCATTAGTTTGTTCCCATGATAGTTGGCACAATCTTGGACATCACATTTGCTTTTATACAAAGTGATCAGAGTATTTTTCTTTTACTCCAATGCCATTGTGTTGCTTCTCCATATCTTGTTGAATAGTGTTGTTAACCAATCTATTCATCTCTCCCCAAAACATCTCCAAACCTCAATTGGTATCCCATCTGGCCCTACGGCTTTCTTCAATCCCATTTTTTACATTGCCATTTTCACTTCACTCTTTTGAATTCTCCGTATAAAATCTCGATTAATCATACTTGTAGAGATATTTAAATCTACAATATCCTGCTCTTGATCGCCATTTAACAAGGTATCAAAGTACGAACTTCATCTATCTTTTATCCCCTTATCCCCGATCAGAACTCTTTGTCGTACATCATTCACACATTTAACCTTTTTAATATCTCGTGTCCTCTTATCACTCGTACGAGCAAGTCTAAATATGTCCTTTTTCCCTTATTTTGTATCCAATCTATGATAAAGTTCATTATTCACCTTTGCTCTTGCGTCTCTTACTGCTTTCTTTGCTTCTCTTCTAGCCTCCTTATACTTCTCATATTTCTCATCGCTACTGCATTTTTCCAATAATTTGTAGCATTCTCGCTTGTTATTTATTACTTGTTTTACTTCCTCGTTCCGCCATGATATGTCCTTACTTGGTGGCACACTTCATTTAGATTCTCCAAGGACTTCTTTCACCACCTCCTTTATGATATGCTCCATCTTATTCCAAGTCGAATCTATATCCATATCCTCCATATTACTCGACCAAATACCGGTAGTAGCCATCGTAGCTAACAATCTCTGTTGATTCTCCACTTGAAGCCTCCATCACTTGATTCTAGGGTCTACTTGTGGTTTTCTCTTCCTTGAAATTCTCCTAATTTGAAAATCAAGTACCACAAGTGTATGTTGAGTTGCTGTACTCTCACCCGGAATAACCTTACAATCTGTGTAACTCTTTCGACAAGCATTTTTTACTAAGAAGAAGTCAATTTGTTTCGCATTATCTCCACTGCTATAAGTCACCAAGTAAGATTGTCTCTCTTGAACTAATTGTTCATTATACTCAAGTCATATGCCATCGCAAAATTCAAGATACCATTTGGTTTATTCCCTTCCCCTAAACCACAACCTCCATGTATACTCTCAAAGCCGTTTCGACTAGACCTCACATTTCCGTTAAGATCGCCACCAATGACTAATTTCTCACCACTAGGTACCCGTTTCACTACCTCTTCCGAATCTTCCCCAAACTCTTATTTAATAGATATATCCAACCCTACTTGTGGTGTATAGGCACAAATAATAGTTATAATCTCATCAAATATCACAAGTTTAATACCAAAATTTGGTCACTCTTCCTTTACACTTCCACTACATCATTGATATACTTTTCATCAATAATGATACATACTCCATTCCTACCTTTATTCTTTCCTGAATACCAAAGCTTAAAACTCAAATGCGATATTTCTCTTGCTTTCTCTCCAACCCACTTAGTTTCTTGTATACACATTATATGAATCTTCCTCCTCATAACTTCCACCACTTCTGTTGATCTCCCTATTAAAGAGACAATGCTCCAAGTTCCAAAGCGCTTCCCACTACCCTTACCCTCATCATGAACTAGCTTCTTTACCCGCACTCGTTCGCAATACGGGAACCCTTGCATAGTTGACACTACCCCCGGGCGCTGAGGTGGTGCATCGCTTTCGGGCAACGGCCTAGCAACCTTTGCTTACTTATCACTACACTCAGGCCTATGAAGTGTAGCGCCTTGCTGATGAGGAAACGCCACAACGATATTCATATTTGGATTCATGTTATGATAATCTGAAGTTTTTACGTTGGCCGTCACACGCATACCGCAACCCTCATCCTTTATCCTGGTTTGAGACAGGTAAGGATAAATCCTTGTCGAATTTCCACCCACTTACCTTTAAAGGAGAAAATTAAGACAGTTTAAATCTATTATTTTGCTAACATTCATCGCCTTTAAAATATAAATTTTTGGTTAAGTTTGCACATCAAGGGGTTTCGTATAATCTTAAGCTTTTAATAATATTTTTCTATCTTATGGGACTTTAGAATGTATATATATATATATATATATATATATATATATATATATATATATATACATATATATATATACCAAATACCAAATGACTTCTTAAAAAAAGAAAGAGATTTACTCATGTATGAAATAAAGAAATAAACGACGTCATCTTTTCTTCGAAAGGCTTCTTTCGCTTTACCCAATTATATGCTTGACTATAATTCCCGGGAGTAAGTGTTATAGCCTGTTTCCAATGCTCAGCCGCTTGATCGAACCAAGCCTCAGCAATTTCAGAATCTATCAGATCGAATATATATATATATATATATATATATATATATATATATATATATATATATATATATAAGGATATAAGCAAACTAAGTAAAGTGTTGTCACGTTCGAGTTGACAAAAAAGTAGAGTTGGGTCAAGTAACCAACGAGCCGCACGAGTAAATCTAACTCAATTCAATTCGATATATATATATATATATATATATATATATATATATATATATATATATATATATATATATATATATATATATATATATATATATATAAGGATATAAGCAAACTAAGTAAAGTGTTGTCACGTTCGAGTTGACAAAAAAAGTAGAGTTGGGTCAAGTAACCAACGAGTTGCACGAGTAAATCTAACTCAATTCAATTCGAGTAAGTTTTCATGTTTACTTTTTCTTTATGAAAATTCATATAATTCTTCCATTTTTTATGAACTCGATCTAATACAACTCATATAATGCAATCTTTATCTTTCAAACCCTGAACTACTTAAAAGAAGCTAAAGTCACTATTGTTCCCATAAAATGTCCTTTGATAAATACATGTTCTTAAATATCCTTGCATTTTTCTCCATCCAAATCACACTCCAAATACCTTCACAATCCCATAACAAAATCTCATTTTTTTCTTCATCCAAATCACACTCCAAATACCTCCATAATCCTAAAACAATCTCTTATTCCTTTCCCTTCCAACACCTGAACTAGATCTTGAAAGAAGAAACAACCAATGCAGGGCTCACCAATTTGACGATAAACACCTCGTAAGTATGTGTATGTGTAACTTGTCTTTAGTATTGAGTTTATTAAGCAATAAAATCTACACAAATGCCTGAATCTTTAAAGGAAATTTACATTTCGACACATAAGATGCGAAAGGAAAAGAAGTTGGGGAGGGGTTCCGAATTTAGAATCGTAGAAAAGATTTAGAGGAATAAGTTTTAGCCCTCTAATGATAAAAACACGTGAATCAATATTTGATAATTATTTTGGATCAAATATTGATCAAAGTACTAATATTACCCTGATTTATTGTTTATCTTTCTTACATTATTGTTCACCTAAAACAAGTTTCATGAAAAGTTAAAATAGGAATTTAAATGTTTTTACCTAAAAGCGACAATTATTTTGGATCAAATTTTATGTCCAAAGTGATAGCTAATTTGAACAGGAGGTAGTATACGCAAGCGTTAAACAAGTTTTCCATGAAAAACACAAATTATAATAAGAAAAACTTAACAAATAAGAACCACACAATTGTAGCACCTAAATCCTTCTTCATATTCGAAATAGACTTTAGTTGTTGTTTAAATAGGAGCAATCAAAATCACTTGCATCCAATGAAAACAAAATGGAAGATGAGTATTATGAAAAATCGTATTATTTCTCCATCTATAAAAAACAAAAGATAGCTAGCATTCCACCTACTCATAGCTTAATTACATCTTTATCATCTCGAATAATTGGGCGAAATAAACATGAGAGACTAACATATTTATATCATGATGTTTGTATTAAAATTGCTAAGTACTAGAGTATACATTAAATTCTTGATTTTGAAAGAAAGTTTTTACTACTAAATGAAAGAAAAAAAGTTTAAATCATGAATTTCAAAAAGCTTTACTAGATAATTACCTCTAACTTGCCAAAATCCAAACTTTAGTATCTTGCCAAACATACAATATAGAATTGGGAAGAGTACTCACATGCGGCTTCTTCATCCAAGGTTACGATTACGACATAAGTGAATGTCCCATAACAATTGAACTCTACCTCTAGGAACCACAAAATCAATAACTGGAGCCAAATAAACCGACAAAAACAATACAATAATTGACACAAGTATGAGTAATCCATCCGCTCTTATTTGCAAAATTGAATATGAGCCTCATTTCCCATCTTGAAAGGAATCAAGGAATAGAAAAGATGGTGATACTAATAAATAAACTTCATGGGGCTATTATGAAAATTGAAACGTTTAAACAGAGTCTCAATTATTACTATGGATACCAAACTTGTTCATTATTAATTTATGTTAAATAGGATATGATTCTCGAGGAAACTACCACAGTCACCTATTCAAAATAGGGATGTTTCAACATCCCTCCCTAATTTCCTTAGGAGGTCATACCTTCTCCCATGCTACTAAGGAATTACACTTGCCCTCATCCGCTCCTTGCTACAAAAAAATCTCATAATCTGCTCAATAATCTCAGCTACTCTAATAGGAATTTGAAATACAACCATCTAAAAAGACACAAGTCATCTTCTAGTTAGCAACACGTTTATAAACCCTCTCTCCTACTGGATCTCAAAAGAAAATGGGATTGGGGATTGTTTAAAATGTGATTTGGATTGGCACGGTCATTGCCAAGGTCGAATTACCAATCCATGAGGTCTAAATGTGTTCTGCATGATCGTGCATTACATGTGTTGGTTTGGGTTCAGCCGATTTCTGGTTAGTAATTACTGCAACCTTAGGAATTAGGGCTAGCTAGTATAAATGCTAGCTATCCCTTAACAGTTGAATATTACTATGGAAGATAGAATTAGAGATTTAGAGAGAGAGGGAGAAACACAATCTGATCATTGATTTAAGAATTTCAAGGAGTTTTTCTAGAATCAATTCTGAAATAACAAGAGATTATCAATCTGTTGTTCTGCATCTAGTGTTCGTCTTTCATCTTCTGGTGTTTGTTGATGATCCAAGAACACATTTGGCATTTGGCAATCTAGTAAATGCATCTGAAGGCGAAGATCTAAAGCTAGGGTTTCGTGATCGGAATCTAGTTAATCTAGTACAATCTAAATATCCAACATTTGGTGTAGTCTGTTTTGGGGGATATAAAAGGATACACAATCGGGTATTGTCTAGGACAATAATATCTGGTTAGATCTTAAGAGTTATACATATGTATTTTGCCTTGTATTTGATGAATAAGATATGTTCTTTTGCTCGTGGAGGTAGCTAACTGATATTGGTGAACCATGTAAATATTGGTGTTCTTGTTTTTCTGTTTAATATTATATGCATCTTTTTTACTCTCATTACAACAGGGATTACCTTAATAAAGCGACCACGACAACACCTCACGGACAATCAAAGGGGCATATTTGAGCATATTTGTGCACCTCCTTCTCGATATATTGACTCCTTCAATACCTCATCGTGTCAAGTTAACCTTAAGCTCTTAAATGCTAAAACTTGAAGGACTATCGTAACAATTTTAAAGTTATGGACACCCTCCTCTAGGAATAGGAACAAAATTGTATCATCAGCAAACTGCAAATGATAGATCATGACATGCTCTTCCTCTACTCTACATCCATCGATTATTCCAACTCCCTCCCTCGGTGTAACAATTTTCTTAAAGGATCACCCGATTGTAACCCTCTTGTAGCCTTAAAATCGCCTTTTCATTTACTATTACAAAAAAGGTCAAAAATCTAAAACATCCTTAAATTCTCTTTCTCCATCTAGCTCTAAACCCTTTCCTCTCAATCCCATAGTCAATAAATTGCAAATTTATTTTTTTAGATAGGAAAAAACTTTACTAGATGATTATCAAACTTAACCACTAAACTCTTCTTACCATGTCTCACTAAATCCTTTACCTTTTTAATCGTCCCCAACAATGCATTAATCCCTTATCGCCCTGCAACAAATGCACTCTAATGGGGACATTGGTGAACCATGAAAATATTGGTGTTCTTGTTTTTCTGTTTAATATTATATGCATCTTTTTTACTCTCATTACAACAGGGATTACCTTAATAAAGCGACCAAGACAACACCTCACGGACAATCAAAGGGGCACATTTAAGCATATTTGTGCATCTCCTTTCTGATATATTGGCTCCTTCAATACCAGACCGTGTCAAGTTAACCTTAAGCTCTTAAATGCTAAAACTTGAAGGACTATCGCAACAATTTTAAAGTTATGGACACCCTCCTCTAGGAATAGGAACAAAATTGTATCATCAGCAAACTGCAAATGATAGATCATGACATGCTCTTCCCCTACCACATCCATCGATTATTCCAACTCCCTCCCTCGGTGTAGCAATTTTCTTAAAGGATCACCCGATTGTAACCTTCTTATAGCCTTAAAACCATTGTTGTGCATTTTCATTTACTATTACAAAAAAGGTCAAAAATCTAAAACATCCTTAAATTCACTTTCTCCATCTAGCTCTAAACCCTTTCCTCTCAATCCCATGGTCAATAAATTGCAAATTTATTTTTTTAGATAGGAAAAAAACTTTACTAGATGATTATCAAACTTAACCACTAAACTCTTCTTACCATGTCTCACTAAATCCTTTACCTTTTTAATCGTCCCCAACAATGCATTAATCCCTTATCGCCATGCAACAAATGCACTCTAATGAGGACATTGGTGAACCATGTAAATATTGGTGTTCTTGTTTTTCTGTTTAATATTATATGCATCTTTTTTACTATCATTACAACAGGGATTGCCTTATTAAAGCGATCAAGACAACACCTCACGGACAATCAAAGGGGCATATTTGAGCATATTTGTGCACCTCCTTCCCGATATATTGACTCCTTCAATACCATACCGTGTCAAGTTAACCTTAAGCTCTTAAATGCTAAAACTTGAAGGACTATCGTAACAATTTTAAAGTTATGGACACCCTCCTCTAGGAACAGGAACAAAATTGTATCATCAGCAAACGGCAAATGATAGATCATGACATGCTCTTCCCATACTCTACATCCATCGATTATTCCAACTCCCTCCCTCGGTGTAACAATTTTCTTAAAGGATCACCCGATTGTAACCCTCTTGTAGCCTTAAAACCATTGTTGTGCCTTTTCATTTAATATTACAAAAAAGGTCAAAAATTTAAAACAACCTTAAATTCACTTTCTCCATCTAGCTCTAAACTCTTTCCTCTCAAATCCATGGTCAATAAATTGCAAATTTATTTTTTTAGATAGGAAAAAAACTTTATTAGATGATTATCAAACTTAACCACTAAACTCTTCTTACCATGTCTCACTAAATCCTATACCTTTTTAATTATTCCCAACAATGCATTAATCCCTTATCGCCCTGCAACAAACGCACTCTAATGAGGTGGTAGAGAATCCATCCAATAAACAATTGCCAACAAAGTCCACAAATATCCTTATGAGATCTCTTTTTACGATTTCCCAAAAAGAGTGAAGAATGACATTGAGAAACCATTAGTCACCCGAAGAACCTTACCATCAACCATCATTTATCGCTTTTTGAACCTACTCTGAAAAATCTCTTTAAGCCAACATATCGATCGATATGTTTGTATAATTAATTATGAGGCATTCATGTCTTGGAATTATGTGAGTTACTTCTTATCTTACGGAGCTTATATTCGGTATAGATTCATGCTCATTCGATACATGTCTAGTTAGTTGAGTAATTCAAGCCATGTAGAAATTGGTGTTTTGGTGAGATTGATTGTGGGTATGGTTGTCAAAGGTGATTTTGTTTAAGCTTACATGAAAATTGGAATATCGTTGCCTGTCCCAAGTCAGGATAAAGGGTGAGGGTTGCGGTAGGCTTGTGACAGCCAGCGTAAAAATTTTGTCACATTATCATGACATGAATCGAAATATGAATATCGTTGGGGCGTTTCCAACATCACACGATGACATATGATGATTCATGTTAGCCGATCCCAAATTATTTTGGGACTAAGGCTTTGTTGTTGTTGTTGTTACATGAAAATTGGAGTAGAGAAGTTGAGGTATGTTTGAGAGAGAGAGAGAGAGAGAGAGAGAGAGAGAGAGAGAGAGAGACTTATAGGCTAGGAGAAAGGGTTGGAGGTGGGGTTGGGTTGGGTGATAGCTAATAGTGTTTGGAGTTGGTGTTAGTAAGTTTCTTAAAATTGATATATTTGGAGAAAATAAACTTAATTTTTCAATCACATAAAATTCAATTGATCCCTTATAAACCTTTACGAAAATAACCCATTGATTTGCATTAAGTGGGTGACTTAGCTCAATTTTTGAAACAAATCAGTTAAAAACTCAAAAAAAAAATGATGTAATTTTGCGATTTTATATAAAAAAAATTGAAAAATTTTGGAACATTTCCCACTTTATTTTGTCATTTTACCTTAATTATAAATAGAATAAAGTTTGCAAATAGATGATAGTTGTTAAATCCAGTGATAATGGGGTAGTTTACCTCAAAATGCATGGCAAATTACTCTTCATTGTGCTATTGTTCTCATGAATACTTTGTTGATTTTAGATATTACCCTCTTTATATAATTTTGTCATTTCAAAATGAATATCTTGATAACAAAAATAGCTATACTTTTTTGGGTTTGAGACAATATATAGATTTGTGGATTATGATAGTCATATCCAGCCAAGCACAGCTCCATGTCATTTGGAATAATAATATAAACCATAACTCTATCATTTGGAATAACACCAGCCAGTCATTAGCACTTAATTGGTTTCTGCAAGTTCCATATTTACTTTATTACACTCAATAGTAACAGTCAATTTATTCACTTAAAAGTATAAAGGGGGATAAAATGTTGGGTCCACGGAAGGTCAAAGAGATAGCACGTCATGCGCTAAACTGAGTAAACAATAACACATAAAATACTAAAGAAAGGATCACTAGCATGGACATGGATTATATATATACATCTTGACAAACAGTTGAAAATACAGTCGCCAAGCAAGTCAAGATAGCCGAACCAGGAAATAGCATAAAAGCATGAAACGCGGCAGATTATCTGCGACTGGAATTCGCTCCTGCCACAATACTTCGAAGCAACTTAGTGTTTGGACATCTAAGAATTTCCAGAGAGTATGCCTGCTCAATCAAAAAGAAGGTCAGCTATGTGGATTTGGAGACTCTAGAGACTAACCGAAGTTAGAAATTGATAAAAGGTATACATGATCATCGCCTTCATGATATCATTTTGAACAAAATCGAGCTGTTTAACAATTAAGACTGGAATTGCAAGAAAAAAAAAAGAGCAGGCAGAAATACAGCAAAAGAGGAAACCGGATCGGAAGACTAGCGGACTGATGCAAACACCGTTGGTAGGGCTCCGAAGCAAATTAGGGTTTGTACAGGCGTATAATAAGATATTCCGTCGAACGATGCCTGCTCCATCAACCGGAATGTTTAAACGGAAATATAAACCGGCGAACGACATCGAAAATGAAGAAGAGTGCAGATTTGCGGGAAATTCAACGACAGCAGTTCTCAATAACAGATAGTCTTATCGAAGACGAAGAAAAAAGATCTCAATTTTTCCTATGCCGGACATTAAGATCGGTACCTTTCACCGCTAGAGAATTCATAAAGCTTGCCTTTGCCGGTGAAGACGAATAGAGCAACCTCAACGTCGCAAAGCACCGACAATTCGTAAGCCTTCTTCATCAATCCATTCCGGCGCTTCGAGAACGATACCTGCCGACTGTTCTTATCTTCGATCCGCTTCAACGATACTTTACCTCTCCCCATTTTCAGAAACCCTAGCTCGCCGATCGGTCTTCTCTACGGACCGGACTTTTGTAGTTAGCATGATAACAAGTGGGGTGCGTGTAGAGATAGACGGTAGGACTACGGTTACGTTTATACGCCCGACACGTGTATAACGGTGGTTAGCTCCGGCCGTTTGGTTAAAATTTTCTCGTCTGGATGGGCTTATGATAAAATTATAAAACGTCGACAGAATTTCAGATATTTAGTTTTTTCTTGAAACATGGAATTCAGATATTTATTGAGAGGCGTCTAATTGTGCCAAAATATCTTCTTCTTTCCGTTATCTTATTGGCTTTTACATACTTTATGGTTTTCTTTTCCACGTAAGCGAATAAAGAGCGGTGTATTTGTAAGTTTTTGGCTCATATTTTTTATAAATAAATATGTACTCCTTCCATAATTCCATAATATCTTATTTTTGAAAATGCATAAAATAAATGAGTCTTGTAATAAGAAAATTAGCGAGTGTATATAGTGTATCATGTATTGTGAATGAGTTGGTCTTACAAAAAATGCATTTTTTTTAAGCTTAGAAAAATCGTTTCTGGCTGGCGTTTAATAATTTATGTCCTCTTTTTGATTGATTTTTCTGTAAATGACAATATTATAAGGAAATAATGAATGATTTTTTTGTAAATATATTTACTTTATGTTTTTCACTTTGTTACACTAACACTTTTTCTGCGACACTTTTAATATACACTTAATATTCACTTGTGGCACTTTGTTCTGTTATTTAATGACTTTGTTACGCCTAGCACTTTTTCTTGGCACTTAATATACATGCACTGACACTTTTTTATACTGACGCTTTGTTATACTAACACTGGCACTTTTCTGGACGTTTTGTTACTGTATGCTTGTGGCACTTTGTTACATTACAGCGACGGAAACAAAAGACGTTTTTTCTAAGCTTAAGGAAAAACGCGTTTTTTGTAAGATTTTGACGTTGTGAATATGAAAAATAGTATATAAAAGAGAATACGAGGTAAGAAATAATAAGTGAATAGTTATTAAAAGTATAATAAATGGGTATTATTAATAAAGAACTACCTCCTTCGTATCGATTTAATATTTTTTGTTTGATTTAGCACGAGAATTTAAAAAAAATGTTGAGAATTTAAAAAAAATGTTGTAAGTATAAAAAGTAAAGTGCGAGAGAGAGGGGATAGGAAATTTTTGTTTAGAGAATGAGAAGTGAATCTAAATGTCCATTTTAGTTAATAAAACAACTAAAAATCTTAAAAGTGAGACAGCCTAAAAAAAAAAAGTAAACACCTTAAACGAAAGAATTATTAAAAAAATCATTTTGTTGTGCAGGAATAATTCACATAAAATATATCTAATGGTTGAAGATAATTCACTTATGTCGATAGAATTAAGACTTATTTTTTATAAGTATAATTAACTTTAAAAATAATCCTCTAAAGTTATTCTTTTAAAAATAACCCCACCTACCCAGCACAATTAATTGATGTGCCTGGGATCGAATGGTTGAGGAATAAAACCAACTTGTACGATTAATCCTAGTCCCTCTGTGTCTGCATTTCACCTCCATTATTTTTCATCGGTCTTATTCAAAAATGCATAAAATTAATTTTATACAAAAACTAAGAGAAATTTATACTGTAATAGGTGTTTTGAGTATCAAATTAAAGTAAGAAAGAGAAAGTGCGATAGGAAATATTAAATTGATAGTTATTGTGAATATTACAAGTGAGTCTCATTAATAAATAAGTGTTAAAAAGTTTCTTTTTTTAGCGTGTTTTTTTTAAATATATGCATTTTCGAGTGAGTCGCAGGAAGTATTATATTATAGTATGAAATAGTAAAGTTGTTGAATTCCTTTCTAAAATCAATGTCAAATTTTGCTTTTCAAGTAAAAATATCTTTTGGACCGGATACACGCTTCTATTTAAAATTCTTTAACCCCAAAAAAAGGTCTAATTATTAGAAGCTTTATCTTTTTTAAAATAATTTTAAAATAGTAAGAATTGTGGATTTCAATTGTCAATTACACGTATTTTTCTTTTACATATTAAATTATGGGTCCATTTATCAATTTCATTCATTTTTTCTTCACATTTAAAGGGCCCATTTGTTAATTTTACTAGTTTTTTTCACTCACAATTCATTTTCTACTCATATTTTTTTAAAATTTAAGTGTTTCACAAAAATGGTAAATCTTCTATCGAGACGGAAGGAGTATTGTAAAGAGTTGCAGCGGCTCAATCACTTTTCAAGGTAGATATTTAGGCTCCGTTTGTTTCATGTAAAACATTTTCCGGAAAATGTTTTCTTTGTTTTCGGGTGTTTGTTTCAAGTAAAATATTTTCCGAAAAATGTTTTACCTACTTTCGAGTGTTTGGTAACCACTTGTAAAAGAAAGTCAAATGTAAAACATTTTACAAGGATGTAAAAAAAGGAGGTTTTCTTTGTAAAATGATTTACCAATTTCAAATTCGTAAATCATTTTACAACTCTTGTTTTTGGCCTTAATGTACAACTCATATTACGCTCGGTACAACATAATAATAATAATAATTAAAAAAAAATTTTAACTGCTCCCACCCCACCCCACCCCCCCAAAAAAAAAAAAATTTTTTTGGAAACCGCCCCACCCACCCCCCTACCCCACCCCTTTCCCCCAAAAAAAAATTTTTTTTTCTTTGGAAACCGCCCCACCCACCCCGCCTACCCCACTCCCCACCCTCCCCCAAAAAAAATTTTTTTTTTTTGAAACCGCCCACCCGTCCCCGCCACCCCACCCCTACCCCCACCCCCCAAAAAAAAAAAAATTTTTTTTTTTTGGAAACCGCCCCACTCACCCCCGCCTACCCCACCCCCCCCCCACCCTCCCCCTCCAATTTTTTTTATTTTTTGGAAACCGCCCCACCCACCCCCCTACCCACCTCACCCAAAAAAAAAATATTTTTTTGGAAACCGCCCCACCCACCCCGCCTACCCCACCCCACCCCACCCTCCCCCCCCCAAAATTTTTTTTTTTAATTTTTTTTTTTGAAACCGCCCCACCCCCCCCCCCCAAAAAAAATTTTTTTTTTTTTTTGGAAACCGCCCCACCCACCCCCTGCCTACCCCACCCCCACCCCCCCCCAATTTTTTTTTATTTTTTTGAAACCGCCCCACCCACCCCCTACCTCACCCCCCCACCCCAAAAAAAAAATTTTTTTTTTTGGAAACCGCCCACCCACCCCCGCCTACCCCACCCCCCAAAAAAAAATTTTTTTTTGGAAACCGCCCCCACCCACCCCCGCCTACCCCACCCCCCAAAAAAATTTTTTTTTTTTTGGAAACTGCCCCCCCCACCCCCTACCCCCCAATTTTTTTATTTATTACACCCCCTACCCACCCCCCCCCCCAAAAAAATAATTTTTTTTATTTTTTATTAAAAAATTAAAAAAAAAAAATTGGGGGGGGGTGGGTAGGGGGTGGGGTAGGCAGGGGGTGGGTGGGGCGGTTTCCAAAGTTGATTTAAATTAATAAAAAAAAAAGTGACATTTTCGGAAAACATTTTCGTCAAATTTGTCAAACAACTGAAAACAAGACCATGATATTTTACAAGAAAACATTTTACATGGAAATCTTTTTACATGAAAACATTTTACAAGGAAACCTTTTTACATGAAATCATTTTACATGAAAACATTTTCCGAAAAATGTTTTACGCGAAACAAACGGAGCCTTAATTGCATTAATATTTTTCTATTGAACGGTATAAATTTAATAGATAATTATAAATCTAACACTTGACTTTTGATATTAATTGTATGGCAAGAAGAATCATGTGGCAATAATCTCAACTACAAGAAAACTGTAGGCTGCACTTTTACTAATTTTGGAAAAAAAATGAACTTTATATGCTTAAAAAAGAATAATATTAGAGGTATAAAATAATCACAAAATTTGCTCACAAAATCCCAGATTTAATAATTTTATTGATGTATTTAATTAGAGTGTAGTAAGTCCACTATCGATTCAACCAATAAAATATCGCCAACTCATTTTTATTAGTAAAATTTTATGATGTTCTTTTATTTTCCTAGCATTGATCATGCTTAAAATGGACCATTACACTAGAGTACTCATAAAGGGTATAAAAAGGCCTTTTTATTCCAAAATTGGAAGAAAACAAATTGTAAAGAGATTTTTTTTTTTTGATATTCTAAAAATAAATAAATGATATATTTTTGAACATTTATTTTGTTTCAATTTGATGTATTATCACACCCATGCATATGCATTTAGTCTCTCGATTTAAGTGTTGTTGTTGAATTTAACTTTCATAAATGTATTTTATTCATTTATACATTATTTGTATTATATTACAATTATATTAATTTATTTTATTATTTAGAAATATAACACTAAGAGTTGGTCTTATAAAAAACGCGTTTTTTCTGGCACTTAAAAAAAACATGTTTTGTGTTTCCCCGTTTGTGCCAGTGTCAGTTAAACAAAGTGCCAGTGTGACAAAGTGTCAGTGCATGTGTAACAAAGTGCCAGTGAAAAAAGTGTCAGTACCAGTTTAACAAAGTGTCAGTGTAAACTGGCACTGGCACTTTGTTAAACTGGCACTGACGCTTTTTACACGGGCACTTTTATATACATGAACTGGCACTCTTCACACTGTTACACTAACACTGGCACTTTGTTACACTAACATTTTTGCTGGCTCTCAAAAACACATGCACTGGCATTCAAAAACACATACACTGGCACTCAAAAAACACTGGTAATCATTTTTGCAGGCTCTCAAAAACACAAGCACTGGCATTCAAAAACACATGGACTGGCATTTGAAAACACATACACTGGCATTCCAAAACTATTGCACTGGCACTCGAATTAAAATGCACTGACATTCGAAATCATAATTGATGGAAAGATACTGGGAAGTGAATGATAATTGAGTGCCAGCACAAACAACTCTTCAAATCCCCATGGCCCACTTTTCCAATTCCTCAGCTCTTAAGAAAGTTCAAAATGCCCCTTTCGTTACTGTCTCCGATCTTCGCTCCATCCTCTCTCCATCCGATTCTGGCGATGGCCCCGCTGGTTCTGGCGATTTCGAAACTGAAAAGCTTGTGATTGTTCGTGGAGTGGTGGAAGCAAAGTCGGCTGCCAATGGTAATTGGAAGAATATCATACCTAATATGCTGATTTCTCATGAATCCGGCGATAAAGCTTTTGTTTTGCAGAGGACCCAAACGGTATAATGGGACAAGGAGGAGGACGCCACTTTGGTGGTGTAGAATGTTTTGAGATCGGCCGGACTGATTTTGCCGTCGCGGTCGGCGTCTAGGACGTCGAATGCGGAGCGGAGAGAGATTCAGGGAAACGTGTGTGTGTGAATTAGGGATAAATTTGGATGGAAATTGAAGGGAAGGGTACGCAAGGGACGGGTTTTAACGTAATTTTAAAACACGTTTTTTCATAAGCTTAGAAAAAATACGTTTTTTTACAAGTTTTTGGCTAACACTAATTTTATAATAGGGATCGAGAAGAAAAATATTAAGGACGGATGGAGTATGTCTCGAAAAGGTAATTTTATTTGATTTATGATGGTCAGTAAACTTGATTTTACATGTGATCAAACATTAGTGGTCAATATTATCTATGAAATTATAACAATTGTGTTAGATATATAACATCTTCTAAATAATAGAGAAACATGGATCAATGAATAGACCTGAGCGGTTACTCTTTTTATCACCAATTAATTTTAAAATTGAATCTCTAATATAGTCTATTATCAGCTCGGTCCAATCCATCCTCGCACTTGACATTTCTCTACTTTTTACTCAATCTCTAATTTTAAAATGAAATGAATGTTGGGATTGAATACAAACCTTGTACGAGCAACAGGATCAAGGTTGCAAGAACATTAGAGAAATTAGAAAATTGCATAGGCATGGTCGTGCTTGTAATCTGACACGGTCGTGTCACTGAAGCTAAATTAGCAGTTTGTCCAATATGGTTTTGCAAAGTCGTGCAAACCACAAAGTACGATCGTGTTTCGGTCAGTCAACAATAATATTAGGTAGATTTTGTTTCCTTATTGTGTGTGGAATCTTTTAGCAACATTATTTCTTTTTTGAGCAGGAAGCAGATTACTTATTAGGGAAGGAATTGAAATCCTTGTGGATTTAGTTTTGTTATTCATATAAAAACAAGTGATAACCAATAATATTGTGGTGCTAGTGAATGATCAAATTAGTGTTTGCTAATTTATGTTATCCAAAGAGAATATGTGAGATCAACAAAGAGAGTCATGATAGTGGTGGGTTTTTTTGGGTGCCCTTAGGGGCATTTCATGGGTGGCCTAACTGGGAGATGTGTAGGGTTTATTTGTGTGAGGGTGTGCACATAATTCAGAGACTATGTTTATTGTTGTAAACATTTGCAAATATTGTAACACAACAGATTTTGTGATATCAGTGAATATTCTGGCTTGTTAGTGCCCCCAGATGTAGCCGAAAGGGTGAAGTGGATGAACAAATTGTGTGTTCTTTTTCTTTTATTACTTTTCATATGTATGTTGCATGCATGTTATATCTTCCTTATACACTTAGTATGAGACAAGTACTGCTCGAAGATCATCAATTCACCAACAATAAAAGCCAACGATCCATGCTGGCCTGAGGAGATAATTGCGGGACAGACGAGCGAAGATAATTGCGAGAATGATCGCTTTGGAAGTGAAGACTCGGGGCAAGAGGAGTTTTTGACAGTTGTTTTGGTAGAAAAAACAATAATGTCGAATCTTGACTTATGAAAGTGTATGGATTTAATAATAAGGAGGGGACTTTGGAATTTGATTAAATGGAATAAACGGATGCTAAAATGAAGAAACACAATCAAGGACACAACAATATAACGAGGAAAGCCCTTGAGTCAAATGATCTCGCCGGCATAAAACCTCGGGAGGTTTTAGGTAACCTACCTAAAACCCAAAAATGTATTATTGATAGTTGAGTGATTACAAGTCGGATAGCATAAGAGAGAGTTTACAGAAGCTAGTGAACGTGTGTGTGGAAGTGTAGGTTACTCTCTTTTATACCCCTTAAATAGTAAAAAGAAAGGTAAAAATATCCCTAGAAACAAGGAGAAAATATCGCCAAAGATGGAGATCACGGCCGTTTGATGAAGCTCGGAGATTGCCATTGACTGGGTTGTTTAACCAAATCAAGGACTTCGCTAAGACCAAGTCTTCCACAACTCAACGTAACAAACTAACAAAAATCCCTATAATCTCGGCACATCTTCTTATCTTCTCAATGTCCTTTGACTTGGTCTTTTTAGCGTTGAGGGAAAAGTCCCATGTGCTGGTAAATATCTCCGGATTTAACTCCTTTGATTTACTGTTAAATAATATTAGATAAACACAATAAATATTATGCAATACTTACAGTGGAATATCATCTTGACATGCAGGAACAACTGAGGATGTCACCATGCAGGGATATTCAATGATGTCAACATGTGGAAAATCTGGCCACAACAACAGTTATGTTGAAGACTTACGCTTCACTTCAACTCGTTTGTGTGGGCTTTGTCGAGCCTATTAGTTTGACTTTTGGCAGAAGTCAAATGTAGCGGTCACAATATTAGTAAGTCATTCTCGGGTGGGAGTTTAATGGTGAAAGTTACTTGTGGTTTGTCTTCAGGTGGGAGATTGATGGGAATGGATACAAACCTTGGACGAGGATGAGGATCAAGGCTGCAAGAAGAGGACGAGAAATTGAAAAATTGCACTGACACGATCGTGCTTGTAAACTGACACGGTCGTGTTACTGAAGCCGAATTAGTTGTTTGTCCAATATGGTTTTGCACGGTCGTGCTTCAATCGGGCAACAATAATATTAGGTAGATTTGATTTCCTTATTGTATGTGATACTCTTTTGGCAACATGATTCCTTTATTGGATAGAAAGCAGATTACTTTTTGAAAAAGAAATTGAAATTCTTGTGGGTTTATGTTTGTTGTTCTTATAAAAAATAAGTGATGACCAATAATATTGTGGTGCTAGTGAATTATCAAATTAGTTATCGCTAATTTTTGTTATACAGAAAAACTCTGTAGATCAACAAATAGAGACAAGATAGTGGTGGATTTTTTTGGGTGTCATTAGGGACATTTCATGGGTGGCCTAACTAGAAAATGTTTAGGATTTATTTGTGTGAGGGTGTGTTCATTATTCAAATATTATGTTTATTGTTGTAAACATGTACGGATATTGTAACACAACAAATTTGATGATTGAACGGAATATTCTGTGATGGGCCGAGCCCAATACTCCGCTACGAGCTAGGGGCCCAACAGTCCCACCAAAGGACCAACTGCGAAGGATCCGGTCAAGACCTGGGTTACGGCCCATCCAACAACGGATGGCGGTCGTCGCCACTGAGCGACCAAGTCCATCCAAGCGACGAGCCAATACACCCTTGAGCAAAGGTTTGGACCTTAGCCCGTAGATACGTCAGGAAGAGGTCGTCGATACTGAGCTATGGACCACATAACGATGAGCCTTTCCCTCCGCGCCAAACTGAACTCTTCCGAGTAAGCGTCGTCATTGAACGACCAACTCTCGTTGTTGCTCGCTCGTCGAGTCATCTCTCGAGGAGACGACCCAATTGGACGTACAGCTCCAGGTTGTCCCTTCCATTAGCTTCCTCAACAAGCTTAATTAATTAGCTAATTTGGGATAATGTCAGACCTACCACAGTGCCTTGTTACACGTGCAATCATATAACCAGCAATAATGCCAAAAAGCGTGCAGGTTGACTTTCCCTTATAAGGCAATCTGCTTATCAATGTCAGGCGCTGCAGTGTCCTTGTTTGGGCGGACCAACCCCAGTGCGACACGTGTACGCCTAGGAGACAGAGTTGATCCTGATCCAATCTGTTGGCATCCATCCGATCCAACGGCTCAGATGGAAACCCTAATATCATTACAACCACTATAAATATGGGAACAAAACATGGACAAAGGTAATGCTTTACTGCATATTTACGTACTCACACACTCTCTATATTATTTACACCACTTTCCAGTCCATCAACTGATTCTCACGCCGGAGGGGCTTGCTAGGAAGACCCCGGCAGCTTTCACGGTTGTTTTGTGGTGTTGTGCAGATCACGAAGCTAGCTCAATCTTTGCTGGACACGATAACTGAGTCCAATACACATTCCTGCGTGATCAGATTGGTTCCATTGCCGGGAATCGTTTGCCAGTGATCTTCAATAACAGAAACACAGCCGAAAAAATCTGGAAAAATGGTGTCAGATGGACACACGGCAAGCAAATCCACCGGAGACCAAGATATACCTCCTCCTCCTTCGCAAGGCCAACAACAAAACCCTAGACCACCCTCTCCACCTAGGAACCCTAATTTAAGGGTTACCAGGTCACAAGGGGTGGTTGATGACACAGGCCTTCAAACAGCTAGAAGGAGGGAGAAGAGACCAGCTCAAGAGAGGCAACGACGACCTCCACTGGAAAGGATACCTGAGGTAGCTACTGAACGCCTTGTGGGAGGCCCATCTAACCCACACCTTGACAGAGCTGCTTTCCTCGTCGAGAGAGCTAATGCCCTACAAGAATTCCTGCAAATCCAGAACGAGCTCATCCAAATGGCTGCGCCTCAAGCCCCACAGGCGTCCCACCATACTGTCTCGTCTAGAAGAAGAAGGAACCGGAGGGGAGAAGGTCGTCGAGATGACGTCGTAACTGGGGAAGAACGGGTGGTGCCCCAGATTGATCTTAGAGATCATATCAATCAACGTCGTAGTGAAGGAGTGCCATCTCAGCAACGACGAGATGAAGGAGAGCCTCGTAGAGTATTGGCAGTCGAAAATCCAGAAAATCAGAACCAAGTTATTCAAGGTCGTCTAATGACTCCTTCTTTGAGAAACGAACGGGCACCGAGCTATAGGGAGAGAACCCGAACTCCCCCTCGTCGCGAACGAGAGCTATCCAGATCTTACAGACCATCTCTGCCGCCGAGCTTTAGAGGGGAGAGATCCATCTCACGACGACTCGCTCCCACAGAGAGACAATGGTCTAATACCGTTGCCCGGGAGCCTCGTCAAGATAGGATCCCCACCCGCCCAAACAGAGAAGTTGATATGAGAGAATTCTTGAGACTCAAGCGTCAGGTGGAAGAGCTGACGAACAAAAGAAACAAGATGGATAGCGACGACTCTGAAGACGATGGTGGTACCATGAACCCCTTGGCCCCATGGATGCTAGAGACGGGACCGCCCGAACCTGGTTTTAAACTTCCCGATCTGAAACAATACGACGGCTCTACAAGCGCCATAGATCACATGCAACATCTTGAGGCCCAGATGTATGTGGTGGCCCGAGCCTCTGGACACGACGATGTCATGTGCAAGGCCCTTACTAGCACACTAACTGACGCTGCTTTGCGATGGTTCAGAGGCCTTCCCAAGGGGAGCATCGAGTCGTGGAGACAAATGAGGAAAAAGTTTTTGGGAAGATTTGCAACGGTAGGAGATCGTCGCAAAACCGTCAACGACCTGAGCAACATCTCACAGGGGGCCAACGAAAGCTCTATGAGCTATTTCAAAAGATTTAAGAAGTTAGTTGACCAGATTGATGAGGACCTAACAGATAGGGAAAGTATCAATTGCTTCAGGCATGGCATTGTCTCTTCCACCCTGGACTACGAGCTACAAGTCCATCCAGCCAAGTCTCGAAAGGACCTCTATGCCAAGGCGTACGCGGTGGCCGAGGCCGAGGAAAGAAAGTTACAAAGAGAAGGAAAGGCCGTCGATGAGGGCGAGACGGCCAAGTCAAAAAAGGAGAGGGCTGGAGATAAGGGAAAAGGCAAACAAGTGAAAGCCGAAAAGGTCCCAGAGTCGTACACTCCCCTGACGGTGTCAAGGGCTGAAATTTTAAGCAATGTGGATTTTGGCCCGGCGCCAAAGATGAAACCCAACGGGAAGGGGAAGAAAAATTTGAATAAATATTGTGAGTATCATAGGGATAAAGGACATGATACCGAAGAATGTTTCAGCTTGAAGAAAATCATTCAGAGATGGATCGATGATGGTCGTCTCCAGGAGTATGTGAGGAAGGATCGTCAAGCAGCCAACACTCGAGTTACTAACGACGGCCCTCCGGAGAGGCAGCCAAGGATGGTCTTGGTAATTTCTGAAGAGACGAGCAAAAATCAAATAAAGAGCGCCATCTACCATCTCAAGAAAGCCCCTCATGTTCCCCAGAAGTCGGAGATTCCAAACGACATGATAAGCTTTTTTCCCTACGAGCTACTGGCCAACCCATTGGCACGTCAACAGACGCTGGTCATCCCCGGCTACCTCGACAACTGTGAGTCCAGACGGATTCTAATCGATACTGGGGCGGCCAAAGACATTTTGTTTTACAACGTCTACCAACGGATGGGTCTACCCGATAGCCGCCTAAGTCCGTACTTAGGTCATCTAGAGGGATTCACCAATCACCGAGTAGACGCAAAGGGCCAAATTGACCTTCCAGTTGACATTGGAGAACACCCATTAAGAACCATCAGAACTGTGACTTTTATTGTGATTGACGTCGTCAGTGACTACCACGCAATTCTTGGCCAACCTGGCCAAGCCGCTTTGGGGATCGTCGCCTCGGTCCCTCACCAACGAGTCAAATTTCCTACACATGCTGGAGTTGGATGTGTATTGGGGACGGCCCCAGAGTTCCTAGAGCATGTACTGAAGGCAAAGCGCACCATTGAAATAGACGACCCAGATCATATTGTGAAGCTTTCCAAATTTGTTAAGCAAACGACGACATCATATGCCACCGTCTCAACTATCAAGTTTGTCGACGACCCAGAAATCTTTGTCGAAACATTCATGGACGGCCAAGCTGCAGAGCCACAACTTTTGGTCGCCCATGAATCGGGGGCCGAGCTAGACAAGCTTATTGAAGACGAAGTTCCAGACCTGACCCCTGAGGCCAGAAGGAAAATTAAAGAAATTGTTATCGAATCCATGGACTTCAGAGATGACGCTCCTGAGATGAAGCCGACTGACGAGCTGACAGAGCTGGCCATCAATCCAAACTACCCAGAGCAAAAAATCATACTGGGGTCTCAGTTATCCACTGAGGAGAGGGAAGAGATAATCTCCCTACTCAAACAAAACCTCGATGTTTTTGCCTGGAGGGTTGAGGATATGAAGGGTATCAAAGAAGAGGTAGCCGTCCATAGGCTAGGAGTGAACCCCACTATGAAATTCAAGGAACAAAGGTGCATAATTTTTTCGACGGAGAAAGAGATCGCCATCAAACAGGAGATTAAAAAGCTACTAAGTGCTGGGATTATTGTGGATGATGGGTTCACAACGTGGCTGGCAAATGTGGTTCTTGTCAAAAAACCCAACGGAAAGTGGAGGCTCTACGTAGATTTCACCGACCTAAACTTGGCGTGCCCCAAAGACAGTTACCCCTTGCCTAGAATCGACAAGCTCGTCGACTCTGTGGCTGGTCATACGACTTTGAGTTTTCTCGACGCGTACTCTGGATATCATCAAATCAAGATGGCCGAGGAGGATATACCGAAGACGGCCTTTCAGGCCGCAGGGGGAACTTACTGTTATACAAAGATGCCCTTTGGGCTCAAAAACGCCGGGGCCACATACCAAAGAATGATCAACAAAGTGTTCAAGGACCAGCTCGGAGACAACCTGGAAGCATATATCGACGACATGGTTGTCAAGTCCAGGAAAAGAAAACATGTCGACGACCTACAGCAGACTTTCACCAACCTTCGAGCGAATGACATGGTCCTCAATCCAGCCAAGTGTGTTTTCGGAGTTGCAGCTGGAAAATTTTTGGGATTTATGCTTTCACAGCGGGGAATTGAAGCCAAACCCGAGAAAATCAAGGCTTTGATTGACATGGCAGAGCCTACGAGCATCAAGGAGGTCCAGCGTTTGAACGGACGAATAGCGGCCTTGGGTCGTTTTATTTCCAAGTCCGCCGAGAGATCACTCCCATTTTTCAAAGCTCTCCGAGGTGCTAAAGACTTCAAATGGACGGAAGAGTGTTCCCAATCATTCAGGCAGCTAAAAGAGTATCTTGGCTCCCCACCACTCCTCCAAAGCCCCGTCGCAGGGGAAAATCTTTATGTTTATCTTTCGGCGAGTGACAAAGCCGTCGCCGCCGTAATGGTTGGGGAGGAGGAGGGAACACAGAGGCCAGTTTACTACGTTAGCAAAGCTTTGTCAGACGTAGAAACCCGCTACTTTAATGCGGAGAAGATTGCTTATGCTCTCGTCATCACAGCACGAAAGCTACGAGCTTATTTTTCCGCTCACCCCATCATTGTTTACACCAATGCCCCACTAGGGAAAATTTTACACCGCCCTGAAAGTTCCGGCCGTCTACTGAATTGGAGCATTGAGCTGACGGAATTTGATATCCGTTATACGGCAAGAAAGACTTTCCAATTACAGGCCTTGGCGGACTTCCTAGTTGAAACGTCGTTCACCATTGACGACAATCAACGGCCGCCGCAGAAAGTGAGCAAGGGCAAAGAGGTCAGTGACCAGCCAGTAGAGTTAGTCTTGCCTATGGGATGTTGGAAAGTCTATTCAGATGGGTCGGTAACAAAGGGCCTCAGTGGAGCAGGAATCGTGCTGGTCGAACCAGAAAGCAACACAGTTTTTGAAGAAGTATTGAGATTCAAATTCCAAGCGTCGAACAACCAAGCAGAATATGAAGCGCTCGTAGCGGCAATCGAGTATGCAAAGTGTTTTGGAGCCACTAAGATTGCGGCTTTTTGTGATTCTCAGTTAATCGTGAACCAAGTCCGCGACGACTATCAGGTCACCGAATCAACCCTGCAGAAATATCATGCTTTGGTTGGCAAGTTAATTCAGGGACTGAAGTTTTGGGCCATCCAAAGAATAGCCAGAGAAGACAACGAACACGCCGACCTACTATTGAAGCTTGCAACAGATCAACTCCCTGAAGACGAGCATGGCCACCACTTGGCCTACCTCGACCAGCCGGCCTATGAACGAGTGAAGGTCATGTGCATGGGAGACGGTCCGAGGTGTTGGATTGACGAGCTAAAAGCATTTATCGAGAAGGATGAGTTACCAAATGATGAAGTTTTGGCACGACAAGTCAAGAGAAAGGCAACCAGATTCTCGGTCGTAGAAGGTGAGCTGTATAGACGATCTATCACCAGACCGTTGCTAAAGTGCGTCCACCCTGATAAGGTAGTCCAATTGCTTTTCGAGGTACATCAAGGAGAATGTGGGGGCCATCCTGGGGCCCGTACATTGGCTGATAAGTTGATTACCATGGGGTATTACTGGCCCTATCTCCGAGAAGATGCCAAGCAGTTCGTAAGGAAATGTGATACTTGCCAGCGTTTCGCCGATCTTCCAAAACTCCCGATGACTGAGCAGACCTCGGTCATAGTAGCATGGCCGTTCGACATGTGGGGGATCGATTTGATTGGGCCTTTTCCACAGGAGTCAAATATGTGATTGTGGCAGTTGACTATTTTTCAAAATGGGTGGAGGCCAAGGCCTTAAACAAAATCACTGAGAACAATGCCCTAAGCTTCATCCATGACTCAATATGGTGTCGCTTTGGAATCCCAAGGGTAATCGTTTCGGACAACGGCCTGCAATTTTCGAGGAAGTTTGAGCAAGAATTGAACAGGATAGGCGTCAAACATTCTAAGTCGTCTGTTGCCTATCCCCAAGGCAATGGGCAAGCCGAAGCGGCAAACAAGCTCGTCTTGTCAGCCCTGTGCAAAAATCTCGAAGGACAGAGTACGAGATGGTTGGACGAACTCCCTTCGGCTCTCTGGGCAGTCCGCACAACCACCCGGGGGCCTACGGGGGAAACCCCATTTGCTTTGGCTTATGGCTCTAAGGCCATGGCTCCCGCCGAGCTTCAGCTTCCTACAGACCGAGTGGCTCTCTACGACGTTCAAAAGAATATACACAACAGACAGGTCGACCTAGACCTTGTGGACGAACAAAGATTGGACGCCCAGTTGAGAATGGAGAATTACAAGAAAAAAACGAAGGCGTACCATGATAAGAAAGTGAGGAAAAGGTTCTTTAAAGTCGGTGATCATGTTCTCAGAAAAATTGAAGCAACGGGACTCAAGGCCCGTCAAAATAAACTCTCTCCCAACTGGGAAGGACCATACATCGTCACCAGTGTGGTCAGAGAAGGAACCTACCGCCTAGCCCGGCCAAACGGTGAATAACTAAAGCATCCATGGCACGCTAATCATCTCACGAAGTATTACTTCTGAGATCGTCTCCAACACTCAGCGCCCTCAGGGCATCATACTTGTGGTTCTATTGTAACCTTTTCATTCGTCGTATTTTGTGAAAATTTTGGAAGTTTGTAAGGGATAATCTATAAATCCCCGGAGTCTTAGAAAGTAAACGAGTGGTGAATGTATGATTATTGTTCGAAAGTTATCAATGAAAACTCATCACTTCGCTGAACTTCGTCCATTACAAACTCAAGAAGCTTAGAACGGTTGAAGTCTGACTTCGACCCTTACAACCACTTTGATCAAGTATAAAAATCAGTCAAAGCAAAGACTTTGACACTTACATTCACTTTAGCCAAGTATAAAGGTTAGACAAAGCCAGACTTCGTCGAATGCTATAACGAAATAAGACGACTCGTCCATAGAATATTGCCTACGAGCAAAGACCTACGGACCTTCATACTATTCCTACGAGCCATTGAGAAGTTGAGAAAATACAAGGTTGAACAAGATTCGGCCACATTAGGACGACCCAAGTTCTGGTCGTCACTCACGACGACCATTCGCACTTGTCCTCAAACTTACTCACCAAATAAAGTTATCACATGCTATAACACGGATAAAAAAACAGAAAACAAAGGCATTGAATAACTTAAACATCAATAAAACAAACAAACATTGTACGACCCCCTCTAAACAACGAGGAAGCAGGTCAATTACATTACAGAAATAAAAAATTGTTTGAGACAATGTTTGGAACCAGAACACCAAAGGCGGAACATTGTTTACAAAATTACAAATGATCCCAGAAAGGTCAAATGACTACTGAGGACCAACGTTGGCAGGAGCTACATCAGGATCAGGGCCGTCTCCCAGGAAGTTGGTGTAATAAGCATCGAAATTCTTGGGATCAACAGCGAGAATTGGCCACTCGCCTCTCCCTGCCTTCTCGTCGTCTTCTTTGATGATAAGTAAATCGTTGTCGTTGAAAGGAACGAGAGGGTGGATAAGACGAGCCTCCTGATCATGAGACGGCTCTGTGCAAAGGTCAGCCAGTTTCTTTACAGACACTAAGTTCTTGGTCTCCGAGTCAGCCAAAATCCGCCGCGCCAAATGCTTGGCCCCATCTTGAAAGAAGCTACTGGCCTTGTCGGTGACGACCTTGAGGAACTCATCACCTCTTTTAAATTGCTCCACAGCATCCAATTTTGCGTCGGCCAAAGCAATCTGATGGTCAGCACGCATCTCCTCGATCTGAATCCGGGCAGAGTCGTAGTCAGCTTTCATTTTTTCAAATTTGTTCTCCGCGGCTTTGAAGCTCGTCGTCAGGATCCCTACTTCCTTCTCCACTTTGGCCTTATCAGCTTTCAGGATTTCCGCCTCCTTCAAAATTTTGTCTTTCTGAGCCATCAGGGACACATAGGCGGCGGTCAGTTGGACGACGTTATCTTCAGCATCCTTCAACTTCTTCTCAGCCGTCTCCTTGGCCACCACTGACTGGATCAGCAGCTCATTCTCCTTTTGCTCGGCGTCATAGCAGGCCTTGAAGTCCGCCGTCATGGCCTCCATCATCGACGTCATCTACAACCAAAGGATTATTATTAGTACAAGTATAAAACGACGAGAGAAATGCGTGGAAAACACAAGACCAAAGTACCTCAGTTTGAATCAGCCCGAAGCGAGCATGATAGGTCGTAGGGCTCATCTTGGCCTCCCTCATCTGGCGAATGAGGTCAACGTCCTTGCCACGTTTGGTCAAGGCCGTCCCCAGAGGGAGAGCAGGACCGCTTCTCGCCAAGCAAGGAACCCCAGATATTGGAGGAACCTTACCATATTTGGTGGCCATTTCAAGTGCCTGCTTCCTGGTCAGTGTTCCCGTCGACGAACCAGGAGCTTCAGCCCGAGGGGTTGAAGGGTCGGAGGAGCTAACTGGGTCGTTTGCAGCCTTCTTGTTTTTCTCTCTCTCTCCACCAGAGCCAACAGGATGATCTTTTCTCTTCCTAGAAATGTGGATCTCCTCACCAACGACCTCAGGATTGGAGTCAGAACTCCCAATGATCTCAAGGCCAGCAGGCACACCCTCACCTACGATCAACTGTCGATCCCCTTCAGCACTTGTCCCAGCAGCCTGGGCTCCATCACTCGCCGCCTTCTCAAGCTCGTCAACCACTACTTGACGGCCTCCAGTATTCAAGCCTTCAGAGACGATCTCCCTTTCAATCATGGGGATGGCGCCTATAGGGTTGCCCTTGGGGAGTTGAGCATTTCTCTTCTCTATATTCTCTTGACGATCGAGGATAGCATTGGACGCTGCTCGTTCCTTCTTCGACTTGGTTCGTTCATTGGGTCTGATTGCTCTGCTCATGATTTCCTTTTCAATGTGAGCAATGTCCTTCTTAGAAAGAACTGTCAAACAAAACGGAGAAAAGGTTAAGTCTTTCGCGACGAGACAAAAAGACGGAAAATCATATTAAAGAGACTTGAAGTATTAAGAACCCAACCCCCAAACATTTCAAGGTTGTCACAAGCATTCTCTGGATGGTCTGGACGTGCGCTGGCACAAGTGACACAGTTATCTTCCCAGTTCAACTCGTGGTGGACGACCCATTCTGGATAACGGGTGTCAAGGTTTATCTTTACCAAAGGTCGGGGCCCTTCGATGGCTTAGACATAATACCGACCCTTATATACCTCCAGTGAGAGGCTTCAATGTCCGAGAATGACACCCATCCAAGACTTAGCAGATTATCAATCTTTCCTTCAGCTCGTCGGCCCAAGGAGCCTGAAACACTAGCTCGTCGGCAACCATAGTGTGACTCTCAGGCCAAGGAAATTGCCAGCCTACCCTGCTCTCCACCAAGATCATGTGACTGTCCCAGCCATATACTTTATTTTGAGTGTCTAGGAACAAGCCTTGAACGTTCCTAATGGACGACACACTCACTACGGACTTCCCATTCTTGACGGATCGTTTCGTCCGATAGTATTGACGAAACACCTTGTTACATGGCTCATAGCCAAGAAATCTACAGACAACGATGAAGCATGATAAAATCCTAACAGTGTTGCCGCTCAGCTCCATCGGCACACAACCTGAATCTTCCAGAAACTCGTTGATAAAGGGATCTAGGGGCAACCTCAGCCCAAGCTCGAACTGTTTGTAGAAGAAAGCCACTTTCTTTTTGCTGGTAAGGAGTGACTGCCTACGAGGCTCGTATTCTTTCTGGCTAAGATATTCAAGCTTGTACGATGCGGCGTGTACTCTGAATGAGCCTCGAAGGGAATCTATGAACAACTTCCCAGTATCTCCTTTCGTCCTTGTACTGACCTTGGTGATGGCCCAATCACCTTGTGCCCCACCTCCGAAGCCTAGTTCGTTCCTTCCCGCTCGTACACCGGTGTGGAAGGCGTTGACGATCCTAGTGCTCCCAGCACTCGTGCTAGCTTCATTTGTTTCTTGAGCCGGCTGATCAGGGCGGCCGTCGTGATCCATGTCTACAAAACAAGGAAAGACAGAAGGGGAATCAGTCCTAACATTCTCAGGCGACGACCTAACTATGGGCAACCTAGATTCCCCTATAACCAAATTCCTAAGTGAATCACGACGGGACAAAGAATAGTTGGCTCGTATATGATTGGGAAGGTCGTTCATCGACCTAAAAGACGTTACTCTTGGGTCATCTTCCTCGAATTCCCCAAGAGCCTCACCAACTGGAAACTCCAAAGGTTCATTCTCAAACCCAAACTTCAGCAAGATTGAAGAACATTCAACCAGTGGAATCTCTCTCCAAATCCCCCTAGCACATTTAAAAACCCTCTGATTTAACCCAAAACCAAACTTAACCCCTCTCTCAAAGCTTATAGTCCTTGGTCCCATTGAAGATATTCTTAAACCCCAAAGAAAATGCCCAGAAAATGAAGAATAACAAAAGAAATTACCTGTTTCTGGGTTTGGAGATGGTTTTTCCGATGAGTTTGCCGGCGGTAAATCGAAGAAGTTCCTAATCCAAGCGGCCGGATTGTCCAACGGTGGTGAAGCCAGAGCAGTCAATATCGCCGGAAATTGTTCGCACGGTGGCCGGAGTTTTTCTTGCTAGGTTGCCGGAAATCGCCCTTGCTCTTTGCTCTCCAAGAAATCTGACGCGAAAAGTTTGAAATGCAGGAGGGAGGAAGCTTTTATATATTTAGGGAAGACGAAGGGTTTATGCCTGGGTAATCCAAACGGCGAGATGATGGGGGGCATTAAATACCCTCTGCGAATTCTGAGAAGAATGTCCCATCACGGGACACGTGTCAATTAATGAGGAGATCCTGGCCATCCACGTCATCAATGCTGACGTCATTATTATTCAAAATTCAAATTGACGGCCGTACGGATAGCCTTGGAGGGAAAACGACAACTCCTGGCCCGTCAAGACGACCCATGAGTTGGGGGCCACTGAACGGAATATTATGTGATGGGCCGAGCCCAATACTCCGCTACGAGCTAGGGGCCCAACAGTCCCACCAAAGGACCAACTGCGAAGGATCCGGTCAAGACCTGGGTTACGGCCCGTCCAACAACGGATGGCGGTCGTCGCCACTGAGCGACCAAGTCCATCCAAGCGACGAGCCAATACAACCTTGAGCAAAGGTTTGGACCTTAGCCCGTCGATACGTCAGGAAGAGGTCGTCGATACTGAGCTATGGCCCACATAGCGACGAGCCTTTCCCACCGCGCCAAACTGAACTCTTCCGAGTAAGCGTCGTCATTGAACGACCAACTCTCGTTGTTGCTCGCTCGTCGAGTCATCTCTCGAGGAGACGACCCAATTGGACGTACAGCTCCAGGTCGTCCCTTCCATTAGCTTCCTCAACAAGCTTAATTAATTAGCTAATTTGGGATAATGTCAGACCTACCACAGTGCCTTGTTACACGTGCAATCATATAACCAGCAATAATGCCAAAAGGCGTGCAGGTTGACTTTTCCTTATAAGACAATCTGCTTATCAATGTTAGGCGCTGCAGTGTCCTTGTTTGGGCGGACCAACCCCAGCGCGACACGTGTACGCCTAGGAGACAGAGTTGATCCAACGGTTGGCATCCATCCGATCCAACGGCTCAGATGGAAACCCTAATATCATTACAACCACTATAAATATGGGAACAAAACATGGACAAAGGTAATGCTTTACTGCATATTTACGTACTCACACACTCTCCATATTATTTACACCACTTTCCAGTCCATCAACTGATTCTCACGCCGGAGGGGCTTGCCGGAAGACCCCCGGCACAGTTTCACGGTTGTTTTGTGGTGTTGTGCAGATCACGAAGCTAGCTCAATCTTTGCTGGACACGATAACTGAGTCCAATACACATTCCGGCGCGATCAATGATATTAATTAGTGAATATCTTGCTTGATACTGATCGGAAAACATCAATTCCCCAACAATGAAAGCCAACAATCCATGCTGGCCTGATCTTCAATCTCTCAACATTAATAGATCCCAGTAATAAGTTTTGTTATCTCGAACTGTTAGTCTTGT